>PVIW01000658.1:113966-425948 GCA_004026585.1 Noctilio leporinus
GAAGAATTAACATCATTAAAATGTCCATACTACCCAAAGCAATCTACAGATTCAATGCAATCCCAATTAAAATACCAATGACAGACTTCACAGAAATAGAAAAAATACTTCAAAAATTTATATGGAGCCAAAAACGCCCACGAATAGCCACCACAATCTTGAGAAAGAAGAACAAGGTAGGAGGAATCACAATCCCAGATTTCAAACAATACTACAAGGCTACTGTCATCAAAACAGCCTGGTACTGGCATGAGAATAGACATATAGATCAATGGAACAGAATAGAGAGCCCAGAAATTAACCCAGGACTCTATGGTCAACTCATATTTGACAAAGGGGGAAGGAACATCCAATGGAGTAAAAACAGTCTCTTCAACAAATGGTGTTGGGAGAACTGGACGGCAACATGCAAAAAGATAAAACTAGACCACCAACTTACACCATACATCAAAATAAACTCAAGATAGATAAAGGATTTAAACATAAGCAGTGCCACCATAAAGGTCCTGGAGAAAAATATAGGCAGTAAACTTTTGGATATCCTACGCAGAAATATGTTTACTGATACTTCACCAAGGACAAAGGAAATCAAAGAACGAATCAACAAATGGGACTATATCAAATTGAAAAGTTTCTGTTCAGCTAAAGAAAACATCAGCAAAATTCAAAGGGAACCAACTGTATGGGAAAACATAATTGCCAATGATACCTCAGACAAGGGTCTGATCTCCAAAATATACAAAGAACTAATGCGACTCAACACCAGGGAGACAGACATCCCAATTAAAAAATGGGCAAAGGACCTGAACAGACAACTCGCTGAGGAAGATATACAAAAGGCCCAGAGGCATATGAAAGAATGCTCAACATCACTAGTCATCAGAGAGATGCAAATTAAAACCACAATAAGATACCACCTCACACCTGTAAGAATGGCAATCATCAGCAAATCAACAAACAACAAGTGTTGGCAAGGATGCGGGGCAAAGGGAACCCTCATACACTATTGGTGGGAATGTAGGCTGGTGCAGCCACTGTGGAAAACAATATGGGGGTTTCCTTAAAAAACTAAAAATGGAACTGCCTTTTGATCCAGCAATTCCACTACTTGGACTATTCCCAAAGAATCCTGAAACACCAATTCAGAAGGACCTATGTACCCCTATGTTCATAGCAGCACTATTTACAATAGCCAAGTGCTGGAAACAGCCTAAGTGCCCATCAGTGGATGATTGGATCAAAAAACTTTGGTACATTTACACAATGGAACTCTATATAGCAGAAAGAAAGAAGGAACTTGCACCCTTTGCAACAACATGGATGGAACTGGAGAGTATTATGCTTAGTGAAATAAGCCAGTCAGTGAAGGACAAATATCATATGATCTCACCCATTACAGGACAATAATGAGCAAAACTAACAACAAGCAAAACAGAACCAAATATGTGAATACAATGAATAGGCCTTCAGTGGTCAGGGGGAAAGGGGTTGGGGAGAGGCGGGAGGCAGAGGCAAGGAAGGGGAGCAGCTTAGACAAGAACCTAGTGTAAAGGAAACATGGACATGGACAACAGGTGAGATTGACTTTGGGGGGAATGTGTGGGTGGGGAGGGGGACAGAGGGGAGCAAAAAGGGGATGGATATAATACAACAACAATAAAATTTAAAAAAAGTACACGTTATGTATTAATATATTGTTTGACCATCACAAACACACTCATGCTTTCAAGCCCAAATGCTGTTGACCCCTAACTAATAACAAGTTAACTCATGTTTGCACTTGAATTAGCTTTTACTATAAAATTAACAGTCAGCAATGTGTTCAAATGAACTATTGATGGTTGAAGAGGACCTGAATGGGGACAGAGAATGGCCTGATTTAATTCTTCCTCCCATTCTATCTGGTAACAGTGAAGAGTCATTCTTGGTCTGGTTTTGAGATGAAAACAAGTTCTCATTTTACTAAGTGTCAAGGAAAGGGGGAGAAGTTCCCTTTATAAATATGACTGGACCATCCTCAGGAGTCTGACAAATAATTAGCCTTGGAATTAATCTTATCCCAGAGCCCCAGGACACTGAGCCCCCAAAGGTAGCCAATTTAGCAACCCTGAGCAGACAGATGCTGCTTTTGGGTATGCAGCCTCTTTGTTCTAAGGTATTTACAGCCTCCTTTGTTCTAATGAGTATATAAGACCACCTTTGCTGTAAGCTTGGTGGTGCTATACAGGGTGAGAGAACCGACATCTGTGCATGAGGATGCTGACACCTTAGCTACTTGGCTAGGTGGTCATTAACCTTCTGTAGCCATCTGGCCATGTGTGGCTACAGGCACCTTAGCCTGATAATGCCTGCAATACAGCATGCCAAATCTCCTCTAGGCTCCAAGTAAGTTCTTCACCACCAGACCAGAGACCTCCCTCTATCAACACTTGCCGGTCCTGTGCCCAAGACCCTGAGACCTGACACAAGGCCTAAATCCTCTGCTGTAGAATGGTGGGTAGGAAGAGAAAAGATAGGAGGTGGCTGTCTGCTTACATTCCTGGTCATCTATCTGGATTGAGCCAGCATCCCTGGTCTCACACTGGCTGTTTTTGTCTACATCTCAGGGCATCTACCGATATGGTAGTCTCATGTAGACTATGTGGGATTTTCTTGGGTTGGATTCATCTTCACCTCAACCCCATTCAAAACAGAGTATTCACTTCCAGAATGGCAGCTGCCTCTCTGTGTCATCTGACAATGGTCCAATTCTGAAGCATTCCAGTAACAGCATGTTGCTTTATTCAGCCATCACCAGGAGAGTTCAAAAGCTTTCATCTCCTCCGTTAGCCACAGTGCTCATTCCTGTAGAAACATCAGTTGCTAAAGTCATTTTAAGAAACTTAGAGTGGAAAGGCACTTACTCCTTTCTTCCCAGGTACTCTACACCAATTGAGAAACAAGTGGAGAATTTTTTTTCCTGAAACTTTTGACTTTGAAGTCTCCTTGTAAGAAATGTGAAGCATTCTCTAAATTCCTATACACCCCGAGACTCCAAGGAGAGCTATCAAGCTTGGTCAAGAACTTTTCCACCTTACTCCTCTCTGCTATGATTTGAGTACACTGCAGACTACAACCAAAAATTATATCCAGCCTGAGGCCAAGAATCCACTGTCCTCTTCTTTTAGGGATTTTCAATCTCGCTTAGTGATTTTCAATCTCACTTAGTGATTTTCTCCTATCATAACTTTTCCTGGCTAGTGAAAGTGTAGAGATCAGAGGGGTTAGATGCTTCCACCTTTAACAGTTCTCTTCCCTCAAAGCAGGTGATTCCAGGCTCTGTTTTTTCTTTCCCCATCCCAGTCCTAGAGGCCTCCTTTACTAGGTGGGTTTGCTGGTAAGGAGAGCAAGGAGAGGTCTGCCTTGTTCTAATGGAAATATAGAGGATTCCTCTTAGTCATTTTGAGGGGAATATGGCTACTTCTTCAACTAAAAATGGAATAACCTAGTGTGCAAAGCAAAGACAAAGAAGTAGCTATATTTTGGGCAGTGGAAGAGAACAGAAAGGAGCTGAATATTTCAAGCTAAAAAAAGGCTCACATCAGAATTCACACAAAAAACATGCCACTAAAAGGAGGTAGAGCCCAAACTGCCTTACTAATCTATACCTACTTGTTTGGGCTGCTAACACCTAATTTTCCCAAGGCTGACTTGTTATACAATATAGCAAAGGCGCTATAGAATTAAGGACAATCCACAGGATCCATATGCAACATTTAATTTCTTTTTGCATCATGAAGACATGGATTCCTTGTCACAAAGGAGACTTTCTTCATCACTTCATCGGCTTTGTTTTGGGAACCCTGCTGGTTACTCATTTAACTGTTGGCATGGCTCCCACTGAATGCATGAGTTGTGGGCATGACAGTCATATAAGAATTTTTTTCTGATAAAATTACTTTGTTGTTTGAAATAGAAGGAACATAAAATCTGATACTTTTAAAAATATATACAGTCATATTTCAACTCCTCCTTTTTCTTAATCTTTATTCTTTATTATTTAACTTATTAATATCTCAATATGATTATTTGAAACTGGCACTGCAAACCATGTATTTACAGTTGCAAATAGTCAGGGAAAGTTACATTTCATACTATCCTTAGGCATTATAAATCCCTGAGTGTTATGCAAAGCATTAGTAGAATGAGTCACACGATGGGGGGTTCAGTTTTTAATAAAAAGTGACTTTTATATTTAATTATAGCAATTAAGATCTTCTTATTGGCAGGAAAAGTACTGCTTTGCAGTATTGAGGTTTTGCTTCTGTAATTCCATTGGGCTTATAATATATCCTATTCTTTCGGTTATGGTTATTTCCATGTCTCAAGATTATTGAACCTAAAAAGGTAATATACAGAAAGTACAATTCTCAAAATATGTCTGAGGAACTGTTTTGTTTTTCATCTAGATAGGCTACATTCTCATCATATCTTAGATAAAGAAGATAAAACAGCAATTCATAGGGAGTGAATATGTATCTCTAGCAACCTTGGTTGAAAATATTTTATCACTATAACATATTGTGAATGGATATTACACTCTAGCTTGGGTACATACTTGAACAATATGTTTTCAATGAATGATGTGTTCATTTTCTATCTATATGTGATCTTAAAGAAGAAAACTCATATAGGAATTAAAATCACCTACATGCCAAGTATTGTGACAGTTCTATTTATATGTAGACCTAATGAAACTTGAAGCTTTCCAATATTTTCACTAACATCATTTATGTTGTAATTAACACTTTTTACTGATAAAGACAGTTGTCTGTTATCTTGTTATGGTTCCTATGACAAAACTGAAATAACAAAACCATAATTATGAAAACTTGCTAGCCACAACTTGAACAATACTGCTTTACACCTAAACAAGAACAAAAGGTAATTAAATGCAGATGGGTATAAAGTTGCTGAATCATAAAACACTGCCTAGAGTTTTTATCTTTCTGGAATATTTTAACCATATTTGCAATTTGGCAAGCTATTTAGATGATGGCATTATTATAAACCTATAAAATGTGTATTTTGAGCAGATGGCACAGCAAACTGCAATAGTGTAGATGATGTAGAATAAGAGAACTATATATAAATATTATGATGACACTTGGAAGTCTGTACAATTTCTGTAAAATATCATAACAGTTGGAAACATATGAATCTGTAGTCTAACTGACACACACAAACCTCCTTGGATTAAAAACTGTTATGCTAGATAATATTTTAAGTACCCAATAGATAAGTAATCAAATATATTTCTTAATATTTGTGCAATATTTGCAATATGTTTTCAGATTTTCATTTTAGCCAAATTTAATTCAATATAATAAAAAAATATTATAAAGAATTAGAGCTCCAGTCCTGATCAATGTGGCTCAGTTGGTTGCATGTTGCTCTGCAAAGCGAAGATCGGGTTCCTGGTCAGTGCACCTGCATATGTTATGGGCTTGGTCCCAGGTTGGGGCACCTACCAGATGCATCCAGTCAATGTTTGCATCTCGCATCAATGTTTTTCTCCCACTTTTTCTCCTTCCCTTCTTTCCTCTCTAAAAATAAATAAATACAATCTTACTTTTTGTAAAGAAAGAAATAGAACCCCATTTATGATAGTTTTCTTTTAAGTGGAACAGGTTGGAATAAATGGGACAAAAGTGACATTCTACCTTATTGGTCATCATACAAAGTGGGGAGAAAAAAAGACATCGCTGTTAAAAATAATTTGATCTGTCATATTGATGGGCGGAGATGAAAATGCTGAGAACTGTACCTCATGTTGGCACAGCTCACTGATAGCAAATTTGCTGTGAATGATGATAATTTGTACTGAAAGAAATTAGTGCCAATTTGATTAGGAATTGCCCTTCTGTTCAGATTTCAGTGGCTAATATATCCTGTCGCAGTTATAGCTTTATCTAGGATCTAAGAATAAAACAAAAATGGTTCAGGGAGAAAAAAGGAATGATTACAGGGAGTGTTCTACTCCTTTGATTTACGATTTTTTTCCAAAGCAAGAGATAGAACACAGAAAAGACGTTTATTTTACATTTTATGAAAAACTATACATTTTCTCCACCTGCAGGGCATTATGATAATTCATCTTAAGCTTGAATGGTGCATGAAATGAAAATGTTTCTAGTTGTTGTTTTCCCTTCATTTTACAAGTGAGAATAATTGATCTTCATTTTTTTTTGAAAAAATAACTTTTATGCAGAACCTGTTTTAATTTGTAAAGTGTTTTGACAACTTTAATTCTACTTAATTTTCATAACAATCAAGACAAAGTCACAGGAACATTAACATTCACAGAATCCAAGTCCTCATGACCAGCATACTTTACTATACTAAACTCTTCCTCATGTCCCTGGCAGGAAACTGGATCACCATTGCAGGTCTAACAGGCTCTCCTTCCATCAGTAAGCCTTCACAATTCTTTTCATCTTTTGGGGAGGTTCTATAAGCAATTACTCAATATTTTTAACAATTTTATGCCTGTGATGTCAAGAAAGTATTGGCTTTCCATGTTTTATTAGTTGTCCAAGTTCATATCCCTTCTACTTTGACTTTTCAAATATTCTTTGTGTATGTTCAATAGGAGCCTATGAAACTTTAAATTATGATATAAATCAACTGAGAAATCAATATTTTTATAAAATATTGTACAAGGTGAGCAAGGATCAGGTAATGGGGAAGAAATAAAAGAATACTAGGCCTATCTAGAAAGTGTCCAGTTATGCAATATGCAAAATTGAGACATTTATTCAAGAAGACATAAGAAACATTGTACATAGGTCAAAGATGCCTCAGTCACCTTCAAAGTAGGCACCTTGAGACCTCACACAGTTCTCCCACTCGACGTCAGCTGCCCCATTGTATTTTCCTGAAACTCATCAATGGTCTGAAATTTCTTCTCTTTCAAAGATAATTTTAGTTTTGGGAAAAGCCAGAAGTTGTAGGGTGTCAATTCTGGCTATAGAAGGGCTGAGTCACCTGAGTGATTTGATATTTTACCAAAAATTTCTGCATGAGATGTGATATATGAATGGGCACAGTGTTGTGATGAAGCTGCCAATCACCAGTTGTTCATAGCTACAGCTTACAGAATTTTTAAGCTTAGCTCAAAATTTGATGCAGATTTGTTGCTTTACTCAGTCATTTTGAATGTGATAGTTACATTCAATGGCACCTACTGCCCCCACTGAATAGCACAGTGACATTGTCATTGTTCACACATGTGTATTCCAGTCCACTCTCCATGGTTGCCAGATTATATCAAAGTCCTATAAACCATTCTGATTATGTTAACTGTGGTTGAACTTTTTCTGGACAGACCTTGTGTTCTCCTTACCTGAGTATAAGGCTTACTTTCTCTGTTAATGTCTCTTATAATATTATCCTGCCAGAAAGGGCTTCAGTCCCTACTCAAAACAACCTAGTCCCATAATACTCCCCACTCCAATAAGACACACATTATATCCTCACTCCTGTTTAATTTTTCAGTAGGGCAATTATTATAACCTACATTTTAATAGTGTTTATTTGTTTAATATGCCTGTATTAGGATGTTATTTCTATGAAATCAACCATTTTGCCCTACTTCTAAATAATGTCAAGCACATGTTACTAATAACTAACACTTAACAAGTGTTCACTGCATTATTTATTTATGTAATTTGGTACTTCATTTCAGATTGAGAGACCTAGGGCACAGAGAGTTTACAATTATCTTTAGCTCTGGCCAGTGTGGCTCAGTGGGCTGAAGGCTGGCCTGCAAACCAGAAAGTCACCTGGTTCAATTCCCAGACAGTCAGCAAACATGCTTGGGTTACAGGCCAGGTCCCCAGTTTGGGGTGTGCAAGAGGAAACTACATCCAATCAATGAATCTCTCACACATTGATGTTTCTTTCCCTTACTTTCTCCCTCCCTTTTCCCGTTTCTAAAAATAAATTTTAAATGTTTAAAAATTATCTTTAAGTTCATACAACAAACCTGGAAGACCTAGGATGTGAAGTTAAAGTGTGGCCCCAAAGTCTGTGCCTTAACAACTGTGCTGCAGACCTGTAAGATACACACATGACTTAATAAATTAATGAATAAAATGTTATTAGTTCAGTGTTGAGAATGAAAGAAAAAGACTTCATTTAAAAAACATGTCTGACAACTTTTCACCCACAGCCTTAGTCAAAGAACCTATTAATTTTGAACCTAAAAAGAAATGGGAGTTTGCCCTGGCTGGTAGCACAGTGGATAAGGTGCCAGCCTGCGAACCCAAAGGTCGCAGGTTCGATTCCCCAGCCAGGGCACATAACCAGGTTGCAAACCAGGTCTCCGGTCAGGTCTGTGGCTGGAGGCAGGTGAAAGGCAACCATACATTGATGTCTCTCTCCCTCTCTGTCTCTCTCCCTTCCCCTCTTTCTGAAAATAATGAAATAAAATCTTTAAAAAAAAATTAAAAAAGAAAGAAAGAAAGAAAGAAAGAAAGAAAGAAAGAAAGAAAGAAAGAAATGGGAGTTTATTCAAATCTTTGGTTTAAAATTCTTCTATAACCAGCTGGTCAAGAAACTTTATAATTAGGTTGTATGTCTGTGTTTCTTTATATACTTAATCTTTTGTAAAATAAGAATTGCTATTAGCCAACTTGCTAATTATTACTTCCAATGATAAAAGTCCAAGCACTTGCATTTCAAACCTGGAGGGGTTATTTTCTAGGTCTCAGTTAGCATTCTACTATCAGTCTGGGTAGAAGTTGAGGTTTGGCTTTAAGTCAGTAGGTTTTCTTTAGTTGTCGTGATTAGTTTTCATAGTAGAACTACAATCAGCATCCAAAGACTTGGAGATCCTTTAGCCTATTGTTCATGGTATAATAATAATAGGTATATGATGTTTGTGCTAATTATATATAGGTTTAAAATTTTAAAATAACACAGCGCATATGTCATTATAACAAATGTCATGACCCTTCTTTTGTCCTCTAAACTGATGTAATTTTAACATATATTCAGGTTTCTTATTGGCAATCTAAGCTTTAGAGTTAAGTCTATGGTTTTAGGTGAATCTAGTTTCTAAATGTTTACTTATCTTTTTTTTTTTTTTTCCCCTGCTCTGAAGCTTGAGTCTGTGTGGTACACTTTTGAAGGCTTCCTCCTGGATCTGTTCATAGACCAGAACAAGATGTAAATGAACTATAAAACATTTGAGAGGCAAAGCTGCCTATAGTTTTATTTACTCAATTTATAGCTCTCACCCAAATAAGGCCTTAAGGATTGAAGTAATAAATAATATTTATTATTATTTTTTTTAATCTTAAAGATTTTATTTATTATTTCTAGAGAAAGGGGAAGAAAGGGAGGCAAAGAGGTAGAGAAACATCAATATTTGGTTGTCTTTCACTTGCTTCCAGCTGTGGACCTGGCTGGAGACATGGCTTGCAACCTGGTTATGTCCCGTGGCTGGGAATCAAACCAGAGACCTTTGTGTTTGCAGGCCAGCACCTATCCACTGAGTCACCAGCCAGGACTTAAATAATATTTATTTTTAATAAAATCAAATATACCAGTTTCTTCCAGTATAAATAAGTCTTACTCTAACCATTATATCAATAACAAGTGTTCCTAATGTTGATGTTTTACTATTTGGAGTGTTCAGTCTATAGATGCTCTAATGCAGTCAAAAAGTAAAAATGATGGTTTAATATTTAATAGGGGATTATTTATATATGTTTAAGAAAATCCACAATGCCATGCCTTGAGATAAAGGGCAAATGATACATTTATTTTCAATTTAAAATAATATGGACTCATTTAGATAAGAACCTAGTATAAAGGAGCCATGGACATGGACAACAGGTGGGATTAACTTTGGGGGGAATGGGTGGGTGGGGAGGGGACAGAGGGGAGTGAAAAAGGGATGGATGTAATACAACAACAATAAAAATTTTTAAAAAGGTTAAAAAGAAAAAAATAATAATAATTGGACTTCAATTTGTACTATATTATATGAATAACAATACAACCACATTTTAAGCTACATACAAGGCAGAAAAACAAATATTTGCCAAGTTATAAGCGTAGTCTTCACATTCAAACTAGTTCTTTAATGTAATTCTTAATAAAAAGACTGAATAGCATCTGGTTCAGTGCATGACATTTCTTAGGACCTAAACATACATTTTTTTAAATTGAATTGGCTGATGGCCCTGGCTGGCAGCACAGTGGATAAGGTTCTGACCTATAAACCCAAAGGTAGATGGTTTGATACCCCAGCCAGGGCACATAACCAGGTTGCAAGCCAGGTCTCCAGCCAGGTCTGTAGCTGGAGGCAGGTGAAAGGCAACCGTACATTGATGTCTCTCTTTTTCTCTGCCTCTATCTAAAAATAATAAATAAAATCTTAATAAGTAAATAAATGAATTGAATTGAGTTGGCTGAAAACAAAACACAGACTTTTTTTTTTAAATGATAGTTTATTTCTTGTTACTGGAGGAGGGCACTCTTAATGTAGAGCAAATGTCCAATGCATTGCATTCCTCTTTTAATTTACACAAAAAGCATCAAGTAGCAGTAATGTAAACATACCCCAGAGAAGAAAAAGGAAAAGAAATGCAAGAGAAAAAAAAATTTTTTAATATTTTAAGTTGTTTTTTATTTAATTTTAATTCAACATAGCACTTAAAGTAACTTATTACTGAGTGCAATTTATGCTTGAGCTTATGCAAGACTTAAAGACAAAGTTATTGCTTAGCTAAAAGGCCTCAGAAATACAAATTGCCTTTTTGAAGCAAAGCCACATCCTTTATTCTGACCTCAGTAAAATGTGTCATATAGATGATGAGTGTGGATTCAGAAATCTTATTTTCAGTAATAAAGCCTAGACCAGAAATCCATAAGCTCCCAACTACCATCTTGGTACAAATAAAGAAAAATAGTCTCTGAAATTATTGTGAGAAATTATTAAAATTCTTCATTTTTTCATGCTACTTCTGATGATTTTTCTTTCATTTTCCCACAGTAATTAAAAGGACTCTTAATAATTTCTAATAGGAAACATTTTTGAGCATTTGATTGCATGTTGGGCACTGTTCTAAAGCAGACATTAGCTTCAGCCCTCATAAAAAAATCTTTATAAGAGCATATAATATAATACAGGCTACTTTTCAAAGAGGAGGAATGAGAAAAAAATCACCAGCTGCTGTTCAATGTTGGTGATCCTTCCTTGGATCACTTCTGACTCCATGACCCCACACATACCTCCTTTGGTTAATATATTCCTGATGCTCACATATTGGCTCCTAACCAGAAATAAATACCCAGTGAACTTGTCTAAAGATGCAGCATCTCACAGCAGTACTAACAGTGTGTCCTGCAAATTGAATAAATTATTTGTAACAAGACCAGAGGACTCTGTGAGCAAGCAGAAAGGGGTGGGGGTGGGCATGCCTTTCAAATGTAAGCAACTTACATTTGGCATCAGATGGGCTCTATTTAATCACACCTAATCCCAAAGCTAAATCACCAGGGCTCTGTCCAAGTCTTTGCCTGGCCCACCCAGACCAACTTTTTCCTGATTTTCTCTTGGCTCAGCACTCAGTCACCTAAAATTGTTCTCCCTTAGGCTTGGCCCCAGCCCCAGGTATTTGCCTTGCAAAAATGGAAGTCAGAGCCATTGCCTGAAAAAACAAACTAAGAGAAAGAAATGAAGAAAATTGCCAGTGAGCCCTTTCTAAAGGGAAGAGTAGTTCAAGTGAAGCCAGAAGAAACCAGACTTAAAGACTGGTCACCCACAGTCAAACCTTGCTGCTTTAGACATAGCCACAGCCCCAATATTGGTCCCATTGAGGTCATCTAATTTTCCTGTCCCTACTTCTACAAAGCCCTTTAGAGGACACAAGGCTGCCATCTGAAAGGAGAGAAGCCAAGAAGAAGGAACAGCAGTTAAGGGGAATGAACTAACTCACAATACACATAGAGAGAGGAAATGGCTTACAAGGAAAGGGCAGAAAAAAGGCTCCCAGGGAGAAAGATTCATGCTTAGAAGCTAAGGAAGCCAGTGGGAAGAAAGAATAGCTTCAAAAGCAGGCAGGAGAGAGAGAATGAAGCAGCAGGAGGAGATGGAATGCATGAGGTAAAAGAATGTGTTCAGAAACAGAATAAAAAGCTCATATTCCTGAAGAAAAGGCAGCACCATGGAAATAAGAGAAGCATTTCTAGAGAGAAGAACAAGAGAGTATAGAGACAAAGAAAAGACTTAAACAGATTATGAATTAAAAAGAAAAACTAGGGAAATAGAAGCTATAGGTAAGAAAGTAGTGGGCCTAAGAAATGGATATATAACTAAGAGGGTTCGTAATGGAGGAACAATATTTCCATTTCCATATGACACAAACTCTAGGAAATGAAGAACCAGTGTCCATCTTGTTCTAGGTACTTTCCAGGATACAACCATAATCAAGTGCATTTAAATTTTTTCATGGGATGTGCCCGATGGACTAGCATTTTCTTAAATTGTTAAATTTAAGATAAAGCCAAATGAGCAAGAAATTATCAAGAGGGAATCTCACTAAAAGCAGTTTCAACAGAATTAAGAGGCAGAAATAGGGCAGGACCCAATTGGGCTTCATCTGATGGTAAGGAAACCTGTGATAGATGATAATTACATTAAAACTTTGAATGAGAAGAGGAGGACGTATATGGTGGACTGGGGATGTAAACTCAAGGAATAGTTTTATTTCTTTGATTTGGCTTAATTTTTAGAATAGAAGAGGTTTGGCATATTTAGATCACAGGCAAGAAAACAGTAGATAAGTAAACACTGAAGCTATGAAAGATTGAGAAAGATTCTGGAAAAAATGAGAGCAAAGGGAATGAAAAGGACAGGCCAATAGAAAGATTATTTTAGAATGTAAAGAAAAATAAGTCATAGAGTTTTTGAGAAACTTGGATGAGCATGGACTTAATCAAGGGCATGCCTGCATCTTCATTTTTCTCTACAAGCTGGAAGGCAAAGTCATCAGTTGAGAGAGGGGAAGGTGGCATTCAGAAAAGGTGGAAATGTTGAGAATAGTTGCTGAGAGAAACAGGATAGGAAGATAGATGGCAAAAGACAAGTGCAGCAATGACAAGAACTATTAAAGATTTAATTAACATTACTGGGAAATATAATCTCATAATTTTATGTATATATTAACTGGTGTTATTAGATATTAGGCAATAAATATATTTGATAATATTGGATAAGACATTGACTTGAGTTTTATATAATTAGACTGGTAGGTTACATGACATAAATGTCTATAAGTCTTTATTACAGAAATGCCTTCCTTATTACCTGAACTTCCTTCATTAGCAAGTCACTCATTTGATTATGAAAAGCATTTCCACTCTAAAAGTTTCTTCTAAAATTCCCCTAAACCCTTGTATATTATTAGCTGAGGATAAAGTCCTGGCATAATAGGAAACTATTATCTGCAAGAGAAGGCTACTACTTACAGAGACTAGAGGATCTTTTAATCAAGATTTATCCGTGAAAATACGCAAATTGTACTATATTTCAGTTGGGGCTACTTTGGTTTTCCAGTCTTATTACTTCTTAAAAATCTGACTCTCTCAAGAACTTCTAGATAAATTAATAAACACACTGGGAATTTTTTCTTCTATGCAGAGTCAAAATTATATTTCCCAAAGTTTATCCTATGATCCACCTCTGGTTGAGATCATTTATATATATTTGTCCTTGGATATCCTCTATTATGTAGAAGCTATAAAATGCCATTCATTTGTGTGTGCGCACGCGCACGTGAGTTCTCAGTGAAGATGCAAGGCAGGGAACATTGTTTTTTGTCCGAAAAGCTGCTAGGCTCTCCACATAAATGATAACTTGCCACTTACTACGAAATCTGACCTCTGTGGTATTATTATCAGTAGAAATGGAGTCCTCTCATGGAGTCACAAGAAAAGCATTTCCAGGGACCTACACGTGGGAAGTTGAGATGTAATGGTAAGATTTATTGAAATCAAACAAAAGAACTGCCCCCAGGTTCCCGATGCCTCATCTCTGTCCCTCTCTCTGTGGAAGATGTCCAGTCTTGCCTTCATCAAGCCCGGAAGAAAGGCCAGAGTCCAGAAAGCCTGTGCTATAGATTCAATCCATTTCAGCCTGGGTTGCCATCCAACTGGCTGAGCATCTGTTTCCAGCCGCGCTTCGGCTACTCCGGTGCTGCGGTGTCCGGTGCCCAAGCTCACACTTGGAGCCGGGGTGAATGCCGGGTGGGCCTGACCTTAGAGCCCGCCCTGCTACTTAGGCCTGCGTGGCTGCTACACTGACGCTTGTTACTGAGCACACGCAAGTTACTAAGGGAGAGGCCTTGTTAGGTTTGGACTAGAGTATCTCAGGCTTGAACAAGAGTCAACCCTTCCGCAATCCCTTGCAGTCTTGTTTTGGACCCGCCCCGCAACCAATCCATTTCCTAGATTTTCTGGAGGTCTGTGTTTTTATCCAATCGAATTATTTTTCTAGGCTAGGCTCCTCCCCCTTGTTACCATTTTAGTTTCTATGGTACAGGCCTCAGCAGAACGATTTCCACCTGCACCATCTTAATGTCCCCTGTGCATCTGTTAAACCAAGGAATTCCCTTGTAGATAATGCCTGCCCGCTGTGCCCTGGGGAAACTTCCTGCCCGCCTGCGGACTGCCTGGACATTAAGAGCAGAGGATGCAGCTGTCTCTCGGAAAGTCTGTAAATGCTGTTCCTCCTTATGAAGCAGGATTTAGGTCTATTCAGCTCCCAGTAGGTTAGGCTTAATATCTGATCCCTTTTGCTCTCTTCTTTTATTAATACTAACTAGCTACCTATGCAAACAGCGTGGCAATAAAACTGCTAAAAAGCGATGTGATATCTTGGGAAACAACAAAAACACCAATTATAACCAAAGTTGATAAAGATCATTGTGACTTACAACTCTGTCTTGTACAATTTTCAGTGACCAGTAGAGAAATTTAAAAAGAGAAACAATTTTCATTTATTCTCTGAGAAACAATTACTCTGGAGGAGATCGCAGAGCAAAACAATGTCTATACACAGTGGGAGAGCTAACAAGCTTTGCAAAATTAAAGTGAGTGAGATCCCAGAAGAAAGGTTTAGGAGATTTAAAGTTCTGACCAAGTACTTGAGCTGAATCAAAGCATAGGTGACCTATCACATATGTATTCCTAGAGCAAAGAGGTGAGAACAGCCCGGGGTAAGGGATGAAAATAAAATAGAGTCAGAGGGGCCTAGTGACTGTAACCTAGAAATCACACATAGGAATGGGCCCAGCCCATTTTATTCGGGTCATAAGAGGACTTCACGTGATATGTAGGTTACCACTTTAAAAGCTCCATGAACATTCAGGTACTCTAGAAAGCTTTAACTTATTTGGGATATGTGTTCCTTATTGATATCATATTTTACACATTTTGTCCTACTTCCTACTTTACACGCACCGCCTTTTTCGGAATCATACTACGTGTCAAAATGCAAGTGAGCATGTGGCTCATGTCCACTTTACAACAGTAGATTCTCAACTCCACCTTAACTCACCTGTCCTGTATTCTGAATCTCAGTGCAATGGCAAGTGAGAAAACTGAAGAGTTTTCAGGAATATAGTATAATTTCATCCCTAAATACTACATATATCTAAAATAGATGTCAATAAATAGTACCTGCTGATAGATAGCAAGCATTATGTCTTATTAAAAATACATGAATTAAACAAATCCTAAAATAATTAACATTATACTGTATTTTTCAATGCTTATTGCAGTTTAGTAGATATTTTAAAAGTGGATATTAAATATGAATTTTGACAGATTTGGCATTTGCATGTGTACTTTCCCGGAAGACAAAGAATAGATTTTTTTAGGTAATTCAAAGAAACCATGTACAAAATCATAATCAATTATTTATTAAAAGAAACTTGCTGCCCTGGCTAATAGCACAGTGGATAAGGCACTGGCCTGCAAACCCAAAGGTCGCTGATTCGATTCCCAGCCAAGGTACATAATCAGGACACAAGCCAGGTCTCCAGCCAGGTCTGTGGCTGGGGGCAAGTGAAAGGCAACCATACATTGATGTCTCTCTCCCTCTCTGCCTCTCTCCTTTCCCCTCTCTCTATAAATAATAAATGGAATCTTTGAAGGAAAAAAAGCTTAAAAATAATAAATAAATCTTTTTAAAAATAATAAAGGAAACTTGCTTAATGATCAAAAGACAACAATTTTCAAATTATCTGATCAACATTATGAAAGGACAAAACATGACAGATGAGCTATCTTACTATTTGACTTAATATTTTTCCATGTACCCTCACATTATGATTTTTTATAACTGATAAAATGCACACGTATGTATCTTCAGTGTTAAATTTAAGAACCTTAGTCAACATAGGCTTGGTGATTATGAGATTTAAAAATATAGACTTGGTGGTTATGAGATTTTAAAATAAAAACATTTTAAAACAAAATAATTTGCTGTGTTTTCTTGATCTAATTTCTCTAAGGGTTGGTACCTCATGTTCCTCACAGATAAATTAGGGAACAGTTGTCATATCCTATTTTACAATGTTGTGAGTTTATAATGAAAAGGCTGTTCAGGTTCTCCCATTGAATAGACCAACTCCCCATAGCTAAATAAGCATTTGAAATGACATATCAACTACTTAATGTCATAGTTTTGTTTAATGTATATAACATCAGTGCAGCAAGTTGTAAGCTGGGGTTTCCTCATTTCTCTGTAACACATGCAGTAATATCAAGAGTTTATGCAAGGGAGCCAAAGTAAAACTATCACATAAATATTTATTTAGGACAACTTAATTTATTTTTTAAAGAGGTAAAAATGAAGTCTTATGCTGATAAAGCAGGGAAAAGCATTACATCAACTAAGTCAATATTTGAAGAGGGAGGGTGAATACCAACTGCCAATTTGCTAATCAGCTTTCATCGATGTCCAAGATGACTGTCTTTCATTGAGAATGCATTTTAGTCTCTGTTTATTAAATTTCAGATGGTTTACTAAAACTGCCAACAAGAGGACTAATTGATGCCAATTACAGGGTCTTTCTCAGAGGAATTGGAATGAGTCCACACAACCATTTCACACACTTGACTCATCTGCCCTCAATTTAATAATAATGATTAGCCACCTTGATACTATTTTAGATAAAAATACAATCCCTGATTTGTCTTATCAAATATGAAGTTAAATCATTACCATACTGATATAACCAATGTCCCAGAATTTAGATTTAACTTTCAGTTTTCCCAATGTTACAGCTTTGTAAGAATGCAAAATCAAACTTTATAAGAAACAATAATCCAGGAGGGGGACAGAGGGGAGCAAAAAGGGGATGGATGTAATACAACAACAATAAAATTTAAAAAAAAAGAAGAAGAAGAAAAAGAAACAATAATCCAATTTTTAAATATTAAAATGCTACCCTTGAACAAATGTTTTTAAGAAAATGCAAAAAAAAAAAATCAAAAAACAAAAAAAACCCACAAGCTGTGCTACTATATTGTACATGTCTGAATTGACAATGCAAAAAACACATTTTAGTCTAATTCTGAAAAGCAGCTTCTATTTATGATGCTTCTATTTTAATGTAAATAACTGATCATATCCCCAGAAGTTACTGCTCTGCTTCCCCAAACCCTATTGAGTTAGTCACTTCTATTTAAAAATTACTATATATCTGTATAGCATCACGGTGTTCTTATTTTTATAGGTAAAATAGAAAATTCTTAGATTGCAAAAAGAATGTCTCTCTTTCACATATTCTTATTAAAAAATGTGGTAGGATTATGTATGTCTTAAAATGTAGTAGGAGAACAGAGGATAAAAATCTATCATTTATTGTGTTCTACTATATGCCAAGCATTGCCCTGAATATTTTATAGGTATTGTCCAAGTTAATCAGAGCAACTTTATGTTGTAGATATAAGGAGCCATTCTCAAGAATGAGGGAATGGAAATGAATTCTCTGGTGACACCATTTCACAAGGGAGAATATAAAAAAGAATGGAGGCCTAGAAGGAATGCCATGTAGCAAATACATTCATTGCTTTGAGTGTAAACGTTTTTTATTTTCATTCAACTGATTATACAGGGGAACCCCAAAATGGAATTTATGTATTAAAATTATGCATTTATTATTACAAGTTTAAATTTCAATTATCTTCAAAGTACTCTCCATTTGATGCCCATCAAGATTTTTTTTTCCTCTGCTCAAAACAGTTTTTGAACTCTGATTTCAATGCTATTTAGTGCTTCTGTCATTTTTCATTTTACCTCTTCCACATCTGCAAAATGGTACCCTTTAAGGACTTGGTTCATTTGCAGAAACAAACAAAAGGTAGTTAGGGATGAGATCGGGTGAATAGGGAGGGTGGGGATCATGCCATTTCTGCTCAAAAACTGCTGAACACTCAGAGGGGTGTGGGCAGGTGTGCTTGTAAATAACCCTTCATAAGGTGGGTGAACGCGTTGAATGTCTTCAAAAACATTGGCTGAAGCTGAATGCAGCCTCTCACAAGAATGCCGCTGGTACACTGATACAGATGGGTATCTGGAACACTCATCTAGCGTGGGAGTTGGGGGTGCTGTACTATAAGAGATCTGCCCTCCATAAGATAATTCTGGTTTTTGTGGGTACCCTAATTTTATACATGCTTAAGAAAATGTAATAATTGGACTATTTTTGTATTTTACTAAAAATGGTTGAAGAAACTCAATCTATTTACTTTGTTTCTACATATAGTGTAAATTTTTGATACAAAGGATTGGTTCTTATTTTAAAATATGATATATTTTAAATCCATTATCTCATCATCACCCAAATGCCTCTTTGAAAACATAACATACAGGACCAAAGTCTGGTAAAATAAATAAATAAATAAGCCACAGTCCAAATCCCAAATATTTAGAAGAGGAGATGAGTTATCTCACTAGGGACTAATATTATATACTTGAGTCTACATAATAAACTTTTCTTGATAATGACAGTATAGGAACTCTTTTATGACATAAACAACTACAGAATCTAAAACTTCTGTATTAGTAAACTTTAATCCATCATTTTAAAAGATGCCTTAAAAGATTAATAGGTAACATTTCTTTTGCTTTTCCTTTTTAAAAAATTCTCACCCAAGAAAATGTTCATTAATTTTAGAAAGAGGGAGGGAGACATCAATATAAGACAGAGAATCAACCGGCTGCCTCCTGAATGCCCCCAACTGGGTTCAAATCCACAACCATTTTTGGCGTATGGGATGACACTCCAGCCAACTAAACACCCTGCTAAAGCTTAAAAATTTTAAATTCACTTCAAATTATTATGCATACTCATAAATACCCTAATAAGTATTGATCTTTTACATATCTCTAAAATAAGTTTTTTAAAATAATTTGTATTGAGATGTTGAGAATATCTTGACAGAGCTCTATTGTCTTGTTTGTAGGGGATTTAGGTAAATTTAGTTTATGTTCTGCATGCCTCATCTTTTTATTTTTTAGTTTTTGAAAGATTTTTTAAATTTATGTTTAGAGCGAGAGTGAAGGAGGAAGAAAGAGAAGTTGAGAAACATCATACACAAGAGATACACAGATTGGTTCCCTCTCACACTTCCCCAACTGAGGATCTGGCCCAAAACCCAAGCATGTGCCCTGACTGGGAATTGAACTGACAATCCTTTGGCTTGCAGGTCAGCACTCAATCCACAGAGCCACACTAGCCAGGGCTGCCTCATCTTGTTAAAGCAGCTCAAAATATATTAATAAAACATTTATGTCCATACTTGCTGCCTGAAAGAAAGTGAGCAGCTGAGCAAAATGAGAAAAAAATATCAAAGGTACCTAAGAAGAATAACTGCTCATCTAGTTAATGCCAAAACACTACAAAATCAAATTAATGATTTTATTTTTTGAAAAAAAGATGGACTCTACTTTTGAAAACAAATCAGTCATTGCTTTATTTGTGGATTTGCCTGCTGTATCAGTTTCAAAATTTAAATTTGTCACAACCACACCACCAAACTTTTTAAAAAGAACACTACTCAGAAAAACATCTTTGACTTTAGTTCTAATTTTACTGACTTTATTCACAGAAATATTTCATCCACTCTGTTCTTTACTTGCTAGTGGCAGGTGTGTTTATCCCTGTGTCCATCTTGCTCTACTAGAAAAAAATCCTTTGACTTGAGAACCCTGGCATAGTGGACTAAATGAAATGGTGCCAAAATCTAAGATTTACTTAACAAGGGTCTAATGATATATGATAAACTTTTCTAAAAATCCAGAATAATGTTTTTATTAATTAAGATCAAATATAGAAACATTTACAAAGGGATTTCAAGGGCTATATTAATGAAGCCATAAAAATTATTGATGTCTCCATAGACATGGAGAGGGGTGTAGAAGAGGGACGTTTGTTGTTGTTTAATGTCATCAATAACCTTTGACAAATGAATTAAGTAAATAAGTAAATAATGTAAAAATAATGAAGGTTACACTTAGCATGAAAAAAGCTGTTAATTATAATTATAATAAAGGCTTTTAAAATATCAAAAGTTATAGCAAATCTTAATAAAATGGTTTTACTCTAAGCTTATTTTCTGAAAGACAATACCTATTAGACATTGTATATTGTATGTTCAAAGCTGTTTTTTAATGTTACAGAATGTCTTTAGAGAAAGGAGGCCTAACATGTTGGGATCTCATTTTAGATGTATAATTTATACACTGGGAATTTGGCATAAAGAAAAAGATTTCAGTGTTCTAGTTGAACATCATTTTGAATGTCAAAAATCCTCAGAGGACTTGGCAACAAGAGCTACTCAGTACAAAATATTCCATGTAGTGTGATATACTGAGAACTGTTCACTAATGAGAAGCAGAAAACAGTAAGAAGTGAATGCAGGTGCTTAGAACATTTGCTGGTATTGCCAGAGGTATAAAGGGAAATTTTGATCCATGTGTTATGGCTAAGGATAAGATGCTTGTCTAAAGAGATTTCTATTGGAATTAACTTAAATACCACCTACTCTGGAATTGCTATCTGGCATCTAGGTGTTTCAACAGAATGTTTTACTTTTAAGTAACCTCAACATGAGATCAACATCTATGCCAATAAATACTGAAACCTGAAAGAATCATTTTTTTAGCTGGCTAAATCAATAAACAGCATTATTGTTTCAAATGAAGGAAGAAAATATATGATTCACTGTATGAATTTGTAAGCTATTCATAATTTAAATATGATATATAAGAATGAATTAAGTGGTTATTGAATACATTTATTACAAATTGAGCAAATTAATTAATCTTTGGAAATACTTCCAACATCAACACTCAATATATGTAAATTTTCTAAATTATATATTTAATATATATAAATATATACTAGTAATAAAATACACTTTTTCTCCAACATCACTGTGAAACCTCACATCCTTTTCCCATAGTAATTATTTATTAAAGTACATTTTGTGTACTTGACATATTAAGTAATGCTTTATGTGAAAGTAATTATGACTTATAATTTAGAGAAGAAAATTTTAAATCAAAGGAGAAATGTTTTTGATTGAATAAAATAAGGAGGGTTAATGTATTGAATACTGAAATTTTGGAACAAAAACTCAGTGATTAAATTACTATAAAATATAAACTATAGGAAGTTCTTACTGATCAATTATGGTACTATATAAAATAGACTTAATGCATCTGATGACACATATACATAAAAGCAACTACAATTGAATATCTATTGCAGAATATAGAACAACTAGGCTAAGCAATGTAAATACATTTAATCTTCATAACATAACATTTCTATGGCTAAGTTTATTTTAGATAAATAGGAACCAAGTTGCAGAAATAATGAAACATGATGTCAGTTGCTTAGAAAGCATTAAAGCAGAGTTTTTAACTAATCAATGCTTTTTGACATTGAATCTCCCTGGTTTTGTTTGTTTGTTTGTTTTTGTTTTGTTTTTTACATTGTATCAGTTCTTGCAATTACTTATTATGCTAATATTGGTATTTTGTTTAGTGTGAATCAGGCATAGTATTAGGCTCCAGGTGCTATGCTGGGTGCTAGGAGCTAAGCAGACAGATGTATGAAACAAAAGGTACGCCTTTTGCTTCAGACAAGGTTGAACTTAAATTCAGGTTCTGCTGCTTCACCATCATCTGCTTACTCCTAACCCCACTGCTTTCTGTAAGACCATGGACTGATTATGTAATTTTTCAGAGTCTTAGTTTCTTCTTTAGAAAATAGAAATAACAGTAAAACCTACTTCATAGCACTGGTAGAAAAATTAATTGTTTAGCATTAGGTACTTAGCACACTGACAGGCCATGGTAAAGCACACAAAATAGTATGTGTTATACTTGGTGACTCACAGAGTTGTTTTGTAGATTAAATAAATTGGCATTACCAAATTCTTGGCACATCAAGAATGTTAGTTTTAATCTTTCCCATTCTACTAGCAAAAGGCATAATACATACTTTGGATAAAATAATTCTTATGTTCTGTAATGATTTTCTGTAACACTGAAACCCATAGACACCTAACAAGAAATTTTAGAATCTTATTGATTATCAATGAACAGATTTTCCAGACAGAAAATAAACAGGAAATAATGGCCTTAAATGATACCCTAGATCAGTTGCATTTAATTGATATCTTCAGAGCATTTCACCCCAAAGTAGCAGAATGTACATTATTCCAAGTGTACAAGAAATATTTTCTAGGATACAAAACAACTCTCAATAAAGCGAAGAAGATTGAAATCATATCAAGTATCTCTTCTGGCTATAAGGCTATAAAACTAGAAATCAATCACAAGAAAAAATAACTTAAGAACACTTAAAGGCATTGAGGCTAACAACATGTTACTAAATAATGAGTGAATTAACAATGAAATCAAAGAAGAAATCAAAAGATTCCTTAATGCAAATAAAATGAGAACACAACAACCCAAAATCTATGGGACACACCAAATTCATAATATTACAGGCCTATCTCAAATAAACAATCTAACTTTACAATTAAAGTAACTAAAACAAGGACAACAAACAAATCCAGAAGTGAGTAGAAGAAAGGGAAAAAACACAGAAATAAATGAAAAAAGCAGAAATAAATGAAATAGAATCTTAAATAACAATATAAGAGATCAATGAAGCCATGACCTCATTCTTTGAAAAGATAAACAAGGTAATCATATGTTTAACCAGACTCATCCAAAAGAAAAGAAAAGAAAAAAAATAAAGAGGACCCAAATAAATAAAATCAGAAATGAACACAGAGAAGTCACAACTGATATAAAAGAAATACAAAAGATTGTAAGAAAATATAATGAAAAACTGTCTGCTATTAAATTGGACAGTCTGGATGAAAGGAATAAATTCCTAGAAACATACAATCTTCTCAAACTGAAGTAAGAAAACTCAGAGAATCTGAATACACAGGTTATAACTAATGAAATTGATGTAGTAATCAAAAAAATTTCCAACAAACACCTGACTGGTAGCACAGTGGATAAGGTGCCGGCCTGCAAACCCAAAGGTCGCAGGTTCAATTCCCCAGCCAGGGCACATAACCAGGTTGCAAGCCAGATCTCCAGTCAGGTCTGTGGCTGGAGGCAGGTGAAACGCAACCACACATTGATGTCTCTCTCCCTTCCCCTCTTTCTAAAAAAAATAATGAAATAAAATCTTAAAAAAATAAAATAAAAATTTCCAACAAACAAAGTCCTGGTGAAAAAAATGGCTTCAGCAGTGAATTTTATAAAACATTCAAAGAAGTACTAACACCTATCCTTCTCAAACTATTTCAGAAACTTTAAGAGGAGGGAAGACTGTCAAGCTCATTTTATGCTGCCAGCATTATCCTAATTTGAAAATCAGATAAAGATACTACAAAAAATGAAAATTATAGGCCAATAGCTCTCATGAATTTAGATGCTAAAATTCTTAACAAAATATTAGCAAACCAGATCCATCAATACATCAAAAAGATCACACAGCATGATCAACTTGGATTTATTTCAGGAATTCAAGGTTGGTACAATATCAGCAAACCAATAAATATGATACATCACATAGACAAAATGAAAGATAAAAATATATATCAGTAGATGCAGAAAAAGCATCTAATAAAATCCATCACCCACTTAAGATAAAAACTCAGCAAAGTGCAAATAGAGGGAACATACCTTAACATAATTAAGGTCATATACCCACAACTACCATATTCAATGGACAAAAGCTGAAAGTATTTCCCTTAAAATCAGGAACAAGGCAGGGATATCTGTTTTCACCTATCTTATTGACCAGAGTATTGGAAGTCCTAACCGTAGCAATCAGACACAAAAAAAGTAATACAAGACAACCAAATTTTAAAGGAAGAATAAAATTGTCATTATTTGCTGATGACATGCTACAGTATATAGAGAACCTAAAGATTCCAACAACAACAAAAGATTCTAACAATAACAACAACAAACATTGCAAATTCAGGAAAGTAGCAGGATGCAAAATAAATATCCAGAAATTAGCTGCTTTTTTATACACCAATAATGAACTATCAAAAAGGGAAACTAATAAAACAATGCTATTCACAATTGCAACAAAAATATGAAATATCAGAAAAAATATATATATATATTTAAGATTTTATTCATTATTTTTAGAGAGAAGGGCAGGGAGGGAGGAAGAAAGGGGGAGAAGCATCAATATATGGTTGTCTTTCACCTGCCTCCAGCTACAAACCTGGCTGGAGACCTGGCTTGCAACCTAGTTATGTGCCCTGGCTGGGAATTAAACCTGCAACCTTTGGGTTCACAGGCCAGAGCCTTATTCACTGTGCCACCAGCCAGGGCTAAGAAATATATTTAACCAAGGGTATAAATGACTTCAATTCAGAAAATTATAAGACAATGAAGAAATTAGGATATAAATAAGTGGATACACATACTGTGTTTATAAATAGAAAGAAGTGACATCATTAAACTGTCTGTACTACCCATAGCAATATATAGATTCAATGTAATTCTTATCAAGATACCAATGGAATATTTTACAGAACTAGAAGAAATATTCCAAAAATTTATATAGAACCACAAAACACCCCACATAGCAATAGCAGCCTTGAGAAAGATGGACAAAGTTAGGGAAATCAGTCTAGCCAATATCAAATTATGCTACAAGGCCATAGTAATCAGTCAAAACACCATAATACAGGCATAAAAACAGGCATAGCGCAATGGAACAGAACAGAGATCCCAGACATAAACCTAAGTCATTATGGTCAATTAATATTTGACAAAGGAGGTAAGAACTTAAATGGAGTAATGGTAGTCTATTCAATCAATGGCGTTGGGAAAATTGGAGATTTATGTGCAAAATAATTAAAGTAAACTATTGTCTTATACCACACACAAAAATAAACTCAAATGAATTAAAAATTTAAATGTTAGACACAAAATCATACTACTTTTAGAAGAAAATACAAGCAGTAAAATCTCAGACATTTCTCATAGCAATGTTTTTCTGATATATCTCCTCATAAAAGGGAAACAAAAGAAAGAAAGAAATGGAACTGCATCTAACTAAAAATATTTGCACAGCAAAGGAAACCATCAACAAAATGAAAAGACAAGGAGAGAATAGAATAGGTGAGTGGAACAAACTTTTCTATCTTGACTTTAACATCATTAAGCTGTTCTGTTCCAGATGCTTGTTGTCCTGGAGTAATGGGATGTCTCTGCAAAAATGTTAGAAAAACTGGGTCTGATTCTGCTTTAGCTAATAACTCCCTGGGGCTAAACTCCTCATTCTGTGGAACCCTTTGTGTGAATTGTAGTAATATCTAATATGTATTGAGCACTTACCATCAGGCCAAAATCTTTATATCATGTGATCCTCTGAAGGGAAGTAGAGTTTGCCACCCAAAGTATGATTTTTGGAATCTTGATTTTTAGCTTCTTAAAAAGAAATATTTATTTATTGTTAGAGAGAGGGAGAAACAGGGAGGGAAACTGATGTAAGAGAGAAATATAGATTGGTTGCCTCTTCTACAGACCCCAACCAGGAACAGAACCTACAACCCAGGCATATGCCATGACCAAGAATTGAACCAGCAACCTTTCTCTTTGCAGGACAAGGCCCAACCAAGTGAACCACATGGGTCAGTGCCAAGCTGTTTTTAAAAAACAAAAGACTCAGAGAGAACCTTTGCTTAACACTCTACCTACTGGAATTTAGATAGAGGGTCTGATCCAGGAATAGAGAGATCATCATAGATAATGCTAGTTTAACATAAATTAGTGAGTGACAGAGAGGAACATAGGCAAGGCCCATTTCTTCAAAGTCCTTTCTGTGTCCGGTTGTTAAAGACAGCCCAGCTAATGTGTTTACCAAACATTTGCTTTCCCATCTCCACGTGAATTACCTTCCTGTCTTGTGAAGTCCCAAACCATAACCCCAATCTCTCTCCTTAGCTCCAGGTTGGCATAAAACTGCCCAATTCGTAGTTGGGTTTCAAGACACCTCCAAATGTACATCCATAACATGAACTTTGGACATTTTCCCTGTTAAACTGTCTTATGTTAATTTGATTATTAGGTAGAAGAAATAGGTGGAAGGAATGTTACATTTTTTGTTCACCTACACTTCCAAACAATTTAAGGGGTATAATTATTATCTCATGTTACAGATTCAGGACCACTGGTAGTGGAAATTTTTCAAATTGCTCTGAGTCCTAAGGTAATTTATACTGGAGCCTGGATTCAAATTCAGACAGTCCATTACCAGGGTGGTACTCTCAATCAATACATGGTGTGTGAAAACGAAAGAAGGTACTGGACCCCATTCCAGCACTAACTTTCTTTGAGTTCGTGTGGATATAACATAAATTTGACTAAAATGTGGGAATTATTAGCACAATCAACACTCTTCACAAATGCAAATTCTGTTTTTCAGATGTAGTAAATGGGGAGAGAATTTGTAATTATTGAGAACAATTTTCACAGCATTTTTTCTTTTGTTTTTTTTTCCCTTTCAAGGAATACCTCTCAGACTTGTGTCTTAGAGACATTTTCACTGTTCTAAGAAAATTTCTTAGAAAATGGTGTCTCTTCCTACAGAGCTTTCCTTCTGTTAATATCCAATATAAGCATTTTGTTATAGATTGAAAGCCTTTTATTATACATGTTTTTGATTTGTTCATTGTATTTCTAGCATCTAGTAATATGTTCAAGAGTGCAAGAAAAATATAGTCTCTAATAGCATGCCTTAATATTATTTAAAATACATTACACAAAGGGTATCACACACACACACACACACACACACACACACACACCACTACTGGTAAGTGAATCAATCCAGGATTTCAGATGCCAAATTAATCCAGGATTTCAGATGCCAAATTCTGTTGGCCACCCATTGACTACTTCAGTCACATTTCTGGGAAAGAGGATGACTTCATTCACTTTCGCTTTTATATTCCGTTAATTCATGTGACTGAAACCTGTATTATAAAAGGAAAAAAAGGGGGTGGCCTATTCATTCTCTCTAGGTGTATGAAAACAACTTGAAACCAATTAGGTGTCAACAGAATTATTATCCCTGGGTCACCACCTTTTATGAAGCTTTTCAGAGTAAAAGGGAGGTGTGGTTTAGCTCACAGCTGGTTTAAACAGCCCTCTAATTGACAAATTTTATACTCAGCAGTTGGGTTGGCTAGAAAGGTTAAATAACATTTACTGGCCTTCCATAGATAAAAATGAATGGATGATTTTATCATTCATTCATCTTTGAAGCAAATACCTATTGGTTTGTGCTCGAGGGCCCGGCAATCCACTGGTAAACCAGAAGGCAGTTTTTGCCTTGACACGTACATTCTCATTTTATAAGAAAATAATATCATTTCCAAGTTACAAATTATTAATTAGAAGGAACTAATTGTAGAAACTGTAGAATACGTCATTAAGATTCTGAGTCTGAAGACTTTCAAAGCCTACTATTTTGTTTCCTATTCCTATACCTTCACTCAAGCTAAAAGGTTAACAAACTCTTAATAAGGACCATCTCACACCATAAATAAGACACCAGCTTTTCTAGTAAGTGCCTCCAATTCCATTCCCCCTTGAGAAAGCCACCGGCATCACCCCCCTCCCCATCCATTATCTACCACTAGCTCAAAATCTCATGTGGATTACATTGGAATCTATACTTTCCTTCAGAATCAGTTAACAATTATTCCTGATTATACTTGAAATATCATTAGTAGCTTTAATATGCTATGTAGCAAATATCCAGGTTCTGATTTTTGTTCTGATACTTAAAAGCTAATATTAAGCACATCTTAACCTTTTATAACTTTTTTCTCCCTCATTGGTAGAATAGCAATAATGCTATCTCTCATCTACTTAACAGTGTTAGCATAACAAAAAGAACACTGTATATGAAATTTCTTTGAAGATTAAACAATGGCATATAAATATAGAGCATTTGAAAATCACTATACTTTTATTCTGCAAACTTCATTGAATAATGCTTATAATCCTTTCACTGTAATTGCTCAGCCAACACGGAAGCTTTCAAAGTGTGGTCCAGAAACCCTTTGTGGTTCCCTACACCATTTAGGCAGGGGGTCCATGAGGTCAAACTATTTTGGGAATACTACTACTAAGCTGTTATTTGTCTTTTTTACTCTCTTTCAGAAGATATAGCGGATTTTTCACAAACTATGGGACTCATGGTATCACAACATATTAAGTTCAGAAACAGGTTTGATAATCCAAAACTAAATATTAAAGCTTTTCCAAAATATGAAAGAATGCCACTTGTCACAGGAATATTTTTGTTTTGTAAAACTAATCAAAATGTTCCTAAAATTCATTATTTATATTAATATATAATAAGTTGTTTCTTTTGAATAAAGTAATATTTAATGAATATTTTTTAATATCTCAATTTAAATTTCTTGTACAGTTAATATTGATAAATATAGACTATATTTATATATGTATATACATAAATTCTTTGGGGCCCTCAATATTTTTGAATTGTAAATGGGTCATGGGGCAAAGATGTTTGAAAACTGCCTAACTAAAATGGCATATGAAACTTTGTGAAGCACCTCATACAAAAATGTTGAAATAAACATAATATTAGAATTTAATAGACATTTGTGAATTGGCCTGAATAATTTACTGTAGAATTATTCTTTACTTTGTGTCCCAAACAACCTATCTCAGCCCAAAGTATAGTAATATGAACTGGTCTTACATAGAGTTCTCCTGGCATATTTACATGCACTTAAAAACTGCTGGGGAGCCCTGGCTGGTGTGGCTCAGTGGATTGGCACAAGCCTGCAAATCCAAAGGTCTCTGGTTCGATTCCCTAGTCAGGGCACATAACCAGGTTGCAAGCCAGGTCTCCAGCCAGGTCTGTAGCTGGAAGCAGGTTAAAGGCAATCATATATTGATGCTTCTCTCCCTTTCTCCCTCCCCGCCCTTCTCTCTGAAAATAATTAATAACATCTTACTAATTTTTTAAATAAATAAAAACTACTGGGATACCTGCAAATAATGGCATAAGAGTATAACTAAAATGCATGTGTCCATAACTAAACCTGCACTACTGCATCTGGAGGAAATGCCATGTTAGGGATAAGAAGATGCCTGTCAAAGACTTCAAGAAGTTCAAGTATACAGATTGGGGATAATCATCCTCTTCCCCTTATGCTCTGGAAGCTTGGGGACATGAGGTCAGCAAACTGGATATGCATACCTGGGGTTGTGAATTGTTAATAAAGCAAAGCCACAAAAAACAAAGAAAATTCATGGTGGTGTGGGGAGGCAGAGTTGAGAATCCAGCCGTGATTTGGTAAGTGTCTTCCCTGTAGCAGTGGTACCAACTGTGGTGGCAATGGGTGTCCAGTGGTAGCAGATTTAGTGCCAAAGACATGACCTTGGCTATACGTTGGCTCAAATTAAAAAATCTGAGTCTGATTCTATAGGTGTCCTGTTGATGCTGCAAGTTACCTTAGCTCCTTCAAGTTAACTTTTTTCCTATTTCTTTGGCCAGAGCTGTTTTGTTTTGTTTCTGGAGTGTGTGTGTGTGTGTGTGTGTGTGTGTATGTGTGTGTCTTGCCTTTGAAAACCCTACAATTTCTGGCTGCCCAGTTAGTTAGATTTGGGCACAATATTTCACCTCTTAAAAATAAAAACAATAATAGTATTTTTAGTGATGATTCAGTCATCTGTATATTGGGAATATTGTGATGAGGAGTAAATGAGGTAATTCATAGGAAAAGCTGGGCGCGGTACCTGTGAGCTTGCAATGGATTTGAGATATGGTCAGAGGAATGCCCATTTCAGAAATAAGATTACTCAAGGATGTGTATAAGCAAATCCTGGAAAGCAGAATATCATTCTTATATTGTTTTAATACTTATTTTTCTGAGAACACATATAGAATTTAACCAAAATAACTAATGACTTTCCTATTACACTCTAATTTCTTTAACTCACTTCTATTGGCATATCAAATCATCCTTTCTTCTTTCCCATTGCAAATCATCCTCAAATTGTTTCTCAGAGTAGTACTATTGGTGTTTGGATTAAGATAAGCCTTCTTCCTGCAGGACTGTTTCAGCATAGCAGGAATTTATCATCACTGGCCATAGTTCACTTAATGTGAGTTGCTCTCCAAACTTAAGACAACTCTAAACATCCCTAGGGGATAGTTCTGTCCCCAGTAGAGAACAATTCAAGACTTGATTGCTTCACAGTACATTAGCACAGTAATCTATCATAAAAATATTTTTAAGTGGTTAGGTAGGAGAAAGAGATATTTATTAAAATTGGTAATGTTCCCAGGCTGAAAATTAATGTTTTGAGGAACCAAATTACTGAAATTCATAATGGTTAATTAAATTAAAGAGGTTGACAATTAGCAATTTATTATAATATGTGCAAGTTTAAAGCCATTGAGGAAAAACATACTCATGATATTGTAAGAGACTTTGAAAACAGTTTTCCTCCGAACTTAATTTGCATCAGCACCATGTATGGGCCTAATATAGACATGGGCAATGAACTCCATATTAAATATTTGTTTGTTTGTTTATTTGTTTATTTTTAGAGAAAGGGGAAGAGAGGGAGAGAAACATTAATGTGTGGTTGCCTCTTGCACACACCCAACTGGGGACCTGGCCCACAACCCAGGCATCTGCCCTGACTGGGAATTGAACAGGCAACCTTTTGGTTCACAGGCTAGCACTGGATCCACAGAGCTACACCAGCCAGGGCTGAGCAATATTGTAGAATACCTAATTAGAGTACCAGAGAGTGGGCCAGGGCATGAATATTATTATTTTTTTCAAACTATTTTGGTTGTTTCATAATAATTTTCAGCATTCTTCTTAAATTATTTTATAATTTAATCTTCATTATATTTCTCCATTACCACGTAGCCCCTTATATCCCCTTCTCCCAGCAGTCCCTATGTTGTTGTCTATGTCTATGAGTTCTTTTCCATTTTGCTCTATCCCTCAACCCCCTCAACTCCCCCTGCCACTAGCTATCATCCAGCTCTCTATGAATCTGTCCCCATTTTCCTTGTTCAGTTTGTTCATTAAATTCTATATATGAGTGAAATATGTATGGTATTTGGCATTCTTTGGCTGGCTTTTTCCACTTAGCTGATGTTCTCCAGGTCTATCCATACTATTGCAAATGGTAAAATCTTTTTTACAGCCAAGTAGTATTCCATCATGTAAATGTCCCATAGTTGTTTTATTCACTCATCTACTGATGGGCACTGGGTTGCTTGCAAATCTTGGCTATTGTAAGTAATGCTACCATAAATACAGGGGTGCTTATGTTGCTTCAAATTAGTGTTTTGGGTTCCTTTGGATATATTCCCAGGAGTGGGATCACTGAGTCAAAAAGCAGATCCATTAAAAAATATTTTAAGACTTTATTTATTTTTAGAGAGGGGGGAAAGGGAGGGAGAAAAAGGGGGCGAAACATCCATGATGAGTGAGAGAAACATAGATTGGTTACCTCTCACACATCCCAAACTAGGGACCTGGCCCGCAACCTAGGCATATGCCCTCACTGGGAATCAAACCAGCAACCTTGCAGTTTGCAGGCCAATGCTCCATCCACCGAGCCACATCAGCCAGGGCAAAACCAGATTTATTTTTAATTTTGTGAGGTATCTCCAATCTGCTTTCCACAAGGGTGAAAAGTGGAACCCTTTTGGACAGTCAGTGGGTATGCAGATTGGAACATATATATTTTTATACCACATCATATTGTTTGTAAATATAGAGTGGTTTAAAGTTAGTGGATTTTGTAAGCTTCACTCATTGAACATGAAAAAAGTGTTCTATAACTCAATTCATTGGCACCTACTATAAGGCTAGCACTCTGCTATGCACTAAGGATAGAGCGATAAGATACAGGTCTCAACTCCAAAGGATCACTAGTTTTGGAAAACAGACATTAAATAATCTATATACAGTAATGTGATTAGAATTTTCCAAAGCTTCAAAAAAGGGGGATGGGGAGGGAACTTGTAAATACAAAGCAATAACAGGGACTACTTCCAACAGGATTGGATGACGTTTGAGAACATGAATTAACATGGCAGAGCCTGGAGGAGTTTTGCTCTCTGTAAACAACAAATTTGGTGCATGATAGAAATGAATAACTGAGCAATTATAAAAGAATGGCATCTCTGTAGGTTAGGAATTTAGAAGTTCATATAAATGCATGCACTATTCATTTTGCTGTTTTGACCAAATTAATTACTTAACTGGAAAAAAAAAAGATTTAGATTTAAATACGCCTTAACTTGAAAATGCAAGCAGATAGAGGAGAGATAATATTTATTAGAAAAAAGACAGGGACTTATTCAGTTGGGAAGGCAATATTGAATCTCCCTAGAAAATTATTACATATTTCCTCAGTGAACTGTACATCAATTTTTTCTTCATTTCTTTCATGTTTTCTTCCTTCTTTTTTATTTTCCTTTTATAAAGTTTAAAGCATATTGTACATTCAAGCTAGAATCAGAATTGCAAGAATTTGAAATTTTAAAATGCATGGAGAGATAAATAGGTCTATGTATAGGTTTTGACTATAATTTGTCTCTAATGTGTAAAAAATAACCCACTTATGACTGAGAAACCACTACTGTTTTAGTCTTTTTAATGAGTCACAGAGTTTCTGTTTTTTATGTAATTGTCAATCTAAGAAGAAAATAACATCTTAACATAAGAAAATATGACTTTTTATAATTAGAAATCAAAAAACTAATTCTTATTAATAAACATGTAAATTATATTTATATTCTTTTCTGTTAAACATTAGACCAAATTTTATAGTTTGTTTTAAATGTATTTCCTTTTTACAAAGAGTAGGAAGAATGGTGTCATGTGATATAGCATATATCTGCACATATATGTTGGGACTGTATATCTTACAGGAAATATAATAAAAGTAATGGATATACAACCCTAGAAAAATTCACATAGTGATAGAAGTTAGAGGTCACATTGAAGGGTTCATAAGTGCCTTGGTATCTGTTCCAAGTAAGATATGTCATGTCGGAAACAACATGGACACCAAATTTATCTTGTGATGGATTCTAGAATTAAGTATCTGCCTGACCATAGAAAAGTTACTTATTCTGTCTATACTTTAGTTTTCTCATCTGTAAAATCAGAATAGTAAATGTATTACCTGATGAAATTATGGTAGGAATTAAATGAGATAATATATGTAAAGAACTTAGAACAATACTATTATAATCACCTTCAAAATCAATTATAATTATTAACTTTAAAGTGGAGTTAAAATCAGCAGTACCTCTACAGTTATGTAAAACATTAATGAGACATCATATGTAAAAATATGTACCTGCTCATAATAAATGCTTTGAAGACATTAGATATTATCACTGTTGAGCTTTGGTTTATTTTCTACAATATAAGCCTAAAAAAATGGATGCTGCGTCTCACTGTATGTAATGGGAGAAGTCTTTATTACCCTTGGGATGCGATACAACATTTAGGGCTTTATAAACCACCTGGCTTTTGACAAAACCTAAATTCCCAAAGTAAGTATGATTAAGAAATAATTGTAAATATCAAAAATGTAACTCATGCAAATATTAAAAAGTGTGTCAAAAATTTTACTCAACTCATTAAAGCTCATATTATTGCTTTTAACTCTCCCTTCTTTTTTAACATATGCATTCAATGCTATAAATTTCCCTCTGAGCACTGCTTTCACTGCATCCCACAATTTTTTATGTTATATTTCATTTTCAAATAGTTCAAAATAGTTTTTATTTCCAAGTCTTCTTATTTGACAATTCTGAAGTTTTTTTTTAGAAGTATGTTGTTTAATTTCCAAGTGTGTTGGGATTTTTCATTTATCTATCTTTCTGTTACTGATATCTCATTCAATTTTATTGTGATTGGAGAGCAGACAGCATATGATTTCTATTCTTTTAAATTTATTAAGGTATGTTTTATGGCCCAGAATGATGTCTATGTTAGTAAATAATCTGCATGACCTTAAGAGAAATATGTAATCTATTTTTATTGGATGAAATAATACATAGGTATCAATTTTATACAGTGATTGATGATATTGAAGTCAGCTATATCCTTAGTGATATTTTTACCTGCTGGATGTCCATTTCTGATAGAGGAGTGTTGAATTATCCAACCCTAATGTAGATTCATGTATTTTTTCTTTTGATTCTATTGGTTATTGCTTCACATATTCTGATGTTCTGTGATTAGATGTATAGATATTAAAAATTGTTATTTTTTTTGGAGAATTCAGCATTAGGTAATGTCTCTTTTTATCTCTCATAACTATCCTTGCTCTAGAGTCTGCTCTGTCTGGAACTATTGTAGCTATTCTCAATTCCTTTTGATTGATACTAACATGACATATCTTTCTTTATCCATTTACTTTTAAAATATATATGTCTTTATATTTAAAGAGAGGTTTTTGTGGATAATACACAACTGTGGCTTACCTTTTTAATTCACTCTGACAGTTTTTAAATTTGTATTATTAGAACATTAATTCTAATGTGATTATTGATAAATGTGTATTAATATCTATCACATTTGTGAGTTTTCTATTTGTTGTATTATATCTATTTTATCTTTTGCTATTTTTCTGCCCTTTATGGCATTAAGTGATCTATTTTCTCTCTTTCTTAGTATATGTTGAAAAATTAAAAAAATATTTTATTGGTTGCCTTAGAACTTGTAGTCTACATTTACAACTAATCCAAATCTGCTTTCCAAAAGCACTATATTTGCTTCACAAATAGCGTGAATACCTTGTAATAACAAAATAATTGTAATTCCACTTTCCTGTCTCTTGGATCATTGCTGTCATTCAACTCTAATATCTAAGTGTATATATTTCTATATTAATATATAATCAAGTATTGCTATTATTATTTTAATAAACTGCTATCTGTTAGATCAGTTAGGAATAAAATATTTTGCATTTATTCATTTTCTAATACTCTTCCTTTTAAAATAGATCTAATTTTCTAACTTATGTCACTTTTTTCTCAGTGAAGATCTTTTATTTTTTAAAAAATTTTATTCATTATTTTTTAGAGAGAAGGGCAGGGAGGGAGGAAGAAAGGGAGAGAAACATCAGTGTATGGTTGCCTTTCACCTGCCCCCAGCTTCAGACCTGGCTAGAGACTTGGCTTACAACCTGGCTATGTGCCCTGGCTGGGGAAATTGAACCAGCAACCTTTGGGTTAGCAGGCCAGCACCTATCCACTGTGCCACCAGCCAGGGGTCTCAGTGAAGGTCTTTTAAAAATTTTTTGAAAGGCAGACCTACTGGCAATAAACTTCAATTGCTACTTATTTGACAAAGGCTGTATTTCTCATTAACATTAAAAAAATAATTTCTCAGTATGCAGAATTCTAGGTGAGCTTTTTCTTTCAATACTTCATTCTCTTCCTACTTGCATGGTTTCTGATAGGAAGTTTGATGTAAATACTATGTTTTATTCCTCTATAGGTAAGGTATTTGTTTCTCAACTCTAGCTTCTTTCAAGACTTTTTCTTTCTTTTTTATTTGAAGATTTTAGCCCTGGCTGGTGGCTCAGTTGGATAGGCGCCAGCCTGTGAAACCAAAAGTCGCTGGTTTGATTCCCCAGTCAGGGCACATAACCAGGTTGCAAGCCAGATCTCCAGCTAGGTACATAGCTGGAGGCAGTTGAAAGCCAACCATACATTGATGTTTCTCTCTCTTTCTTCCTCCCTCCCTGCCCTTCTCTCTAAAAATAATGAATAAAATATTTTAAAGAGACATATTTTCTTTATTTACCTTTTTAGAGAGAAGGGCAGAGAGGAAGAAAGAGATGGAGAGAAACCATAATGAGAGAGAAACATCAATTTGCCAAGGTATAGGTTGTTCTTTGTTTTTTTCCATTTATCTTTAGCTTGGTATTCTTAAATATGGCATCTTTTTCTCAAAGAGTCATCAATGTGAGATTTTAAAAGCCTGCGTATTGAAAAACCATGTCTGCTGGGCACACTTCCCTTTCCACCAACAACTGAAGGCTGTGTTTTCCTGTCTGAGCTGAAACACAGGAGATGTCTGGCAGGAGCGGAGACTGGGCAAGGGCAGACTGGCGCCGAACGGCACTAACCAGAGCCCAGTGGAACAGACCAGCACCTCGCAGAACCGGACGCTGCGTGATGGATGGGTGTGCGAACCAGCAACCACTGAGCAGCTCAGCAGAGCTGCTAGTGGGAGACATGCTGGTACCCAGGGGTGCCTCACAGCCCGGCTGTGTCACAATGGAGCTGAATAAAGTTTCCTTCTTCCCCACGCCCCCTAAAATTAAAAATGAACGTTAAAAAGCCATTTCTTTTTGTCCATAGGCACTAAACTCATTCCGTCTCCTTAAATGCTCTACCTGCCTAAACATAGATCAAGTTAATTCTACTCTCAACCATTTTTGAAAGCAGTCTGTTAAGCAGAGGAAAACTAAACCGTGAAATTAAAACTTCTAATATGACAGTGGAGGTACACAGAATTTTATCCAGTAATTTAGAATATTAATGTATTTAAATTTTTAGAGTATGTCAGTGGGAGCAATTTCATAGTGACATAAAATCTCTTCTCAACAATTTAGCAAAACATCTTTGTCTTGTATTTCTGTTACACTTTGTGTATGTGTTTGTAACTTAACTGTCCTACATAAAGATCATCTTAATCTTTTTATTTTAAAATATTCAGACATCTACAATAACATGGCCATAAAGTTCTTTTATATCAAGTTATTCCTTCATCAGCTTGTTTTCATTATAGGTCTATTGGAAGATTTCCACCCTCAACCCTGTTCTCTAAGCAATTAATTAAAATATTCTTGCCATTGAAATGTATTGCATAGTCTCTATGAATTAGAGGATGTCAAATATTGTAGTTTGCTTATAGAATCCAGAATTCGATGTTAATTCCCACTATTTCATACTTATAGTAATTTTGAAAAATTGCTGATGCATCAATTAATGAAAATTATATAAAGACTTCTATAATTTAAGCTTAAACTGCCAGATCCAGTCACAGAGATTTGTGTCTTCATGAACTGCAACCCAAAATATGGGGTTCAATTTCCATTTACTCAATGTTCCCCAGTAATAAAGACATGTCTATTAAGGACATCTGTTAAATTGGTAACCCCTAATTTTAATGGGAAATAATAGAGTTCATGTCTGTAAGATTAGAGGTTATAGACTAGGTCTTTACACTGGTTTGGCATCCTTGATGTAGTGTTCTGCCAGCCAACCTAAACTATTCACAAAGGGTCCAATGCCTTAGTTCTGCAGGCCAACACAAAACAAAATCAAAAAAAGGAAAAGAAAAAAGGACTTTTCTGTCTTGTCACTTTGCTCATTGTCTTGTCAAAAACCTGTCACCCCCTACTAGAAAATATTTTGTTTCTCTTTTTAAAAAGCACATGAAGAGAAAAGAAACCAGTGAATAATTACACAGTAAAATGTACTCTGCCAAATGATGGTGAGGAAGAGAGCCAAGGGAAAAGAAGAGGGGAAGAGGGTAGAGATGAAAGTCTAAAGTTCTGCATATTCCCCATGACCTGATGTTTATGTTTTAGGTATTTTTATATTGGCAGGAGGAAGGAATAATGGGTGTGAGGAAGGGACAAAACCTTTATTGCCCTCCTCTTTCCTCTCTTGAAATGACAATCTACAGATAGCAAAGAGAATGTATCTGAGAAAACAATTATATCCGCCAACTTCTCAACCATTGTTGTAACAATGAAATCCTCTTTTTTTCTTTATTCAAGTCAGACTTTAGCATTTCTTTTGAATCCAAGTCCTTAATGACATTTGTGACTCTCACCAGTATTTATTATAGCTAGATAACATATTTACTATGCCAAGAACAATGCTTAGTAAAAAAGATTCCTGTCACTTTATTGTGGCTTCAACAAAAAACAACCAAGCCAGTGAATCACTAAATGGAACTACCAGCTTCCTATGACACGCATTAATAATGCCTTAGTGGTCTGCTCACCAAAAAGATTAGAATAAGAAAGAAGACAATCCTGGAAAACTGTGATTACGCAAGCTGAGCCCAGAACTCAATCAAAATCAATTTCTCTCATTAAACATCTGGGTATCTGGAAATGTTCTAACAGGAAGCAACAGAATCAAATTTCTTTTCAACTTGCTTTCAGAATAAAGGAAGATAACCAAACTGACCAGATTTTAAGTATCACTGAAAGTCCAGCATTAACTTGAGGCTACCTTAATGGGAAGAAACAAAGATAAAGGCAAACCATTGGTTTTGAACACTGCAATTTACACAAATTGAGAAGTCATGTTTCACAACAAAATATTATTTTCTTTAGTTGGGTAAGGTTGGAAGCATCTTTCATCCAGTTTCATATTGGAGTACAAAGGAGAAGGTATATTTAGCCCATGAAGATTACAATAACTAAAATACTGACAATATTATGGGATTTTCAATACATATAGAAAGTTGATGAATATAGATTATTATGACCAGCACTTTAGTAACAGTCCTAACAACAAGCTCATTAATCAAAATCATGAGAAAATACCATGTACATGTTAGTCTGACTTTCTGCTTTCAATTTCTAAGAAGGAAAATTAAAAGTCATTCAAATATATTCTTTTTCCATCTTAGTCACATTGTGTTTCCAGTTGCCTCTGTCTTTAAATGCAGTAAACTGGTGTTTCATTACAGGGGAAAAGTAGGTTTATAATTTGTTTGTTTGGAAAAAGATATGCAGGTTATGATTATTACATTAGCTTTATTAACTCTGTGTTTCACCTTCTCACAACTATAGACCTACTTTAGCCCACCTCTGTGTAAATGAGCACTTTTATTATAATCTAAGGAATGACCCAGTTTGTTTTGTATCCCCCTAAAATATTTTTATTTCAAAGTGATAATGCCCTACCAAAACAAGAAAAAAAAAAAAAAATGCTCTGATTCTAGAGAAGAAATAAGATGAATTTTTTTTACAGCCTAGCTAATCAAACATATGTCTATTGAATTTTCAGGTAAATCAAATTGTCTTCAGGTATTCCTAAACTTCAAACAACCCTATGTGTTTTGCCAAGTTTATTTCAAAATTATTTAGTAATAATAATAACTAGTGTTTTCATATTTTACTAATTAGTATTTTTATCTTGGGTGTTTGAAAAGCTGACTTATATTTTATTGGTAATAACACAGAATTTAAAAATTCAAAATCATAAAAAAGCTAGGATGTTATTTTTTCAGGCTCATGTGGCTCTTTTCGTGATTTATAGATTAATCAATCATCAATGGGATTAAAGGCCATTTACACTAAACAAATTGCTTATGGCTGCAGCAAATTGTGTTTTGAGATTTAGTGATAGGGACTATAAATTGCCAGTCACGTTATTAGACATATAAATCAGTGAGTTACTGAAAATTGATTAGCTGACTCCAATTTTTCTGAACACAATGTTACTCTAGTTTATTATTTTTCTTTCCTAGGTCAGAGTAGTTCAACTCTATAATTCAACAAAGGAATGTACATTTCTAGACCTAAAGCTAATACTCAGGGATTTTGCTTTTTTTTTTTTTTTTCATTTTTATAAAAAATATTATTTGAGATCAAGAAAACTTTATTTTGTTCATGAGACTATTACAATGTTTCTTTCTATTCAGTATCAGAGTATAATTACTGCATATATGAAAACTAATATATACTAATAAAATAAGTGTGAAGTATTTTTATTTTTAGTGATGGACTCATGTTATAATAAATCCATAATGAACACAGCTTCTTTCTTTTTTGTTTTTGGAAATTTCTAAGATCCTAAATATATATACCAACTTTAAGAACAGAGAGACGGCTGGTGTGGCCCAGTGGATTGAGTGCTGGCCTGTGAACCAAAGGGTTGCCCATTCAATTCCCAGTCAAGGCACATGCCTGGTTTGCAGGTCAGGTCCCCAGATCGGGGTGAGCAAGAAGCAACCGCACACCAATGTTTCTCTCCCCCTCTTTCTCCCTTTCTTCCCCTATCTCTAAAACTAAATACATACTATCTTTGTAAAAAGACTTAAAAAGAACTGAGAAAACACAAAACTAGAAGCCATGCACTACGCATATTTGTGTTGTTATAACAACCCTTACAATAATTAGCCATCATTAAAATGATAAGATAGAATTTATTTTTTAAAGTGTGCATGAATTATTTGTGCTTTAGATGAGTAACTGATTTAGAAGACTATGCTGGATGCAGACTTTGAGTTTTGAATTAGTGTACTAGTTTCCTTGAAACTTGTCTCTTCTTATAACAATACACCCTATAAAAAGTTACTAGAATATCTTTATTTGTGGCTCTCATTTTAGTATTGCCCTGCTAAAAATATGAATAACTCTCAATGTAATTTTTAGGAATTTTAATGTTTCAAACTAATCTTCACAAACTATTATTGGGTCAATTCCAAAATGGCTTCATGACATAAACACCTTTCTGCCTTACTCACCATTGCTATTTTTGCTCCTTGTAATGATGTTTCTGTCTTGTACCTATGACTGGCATACTTCAGGGCCCACCTCAAAGACAATCTTCTCCAGAATATTATTCCTTATTCCCCTGTATAATATTGCCAATTAAATCAGCTCATGTCATTTATTTATTTTTATATTAACATTTTATTAATATATTTTCCTACTGTTATCCCATTCCTTAAACTGCAAACTTTATGTGCCTTTCTATAATCTATAAGAGTAAATTTTAAGAAATTGCTGGTGATAGCTTTTTATCCCTGCATTCTAGACATATGTACTTTATAAAACGGTAATACTCATGACCAAGCCACTTGCTAGCAATCTATATTATACAAGTATTAAATGAATCAATTAACTTGAAAACAAAATACAGATGAATTTCAAAAGTATTACAAAATCTCTAATCTTCATTAGCTTCATACATTTAAGACCTTGAAAATAAAACAGGGGACTGATAAGAGAAAAAAGAGTTCTTTTCTTTCCTCTAATCAGTCCCTTGTGAGTGTTACTGATCAGCAGTGTAGAGAAGTTAAGACAAGAAACTTTGGAATTAGAGAAACATGGATTCAAATTTTTGCTATTACTTACTAGCTATGTTATAATGGAAAACACTAGTTGTTATTTGATACATGTAATAATTTGTAGTTTGAACTTTGCACAAGATAGATGTAAAAATCTTAACTTGAGCCCTTAATTCTTCAAATGTATCAAGAGCTTATGCTCCCAAAAGAATATACAAAGTTTGGACAATAATGCACAGCAGAATGTTAACACTGTTTCTTACATATTCACTCTGCAGTTAATCATTATAAGTGTTGTGACTTGTGCTTCAATATGCAAGCTGAAGTTTAGAACAGAAACACATACCCAACTAAATCTATTACAAATATAAATATCCAAGAACTATCTCAACATCCAGGAAAAAGAGGGATTTTAGTAGGTTTCTTTTTACTCTTAGAGTTAGCTACTTTAAGTACTTTATCTAATTTCTTTCTTTAGAGTACATAGAAATGTGCAAATGGAGCATCCAACTTCATGTGTCCTAAAGATTTAAAAAGAAACATTGTTCTTCACATTTTACCTCTCCATCACTTGGTTGCAGAGTAACTATTGATTTATATATAAGACCTTAGGTGGTAAAAGGTCTTTGTTTTTCTTTTCCTCTTTTCTTTCTTCTCATCTGTTTTTTTTAACTATGCTATGAGTAATTTCCCCTGAACAAAAAGTTTCTCAAAGTTTTGTTATTAGCTAAGGTGTCAAAAAATGTTGGTAAATGGTCTGAGGGATTCACTAAACCACAAACTTTTCTGCAAGTTTTCTTTCTTCCTTTTTTCAAATGTTTAATCTAAATTAAGTTCCCCATGGGTGCACTACTTCATATGAACTATTTTTTCAATAAATCAGAATAGTTCTTTATTCAGGGAAATAAAAAATGTTGCTTTTATTCTTAGACATTACACCAATGTTTGCTTTAGTTATATTATAATAGAACTTCTTTCGTAGAAGCCAGCTGAGGGAGAAAATAATCTGTCAAAGTACACCAAAGAAAATTTCTCCAAAACTATATTTAAAAAAATATCAATATGTTTGTGGGGAGATGCACTCAGAATAATCTCAATAATGCCAACTGTAATAAATTAGTCTATCACCTTCTCTCTCTCTTGATATTTTCCTTTTCCCCTTCTTATTTGGAACAGTTTCTTAACTGGGGTTGGAATTTTGGGGCACTATAGAATACGTCCAAGCCAGACATAGTCATTAGCACTGGGAGACCAGGGATGTGAAGGAAATATTAAAACATTTCTGAGACTTAAACAACCAAAGTTGGTTTGGATCCTGTCAGTTGCACCTGATTGGGGCTAATAAAGACTCAGAATTGAAGGGATCTATCTGCAAGTGACACATGAAAGTGGTAAGTCACAGATACTGAGGACTGCCTTTCTTGGAAGGCTTGGCAAATTTGATTCAGTGTGTATACACAGAAATAAGGTTTGTCATTCTTATGACACATTAAGCCATCATTAATTTTATTCTAAACCAAAAAATTTCTCCCTTGATTGGATGTTGCTTGCTTTAATGCTCCCTTTATCTCTCTTTATTTCACTGTTTCTGAATCTGTCTCCCACCTCATTTGCTACTTGATACCAACGTAGAATTTAGAAAGAGTATAATTTATATTATCAACACCGCAGAAAAAGACAGGCACCGGATATTTAGTTCTTGAATTATCACATCAAACTGAGGTCAGCTTATTAATCTTCTATTTTCACCCCAAGATTCCAAATCGACATGCTTATGCGATTTAACAGTTACAGAAATGATTAATAGGTTTCTCTGGTGCTAATCTAATTGCTATGATACTGAAGACAAGCACAATATGAAAGATAAAGCATTGAGACCAGAATTACCTCCTTTCTAGGTAGCATTCAGCTGTTAAAGGCAATTATTAAACTCCTTTGAACAACAAACAAATTATTGTTGACAAGTATGGTTCCTGACTTTGTGGATTCAGCTAGAAGACAGCCTCATTAACAAACTCTCACACCCAGCTCACTGTTTTCTATTTTGTTCACAGTTTCTGCTATCAAATTTCTCCTGGAGAAAATAATTTTTAAAAATTCTAAATGATATTTTCATATATTTTACTTCTATATAAAAGGATATTTTTATGTGTTCCATAATCTTGAATCTTTGATGAATGTGGAGATGTATTTAAGAAATAAGTAAAGTGAAAAAAATGCAATAATTTGAAAAAAGTTTTGATATGTACTGTAGGGTTGCACCATCCAACAAAAATAGCATTTGGCATAAGGATTAGTTCAAGCTTGTGGGAAACTGAGAAAAAGCAGATATAAGAAAAACTCTTTGTATGGGACCCATGTTACAAGGATAATGTGTCTGACTATGGATCAGAAGAGTCTAGAAAAGCTCTTTGCCTACAAGCAGGACATAAATTTGTAAAGATATTCTTCCTTCTCTCTCTACTAGGAAAGAAAATAGCCAATCACTGGAGATAATTATACTCTTTCCAGCCCAAAGATGGCCATAGAGCAGTGATTTTCAACCTTTCTTTAATCTCATGGCACACATAAATACTAAAATTGTGTGGCATTCCAAAAATATGTTTTTTGCAGATCTGACAAAAATAGGTATAATTTGAATTTATTCACAGCTATTGTGTTGGTTATTGTCATTTTTTCAAACTTGAAAATCTATAGGAAAAGCAGTCAGTGTCCCTGACCAGATAATCAGATATTATATGTTTAAAAAAGCGTTTGCAGCACACCGGTTGAAAATCACCACATTAGAGGATTCTATGTAACAAACTTTACTAACCATCCTGTATTTTCCATTAGTTTCCCTATATATTTGGCTTTCCAAAGTTCATACCCTGGAAATTTGTCCTTTTCCTTTATTGTGTCTTCTCTAAAAATTTGCTTTTCTCTTGCAAGATGCTGTATAACCTCTAGTGCTTTTTTTTGTTTGTTTTGTTTTGTTGTTTAGAAATTAGACATGTTAGAATTGATTTTAGAGAGAGAAGGGAGAGAGTCATAGAAACATTGATCTGTTGTTCCATTTATTTATCCACTCATTGGTTGCGTCTTGCATGTGCCCTGACTGGGGATCAACCCTGCAACGTTGGCCTTTCGGGGCAACAATCTAACCAACTCAGCCATGTGGCCAAGGCCTAAGCCCAAGTTCTAATTACCACTTTGGGTTACTCATTATCAAACACTCCCAATGTGTATTTGAAAGGTTCATATTAAGTAACTTTTGTTTGTTTTTCTCTTACTGATGTCTTTTGCTTGTTCATATGACTTTAGTCTAATTTATGGATCCCCAAACAGTGAACCTAAGATGGGTGGAGAATTATTTTTTAACCTTCAGCCCCATCTATCTATTTTCAAGAGCAGTTCTTTTCTATCAAAGTGTTAGTGGAAGAGATCAGAACAGGGGTGGGTCAGCCATGGCACAGCCTGAAATATCTAGTAGTATTCTCCTGTGGTGTCATAGGAAAAGAATTTTGATGACATATACATAGGAGGATCTTAAGCCATCATGGCAAGGTTTACTGGAGTGAAAAAAGGTGGTACATCCTCAGAGAGAGGAGAGCAGGCAGGCTATCATAGCAGTTACTTTGAGGTCCTTGCTAAGCCTCCATATGTTTTCTTGGGTTTGGAAAAGAGCAGGCTTTCTTTCAAACTATCCCATCTTTTCCCAGGTTCTTCAGAGTCCATGCTTGTGCTCTTTCCCTACCCAATCCCTGTCCTGAATCTTCCAGGGTTTTCTGTCTTTATCCTATCAGATCTTATTCTCAGACCTTTTCAGGCTGTTCTCCTCTCTTTGTTATGGTCACCATGTTTGCTTCTACCGCTCATATGTTCAGTGAAAGGATTTTCCCTTTGCCTGTTGTGCCACCCCACACACACACACACACACACACCGTTAGTCAGGTAGAACAGCACTCATGTTACAGAGTGGGAGAAAGCCAAAATCCCCAACTCTGCAGTTTGGGGAAGAGGGTGGGGTGAGGGCAAGTGGACTAGCCTTTGTTCTTTTCCCACCAAGGAAATAGGAGGGTAGTGTTGAAAAGGCTTACAGTGCTATGCAAAGTTCTGTCAGTGGCTGGAACTGTTTACTGTACACATTGCATCAAAGGGGATTTGAAATAGGGGGTAGCCATAAATCTTGGGTTCTCCTCCCCTGGATAAACTTGTAGGGGGCTCTCCTTCCCTGGATGAACATGCAGAGGGGCTCCCCCAAATGAACATGCAGAGAGACGTGAAGTCTCTCTCTCTGCTCCCCCGAATGGACATGCAGACAGGGACTCGTTTGCTCCCCTGGATGGACCCATAGACAGACAAGTGGCCTGAGAATCACCTGGTTTGAGAAGGAGGGAAAGAAAGGGAGGAGAGAGACATGCAGCTTGCATAGAGATAGGAATTACCTGTGATGTAAAAGTTGGGGAGTGAGGGCAAGACCCTCCCCTAATTGTGTAGAGCAGCTGCTGGGAAGTTGGATTTACAGCTGGAATGCTAAGTTGTGAACTGTTGTGTTTCTGAAAGATGGTATCTTTTGCTGGTCTGTTTTAAAGCTAGCATAATCAGGCAGGACTATATATTTTGGTTGTTTTTAGAGGGGTGGGCTTTAAGAGCACAATTGCACCTTTAATATAACTTATATACCCCTCAAATAAACAAAATACCTTTCCTTTTCATCAAACTCTGTTATTAAGAGTCATTCCTATACCTGGCTGGTAGCACAGTGGTTAAGGCGCCGGCCTGGGAAACCCAAAGGTCGCAGGTTCGATTCCCCAGCCAGGGCACATAACAAGGTTGCAAACCAGGTCTCCAGTCAGGTCTGTGGCTGGAGGCAGGTGAAACTCAACCGTACATTGATGTCTGTCTCCCTCTCTGCCTCTCTCCCATCCCCTCTTTCTAAAAATAATGAAATAAACTCTTTAAAAAAAAAAAAAAAAAAAGAGTCATTCCTGGTGGCAGGCAAATTGAGCCCATTAAAACTGGGGACCCTCCAAGGGTCTTGTTGCAGTTGCTCCCCGGGGTGACTGAAAGTGTATTTACTGCCTACTCAGTGCCTGGGGTGACTGTGAAACTATCTTGTCCTAGTTAATCTGGTTTAATCAGATGTCTGGTTCTATTTGCTCCCCTCCTTTTTGTTAATATCTAACTAACTGCCTACTGAAACAAAAGTATTCAGAATATTGCTCCAGTTTTTATATTTGGCTTTGTCTGTTTAGATAACCTAATCATAAAATGCCCCTTGAATTACAAAGTACCAAAAATACATTCTACAAGTCCTGGCTAGTGGCACAGTGGATAAGGCGCCAGCCTGCAAACCCAAAGGTCACTGATTCGATTCCCAGCTAGGGCACATAACCAGGTTGCAAGCCAGGTCTCCAGCCAGGTCTGTAACTGGGGTCAGGTGAAAGGCAACCATATATTGATATCTCTCTCCCTCTCTGCCTCTCTCTCTTCCCCTCTCTCTAAAAATAATAAAATCTTAAAAAAAAATACATTCTACAAATGGAGTTGTCAAATATCTCAATTGTTTAGTCTTTTTATTTTTCTCACATCAAATTAAAATAAGACTTTTGATGACTTAAATGAGCATAAATTGCTTATTTCCTCAACACACTGAAGTCTCTCCTTCAGCTCTCTCATCTTTATCAAAAACAAGTTTATGAATAGATGCCAGTATTTTTTAAGGGTATTTGATTTTAAGATTTTATTCGTTATTTTTAGAGGGAAGGGCATGGAGGAAGGAAAAAAGAGAGAGAAACATCAATTTATAGTTGCCTTTCACCTGCCTCCAGCTATGAACCTGGCTGGAGACCTGGCTTGCAACTTGGTTATGTGCCCTGGCTGGGAATTGAACTAGAGACCTTTGAGTTGGCAGGCCCATGCCTATCCACTGAGCCACCAGCCAGAGTTGATGCCTGTATTTTATATTTAAATCCCTACACAACAGTGATCTGTGAGGGAACTGAAAAATTGAAAAAATATGTATGTGTTGACACTGTTGACTACTTGTTCATTTCTATCATTCTAATATAATCTGTAGTACTACAATTTCCCCTAAAATAGAGTGTGTCAGCTAAAAGACAAATATTTTCTCTCCTTTTGTATTTTGTGATTCTAATACTTGATTAGGCTGTTTAAAGAAGACATTCTAGCCTTCTTTAGGTTTTCTACTTGGTGGCATTGCTACCACTGAGTTTTTATTATGTAAATTATTGCAATCTGGTAGTTCCTTCCGTCTTTTTTCTTAACAAAAGGGGTCTGCAAGTGCTAATCAAAATGCTTCAATTTACATATTAATAAGTTTTTCTAATGACATTTCCTTCATACACAGAGTGAGCAAGAGAGATTTTTATCTTTTTTTTGAGGAAACAACCACTAAATCTTGATCTTCTGAAATATCTTTGAAATTTTCCAAAGCTGACTGAAATGGCATTTATGTATTTTAATTAGATACGGAATAAAAGCATAAGGTATGATATTCACACATGTGATGTTTATAAGTAATAATTTTTTGTATACATTCATGCACTTCTAATTACAAAAATGCTAAGGATATGTTTAGCAGTGAGGCTGCTGTGCACAATTAAGTCTTAATCATTTTCAGGAAAGAAAAAACATTCCATTAAAAATGAGGAGAGACAAAGTGTTCAAAAGCTGTATCAAAAGTGTCTAGCTCTTTTTGTAGAATATAGGTGATTTCCTGGTGCTAGCAAAATTCAGAACAAACATTGTAACAACTAGAAATGACTGTGCTTGTTATGAATCCCAAGTATGAAGATTAATACAAAAAATAACTGGATGAAATTATTAAAACAATCTTCCTAAGAATGAGATACTCATTTTAAGTAATTTTAAGTCATTTAACTTTTTAGAATTTGTTACTAAAAACCAAGCTAAAAAAAGAAAAAGAAATTAACAATCTGTCTCTAGATTGTGATTTCCTACAGATAATATGTTCATAACTAATAAGATAGAGACTCTAATATTAAACAGCATTTAGTCAGTGATGTTGTTTGGAAATTCAAGCAAGGAATCAATTTGTGTTATATTTTCATTCATTATCAAATGAGCATATAGACACACTATTGGTATAGAAATTATTTTTAAATCAGTAGCACTCTGAAAGGCTACAGAAGAATTAAAAAAGAAAAGAAGTAAAAAGTGATCCAAATGTTTCATGTAAAATATATTATTAAAAGTATTTTATGTGAAATATTTGTCATTAGCTAATCTGAAAATATCAAGTTTTTTAAATCTTAAAACTTTTTTTCAAGAATTGATTTTAAAAGTAGTGATATTCTAGGTGTTTCTATAATAGCAATATAATTATTTTTTCTAAAATAATTTTATGCTATAGAAGACAATCTGGTATCCAATATCAGCAAAATTTCTAGAATGTTAATGAATCTTAAATTAATAATATTGAAATTTATCTATTGCATTAAATAATTCTTAGGTCTGAAAAAAATTTTTAAATGATTATATGTATAGGTCAATGTAACTTGGCTTCAATATAACAAAGTAGATATTTATTTAGGATATGGCAGTCGTTAAAAATAGGTAACTTCTGTTTTGGATTCACTTGAAGACACTGCAACAAGTGAAATAATAAAGTTAATTTTACTCCTTTTCACAGCAGGACAAGAAAACCCATTCAATTGAATTAGATGACATCATGCCAAGAGCCATTAGTCCAATCATTGACTTGTGCCTGCGAGTGCTGCCATTCAAACACATGGAACCACTTCCAGTCACATCTGGCCACTTGGGCATGTGAATTGGCACAAACATGATGTGGAAAGAATGAATACTCCTGCCCAAACTATTTACCCCAAATCCTTTAATATTGTGAGGCTATTTCTCTTAATAAAAGAGAATTTTTTAAACTATGAAACTATCAGCTATACATTTACAATCCACAGAAAGTTTTTCTTTCTCTTCTTCTTCACTTGAGTGGTTTGGTTTCTGAATAGCTTCAATCTTGCTCCAGGCCTTTGAACTGTTGATTGCTCATGTTCAGGGATTGATTTCAGGTTGCACCAATTCATTGAAATTGTACTTAATTTCAAAAGACCTCCATCACATGCTGGAAGACCAGTTTTTGTAGAAGTGGACAAATGACTTCCTTATGGGAACCTGACCTTTTCTAACCATAGGTATATATAGGCCTTCCAATGACAGAGAGTAATTGTTCTAATATTTTGCTGGTTATACCACAGGTCTCACAATAGTAGCAGTCTCCAAAGGTGAAAAACATATAGCTGAATTGTGTTTGCTATTGTTTTTCCTCATCCTAATGCTAAACATAACTAAATTAAAATACTTGTACTATTGAAAATATATGAAGCTATGAACACCAAAGAATTGAAGCTATAAATACCAAAGAACTGAATTATGCATATATGAGTTAGTTTTCCTATTTTGTTACAGTACATTTCATCCAGAATAAAACCACACATTTAAACTTATGCACATAGATACGTACATACATACACACAGGTTCATATACTAACATACTATAGAAAGACAGCAGTAACAAACACTGTAAAATAAAAATATTTCCTAAATCTTTCTCTGTTTGCTGAAATAGCTCTTTCATGAAACCATCATACTTAGTTTATCTAAGCATTATGTGCTGTGATTATTTCTGATACTATTTGACTACTATATACACCAGCTATAATTTGTCAACTTATATATATATTTTAAAAGTGTATTTTAATTTATTTGTTTTAAATTTCATTAAAAATGGAATGAACACTGGGAACTCAAAGGTCACTGGTTCGATTCCCCAGCCAGGGCACATAATCAGGTTGCAAACCAGGTCTCCAGTCAGGTTCATGGCTGGAGGCAGGTGAAAGGCAATTATACATTGATGTCTTTCTCCCTCTCTGTCTCTCTCCCTTCCCCCTCTCTAAAAGTAATAAATAAAATCTTTTAAAAAACAGCATGAACAATCTTTGCCCTCCTCTGCCCCTCCCAAGCACAAAGTGTGAGAGTCCAGAAAATAGAAAAATGTTTTACTAATTGTTTTTTTCCTCCCCAAAAATAATGATGGATAGCAGCCTGGGCCACCCCAAAATAAACCTATTTGGTATAAGGATTATTTTAAGCTTGTTAAGGTGCAAGAGAGTACATAAACCTCAGAATTTGGGGGATGGGACTCAATGGGGCACAGCAATTTTCCTCCATGGACCAGAAGATGGGAAGGGCTTTGACCATAGAATGGTGATGAAAAGGTTATAGGGCGGCATGAAATTCTTCCAATTGCCAAGACAGTCACCATATCCACTGCATCAAACATCACGGTCAGGGATTTAAAAGGAAGGTGGAAGCCATTAAGGAAGCGAGAGCCATAAGATTTGGAAGGGAGCAGAAGCACCCTACCAACTGGCCATGAGGGATTGTATAAGAAGGTGCCACACAGTTCTGAATTAAAAGCTGAAAAATACCATGACACAGACAAAACCTCCCCCATCTAGTATATGCTGGTCAAGCTGAACAGTGCCTGGGAAATAAGAAGCCATGGACTTCTATTTTCCTACAGAAACATGGGTAGCTCTGACTTTTAGGTTGTGAAACTGGCTTGATTAGATAGGACCATACGTTTTTGGGTGTTTTAAAGGGTGTGGGACTTAATGGCAGAATCCCACCATTAATCTAAATCTGTATAACCTTTAAATAAATAATTACTTTCCTTTTCACCAAACTCTGGTATTAAGAATTATGCTTTGGTGGTGGGCAGTTGAGACCCTAATAGCTGAACAGCCCATGGGTTCTGTTTCAAAAGAACAAAAATCCAACCAAGTAAATCTAAATATCCAATTGGCTTTATTGAGTGATTCATGAATAGAGCAGTATTCCATCCAGAAAATAAAGAATTGCTCTGAGTATTTGTATAAGATGGAAGGTTTTCATAGTGAGAGATTGGGCAGCACTAGAAAGTTAGTAGTTTAAAAAAGAAAGAAAGGAAGAAAGAAAAAAGAAAAAGAAAAAAATGTGAAAAGGAAAGGAAAATAAAAGAAAATTAAAGGATTGTTTTAAGTAGGGTTAGTTTTCTTTGGAGGAAAGGCAGCAGAGGCCTTATTGAGCACATAATCTTTCTAGCTTTGATCAGGGAATTTCAGGTTGATTGGTTTAAAGTTCCAATTCTAGAGAGATTGAAACACAATTAGGCTATGTATTAAGTCCTGGTGAGGCAGAACAAAAGTGACTCCATTTTTAAGCTCATTGTTTCTTTTTAATAAGCTGAATATTTTTAAGAATCTGCAGACCTATGAAAATTTTAAAACAGAAGTCACCCTTTTGTAAGGAAAATTTACATTTATAACGATCTCCATATGTAAGGGCATCTTTCTCTCTTTACCAAGAAAAAAGGAAGACTAAATTATAAGTAACTTGAATCAATGGTGAAGGCATCCACTTAAACCTGCATAACAAACCTTTCTCATATTTAATGCACTTTTTTTGTTGTTGTTGTTGTTAATATCCCATAACTGTACACCTCCAACTTTCAGCTGTCTTCAGCTGAAGACTGTATTTAAGGTGGTGGGTTGTCCATCTGAGAGTTCCTCAGTTTCCCTGGGTATTGTAAGGGTTCAGAGCTAGTTACTCTAAGATGTGTCTCTGTAGCATGCAGGTTGTTTTGAGCTAAAGGCAACATTAGTCATGGGCTCAGGAGAAATTTTGGTCCCCCTACCTTAACTGCCCAGAATAATTTTAATTAGAGCATTGCCCATAAAAGATCATCTTTTTGACCAACTTACATGACATGTCAAACTTCCATTTACTAAACATCTGCTGTTTTTACGATCCTGCCATAACCCTTTAAAGCCCCAAGGTGTATTATCTCATCCCTAGCACAGCATGCCTCAGTCTTCCTTTGCTATCTCTGACTCTCTTGTGCTTGTAGGATCTCTGACTCTCATGTCTGCATGGTCCCCGTATATATGTGTGTATTGAATTGGGTTACTTTCTCTTCCTAATCGGTCTCATGTCTGTTTGATTATTATACCAGCCAGAAGAACCTAGAGAATAAAGTTTGTTCCTCCCCCACAGTATCTCCCATGTGTACCTAAAATATACATATTAACATATTTCTGGTTTTCCCTTATTCTTCTTCTTCTTCTTCTTCTTCTTTTTTAATTAAAGGAGTCTCAGCCACGAACTCAGAAAGGTAAAAAGAAAAATTTTTCTTCCCTACACTAACACCTGGCAATCAGCAGTTTCTGCCAGCCCAACACCTTTATAGTTATATTTCAAAGTATTAAAAGAAAAAAGAAGCAATAGCTTAACTGAAGCTTTTTGTTGTTGAAAAAAAAAAAACCAAATATGAATACATGTCAAAAATCTATTAAGCTAAACCAATTAGATAAAAAGCTAAAGATACCATCAAGCAATATAGGCAATGCCAAAGAAGGAACTTATTAAGATTTTGGTTGGTCGTCTATTTGACATTGTACTTGTAGGTAGCATTTCCTGTTTAAAGTAAAATTCATTTAAAATATTTGACAGAGTCTTGATACATTTCCTAATAGTACTAAAAAATAAATATTTTGCCATTAATCAGAAGAGTATGATAATTATATCTTAAATAGACAAAATATAGGTAATTGATCACAAGTGAAAATGAATAAGGACAATATAATAGCAATAACATTACCAGAAATCAATGATATCATGGAAGTTTCTTTAAAAAAAAAACTTTTTTTTTTTTCCCTCTACCCTCCTAGGTTCAATGGGTGGGAGCCCTATGAATTAAATTGACAAATGGCAGGTTAATAAAGAAATTAAGACTCAATGAGGTAGCCAGAATTTGGGGTTTTGTGTATCATTTCAAAGTGAGACAAAATGTGAAGAAAAGTCTAGAAAAACGGAAATGAGTTTGAGGCTTTCGGAGGAGAGTAACAGGAAGGTGGGAAACAAGGCTTGTTTGGTTAAGTTTGGTATGCAGATTCATTGGATATTTTCCCCATTGTTAAAACTTGTTAAGAGTCATCCTCTCTCAGGAGAAGACATCTCTACAAATGAACATTTCTTTTATAAGCGTCAATTTTCTTTACAAAAGGAAACTTATACTGTATTTTTGGAGCTTTTAATTCATCACCTGTTCTTAACTTGCCTTTAGCTCCAAATAACCCTTATGCCAAAGTTGCATACTTCAGAGTGTCACACGCTGGTTCCTTTATATATAAGCTTTAATTTTTTAATTGCTCTTTTTTTTTTCTGTAGGAGAGGAAAATACATCTTTTGTCCTCCACCCTCCTAGGTTTTCTGATTTGAGCCCTATGAATTATATTGATGAAGGCAGATTAACAGGAAAAAAATTACACAAATTTATTTAATACAAGATTTTAGTGATATGGAAACCTTCATAAGGAGGTGAAGACCCAGGACATGGTGAAACCTGAGAGTTTTTATAGTAAGTTTGATGAATTGTGGACAGTTGTGGGAAATGTAATAGGATAAAAGTATGTGAGCTAAGGATGGTATCTATAGCCAGGCAGTAGATTTCCCTGTACCCAGGAATGATGGCAACAGGAGGGTACTCATGCTGAGCATGTGCAGGGCTAGCCAGGCAATTAGATGGAGGAGAGGGAAGCCCTCCTACCCCTTTCTGATACCTGATTGGAGCTGGGACCAGAGGAAGGTAGGCCCATGTGCCATAGAAAACAAAATGGTGGTGGGGAAGTGCTGTGTCAAAGAAACCTATCAGCTTAACCTGGGAGAAAGACGGGATTGGTTGGGAGGCAGGCCCTTCTGGAGTACATTGAAGTTTGGGCATTTTGAGAAAGCACTTGGTCCCTTCCACACCCAAAACTAATTTAATCCCAAGGAAAGGAAGTTAGGTACACTTGCCCACCTTGCAAAGCACTGGCTAGTATATTTGCAGGCTCTTCTGGCCCCTCAAAACCACATGACAGCAGCAGCGACAGCCTTACTAGTGGGTTCTGAGAAAGGAGCTTGAAGCCTGACAGCAACTGGGGTCAGCACCTGCATTTCCCAAAGGATGATATTTAATGGGAGAAGAAACTCAGGACACTGCCTTCAGTTTTGGTCTGGCTGCAGGTAGCTGGGTTTTCCTCTGGGTTTCTGGAGGGGAGTCTGCCTTTTTCCCAGCTAGTGCAGCATTTGAAGGAAGACCTCTTTCCTTTCTCACCAACCTCTGTCTCCAGAATTTGCCTGTTGGTGCAAGCTGGCAGCCAAAACCCTCACTTTGGTTCAGTAACAAGGGTAATCAACTGGGAGAAATAAGCAAGACTCATTCATTTGGATTTATTTCACTGTCATTCTCTGGTATAGTAAGAAGATCTTTGAATACTTTAAACACCATAATTTTGTGACAAATATCTGTATCACTTTACATGTTGATCTCTGGCTGTGCTTGAGTGACTAAGCACTTTGGTAGTTTGAATTCTAACTTTATGTGATAAGCTATACTCCCTACATTGTTCATTTAACCACAGAACTTGTTTTACCAGTTTATTTTTCAGGCTCCTGGGGAAATAGATGTTGACCCATTCTTGTGAATGCCCACCTCAACTGATCAGACCTTCCTTATGTCTCCTGACCCCAACTTTTGATCCTGAGTTAGTTAGAACTGGAAAGCCCCATTGCCCTACCCAATCAAAAAACATACAATATATACTTGTGGCTTTATTTTTCTTACAACCAGTTTCCTTAAAGGTCAAACCTGTTATTATGTCCTTAAAAACTCTGTTCAATGCTCTCCCTTTGGAACATACTTTTGGTTTATGCCAAAGGCTATGTCTCCTTGGTTCACAAATCATATATAAATTAAAATATCTTTGCCTCTCAGAAGGGTCTTCTGGGATTTTTGTTGACATCTCTTACATGAGAATCTTAAAACCTACTTCAGGGGAGAAAAGAGACGTCAGAGAGTTCTTCCAGTACCTGCTAGCCATCAAATTCCTTTGGCTACAACCATTCAATACACAAAGGCACTATATGTTGGGGTAGCATGTTCTAAATCTCATCATTTCTCTTTTATTTTTCTTTCTTTCCTTCTTTTATTTAATTCCCCTAAAAACTATTTTTATATGCCAGGTCAATTTAGAGAAAGGCTTATAAAAATTTCTATTCCCTCTCACTCTTTTCCTCAGGTAACTTGTTCCCTACCTGATGAATCTGAAGGCAGTTTTTAAGGAGGTCTCAAATTATTCCTGCATTTTGCTGTGTTTTTCCTGCAGTTTGTCTTCATAAGTAGGACATTCTCAAACACCTGTGCTTCCCAGTAAGAACAAAGCTTTATTTTAGCTGTTTTAAAAAAAAAAGCATCCATTCTAAAAACTCACATTTAGACACTTTGGCACAGAATCTTATAAATGGATTATACATCAATATGACTTATTAAAAAAGGCCTTTAACATTTTTAAATATTAAAATTTTAACTGCAAATAATGTTTATTTTAAAATTTTAAATATAAATCATTCTTATTTATTACATAAATTTTCAATAACATTATTGTCATCACTTTTTACAAATCTTGATTTTATTGATTTAGGAATGGAAAATATATTTTATGTTAAGCCATTTATTTGCTCAATTTCCATAATCAAGGTTTTTACTTATCAGCAAAAATGTTCATTCTTTCTTTCTCTTTCCTCTTGCTAGTGGAGAGCAATCTTTGCCTGTACATGGCCACTGTCCTCATCTTACATCTTTTAAACTTTCATTGACTACAATTCACCAAGTTGCTTTTTTACAGGTACAACAGAAGCCAATCTCATACATAATCCTTATTGCATATGCTGTTTCTATTATTGCTAAGAGCATTTTGGAATTGATGACATTACAGAAGTAATTGTTAAATGATTTATTTGGGTTTTTTTTGTTTGTTTGTTTAAAAAACATCTTAAAATTACCTTAGTAATATCTTTTTCATGCTCCTCCATTCTAAAATGCTCTTAGAGCAGTAGCTAAGATTAGCGATACCACTACTGACAATAACACACCAGTATAAATGACACTGTGGGACACATTGGGTCCCATGACTCTCTCAAACCAATTAAATCACAAACTCAGCATGAGAACCTGGCAGAATATTTTGAGAAATTCAGGTCAACTCATTTGTCACTTGCCTCCTCAATTCTATTTACCCACTCCTCATTCAACTGCAATCTTGTTCTACTTCCATCACTTTGCCAAAACTCTTTGTTTTAAGGTCTTAATTTAAATTATCAAACATAACAATACAAACTTTGTATTTACTTATTAAATATAAAGTATTTTTCACTTTTCATATTCTCAAACAACTATTCTCATGACTTCAGCTACCACCTGAGTGTCTGTAATTCCTAAACCTATAGCTTTAACTCCATTACTTCCTATTGGTACTAAAAAAAAATCATATATTTAATTAACCTTTTTTCCAGCATTTATTTTTTCCCAGACATCCCACAAACTTCTCTAAGTTAATTAATTATTGTCTTTCCCTTTCCTCCTTTTTCCCACACAACCTCAAAACAAACAAACAAACAACAAAAACAAAAACATGGTAACACAATGCAGTCCATCTTCCAAAACAGACCTAGAGGTAATTTTTCTTGATTCCTTGCTTTTACTACAGATAAAATTGGTTATTAAATCAAATTTATTCTGATTTGTTACTATCTCTATAATCTATTCCTTTGCCTTATTTCTAATGCCACAACCAAAGAAACCCAGGTGCTTATTCTGTTTTTTATGGATTTTCACAGTATGTGCTAACTTATCTCCCAAGGCGTAAGTCTCATCTCCCTCTTATTCTTTCTAATACAGTCATTGCATTAAACTCTTTAAAATAATAGTTTGACAATACTACTATCCTGCCTAAAGCTTTCCATTGCCTATGATAATACTTCCTTGATTTCTTGGTGGGATAATTTGTTTTATGATCTATTAACATGTGTTTCATGAAAAATTGATATTAATATTTTTATTCTTACATGTAAAGTATATATGCTAGAAAACTATTATCATCATATAATTGAGTTTTGGAAATGATTTTTTAGAGTATAAAACATTAGGAAATTTCATAGAAGTTCATTTTATATATAAAGTCAGTGTTCTGAAGGCCAAGGCAGCAATACCTCATTAATTGTCATATATTACATTGCCTATTTGGATATAACTGCTTGTGTGATGCATCTTAATATTTCAAAATATTTTTTATATTTATATTTTATTTTATATGAAAATGTATCACTCAAGTACATATTATTGCTCAAAGTAATTAGTTCCAATGACCTTTTCATTTAGCTGTTCTGTAATACAAATATGTATATTATCCCACATGTGGTTTTCCTCCAATATGTTATAATTTTTTAAATGTTTCCATGAACAAATAAGTTTGGCTAACCATATGGAATCCAAAATATCTTCATTTTTTTGTTTACCTTCCTGCATAATTAGATTTCTTACACATTCCAGTTGCAATATCCCATTCTCTTTCTCTTAATGCTTTTGTTTTTTTTGTTTGTTTGTTTTTGCACAGGACATTCTCTCCTTCTGGTGCTATTGGGAAGCATGATCCCTTGCATACAATTTGGGGTACCTTTGGAGAGCTCATGATATCAGTTCCAGATCAAAATCCAAAAAGCTAAAGAACTAAGAAGAGCCAATGTTTTAGTTCCAGTCCAAGCCCAAAGTCCAGAAGAGATCACTTGTCCATCTCTGGCAGTAAGGCAGAGATACTCTCTTACTCACAATTTTTTTTTATTCAAGTCTTTAATTGATTAACTGAGGGCTACCCACATTCAGGAGCACAATCTCCTTTACTCAGTCTACTGGCTCAAATATCAATCTCATCTAGAAACACCCTCACAGACAGACCTAGAATAATTTTTGTCCAAATAATGTTTGTTAAAATATCACAACCTAGTTCAGTGGACTTATACAATTAACCATCACACTTATTTTCAGAGGAGGTGCTGAGATGAGACAAAGGAGAAATAACAAAACATACATTATATAATAAATTACATTTTTAAGTTTAAAAAATTAAATAACAATTTAACTACTTGAAATTTTACCTAAGATGAATTGGTCTTATTTTTTTAAAAATCTCCACCAGCAGTTTTGCTTCTTTTAAAATATTACCTTTGTTACACCACTGATCTTACTTTAAATACCTAAATTTTGACTAGATTTGGGTAAATACCTTACCATAGGCTGTGTTTGTTATTGCTAATGCTATGAACATTTTCCAAATATCAACTTTTCTCACATGCTACAAAACAAAAGAAGCTCAAATATGGCTCAAAGAGTTAAGGGTTAACATTTGTCACTCATAGTTGATGACATGTGCCTGGTAAAATTCCAGACTACATTCCTAGACCAAACATTTGAACATAAACTGTGCTATATTAATTCATCTCACAGAAGTCCTGCTCTCTGCGAAGCATGATTTGTAGGTGTGGGTGTACTTGTTTATTGGCTGAGTATCCCTCTGAAGTTCCTGGGGGCAAAGATCATGTCTCTTTTGTTCATTATCATATATCAAGCACCTGGCACAGTCCCTGGCATGTCATAGGAACTTTGTAAATATTTGTGGAATGACCAAAAGGATAGGATGAATTATGCATCGTCTAGGTGCTCTGACTCCTATTTCTCCCCAAAAGCAAAAACATAAGCCAGTTGCAGCACATCTAGCCCTAATTCATTTCAGACTTTTGATTTAAATTTTAAACTGGCTTGCACCTTGCTGTCTAGGTCCAAAAGCAACTTAAAATCTACTAAGATCTGTACATAAAGTATTATAGTAGAAAATATAAGAACAAAAGTAGAACAATCAAACAAAAGAAACATGCAAAAAAGGAAGAAACAGATTCTGACAATGTCTGCAAAATTGTGTTTGGACCTAGCATGGTCCTAGGAATGTCTTGTTTTATAATCTGATTGAAGTGTACTGCTGACTTATGTTTACTGCCCTATTATGGGAGCAAGCACATGTGCAGCAGTATAAATTGACTGGCAATAGACTTCCTCTCAGTTTCTAATTCTAATTTTATTTTTAATTATACAAATAAATTCATAGTAAAAATTTAAAAATCAGTCTACTCTATAGCATCTTATTAGATGAATTATCTGACATAAAAAAAAAAAACCCCATAAAATCATGAATATCTTATTGGATTAAAAAATGTAAAAAAGAGAAAAGCAGTATAGACCAGCCATAGAACTGGGATTTAGGTAATCTATATTAAAAATCCTTTCCTGTTGGAATGTCTTGCTTAGTTTCTTCTTCCCTGAATTTTCCTATTTTAAAATAGAGTTTATGAAAGCACATTGTAAACTGAAAAGTGAATGTAAATGTAACTATAATTATTTATCACATGAACTGATTATTGTATGCAGTTTTTAATTTAGCTTAATTTCTCATGCTTTAAATTATATAATATTAATTTTCTAAATAAAAGAGTAAGACTGGGATAAAATCTAGAGAGCAATAATATTAAAAACTTATCTTACACATTTTACATAAATAAAAAGTCCAATTTGGAAAAACAAGGAGCAACACCACCCCTGAAAATGTGTAGCATTTTTTGGAGTTTGTCTCATTTTTACCTAGACTGTAATAATTATAGCACTACCAATAATAAACTAGAGTATAATATAAGTTCAACAGCATATCAAACAGTGCAAAGATAATGTAACATAGATGGACTAGGTCATTTTTTTCTCTGCATTTCCATAGAGCATTACCTAGCTCTCTAATTGTTCTTAGAACATGCCAATTTATTCCATTTTACAGTAATTATAAAATTATCATTATAATCTTTTATTATGTTTTAGTAGGCAAGTGTCTGGGCCCCTGCAGAAAAAAAAAAAAAGTCATATCTTTGGAGATAATCAGAAAAGGAAGTGGTTATCATTATCCAAATTTCAATCAAGGAGTATTATGTCCCTAGTGCATTACATCTCTACTGCGCAAAATAACAACAGTTGTTCTATAGTGCCCACACATAATTAGTTATTTCCCTCTTGATATGCCAAGCAAGGTAACTTAGCTTCAAGGGTCACCTTCTATTCAAAAACCATCTTGGCTACATGTTTGCTAAAGCTATTAACTCACAGCAAACAAAAGCTGCACTTTTGTATAAATGTGCAAAGCCTTGAAAAAGCTTTCAGTTTTGGACAGTCACAATTGAGTTATTTGTATGAGTATAAACATCCATCAAAGACCACCCATCGCTCTCCATAGCACAATGACAAACTATTTAATGGTTGTTAAATCTGAGTAACAAGAATGCTATTGGCAGCTCTTGTGATTGTACTTCCTTCATTGTTTGCCCAAATGTGCTCAGAATTAAATAGGAAGATGATTCAGATATGAGATTCTGATACACAGAATGTAAGTGATAGACGTTTAGTAGAAGAAAATGTATAGACATGTGCCAAAGAAGGATCTGTATTTTCTGCTCTCAAACACTGTTTCATATAATCAATTTTATATTACATATGGCAGCCAATTATGTGGAGTCTTTTACTTTTCTGTAATCAAAGCAACAAATTCACCTATATTATCTTCCTTCTTTTTTGTTTCCTCACTCAAGTTACAGTAAAGGAAGTGTCCTTTTTTTGTATGAAAGGCCAGAGTTTCCACCAAAGCTCTGGATCTTATCTCTCTTAGTTGTCACCAAATTAGCCAATCTTAACTGCCCAATATATACCATAACTTATTATTAGTGTCACAGAACGAATCAAAGTTGGCATTATTTTGCCTACATGTCCATTTTTCCCTACCTAGAATTAAGCTTCGCATGGACAGGGACTCTGTCTAGTTGACATTATATCCTCTGGCACATTGTAGGTGCTCGATTTTATTAAAAAATAAATTATTATAAGTTACTGCATTTGAAAAGACAACAAGTTGGCTGACAACAGATTCTAGGATTGCTACCAGGATTAAGTAAGTTAATAGGTATGAAACATTTAAAATAGTGTTCTATCAACCTTAGCAATTATTATAATAGCTAATATTAATGCTGTTTGCATGAAATAAAAAGAGCTAGCTTTCAAAAACTAGATATAAGGCAATATCTGGGGAATTAGTCTGGAAACAAGAAAACTGAAGATCTACTGTTGTCTCATTATATGATTTTGAAATGTTCTTCTTACAAATAGATACATTGGACCAAAGGATATCTTAGTTTCTTTCCAGCTACAAAATTCAGCAGCTTTCCAGTTTGAGTCATTATGAAAGAGATAATATAATTGTGGCTAGATTTAATGACAAGCTTCCAAGTGGATTTGTGATGTGAAGGAAGAGTTGGACATTACAGAGAATGGAAGTGTCACTGAGCAAGGTGAATCCCAGGGAAATGTGATCTCAGAAACCAGAAAAACAGTGTTTTGAAGAGAAGGCAGCTATTGAAATTGCTAAATGTTACTGAGCTGTTAAGTAATGTAAGGATCACAAATCCCTTTTGGATTTAGGAACATAGCGATGTCTGATGATCTTGACAAAGGCAGTTCTAGTGGTGGGTAGCCATAGAAAACAAGATAAACATACAAAGGAGGAAAAACAGTTAAAGAGAAGGCATAGCTAATATTCTAAATATTTATTGAATAAACAAAATATAGCATTTGATATTTCTTAAAACCACTGCAAACCAGATACATACACACATACACTCACATATACACATGTTGTGATCTTCCTAGACTTAGCAGGTGTGAGATGATATCTCATTGTGGTTTTAATTTGCATTTCTCTGATGATTAGTGACACTGAATATCTTTTTTCATGTCTACTGGACATCTATATGTCCTTCTTGGAGAAGTGTCTATTCAGTCAGGTCCTTTGCCCATTTTTGATAAGGTTGGTTTTCTTTTTGGTATTAAGTTTTGTAAGTTGTCCATAATTTTTGTATGTTAACTGTTTATCATATATATTAGCAAATATGTTCTCCCATTCTGTGGGTTGTCTTTTTATTTTGTTAATGATTTTCTTTGCTGTGCAAAATCATTTTAGTTTGATGTAGTTCTATTTGTATTTTTTTCTTTTGTTTCCTTTAACTGGGGAGATATATCTGATGATACAGTTCAATAACCAATGTTCAAGATTTTGCTGCTTATGTTTTCTTCTATGATTTTCATGGTTTTGGGTCTAACATTTAAACCTTTGATCTGTTTTGAATTTATTCTAGTGTGTGGTGTAAGAAGGTGGTCTGGTGTCATTTTTCTGCACACATCTGTCCAATTTTCCCAATACCATTTATTGAATAAGCTATATTCAGCTCAATGTATGTGCTTGCTTCCTCTGTCAAGTATTAATTAAGAATAAAGGTGTAGGCTTATTTTTGGGCTCTCTATTCTGTTCTATTGATCTATGTGGCTGTTTTTATGGCAGTACCATGGTGTTCATGATTCCGCCAACATTGCTATTCTTTCTGAGAATCGCTGTTGCTATGCAGGGTCATATAAGCTTTTGAAATATTTTTTCTACTTCTGTGAAATACATCATTGGAATCTTCATAGGAATTGTGTTGAATCTATAGATTACTTTGAATGGTTTGGACATTTTAATGATGTTAATTCTTTCTATCCATGAACACAGTATGTGCTTGGGCTTCCACCTATTTGTATTTTCTTCCATTTCTATCTTCAGTATCTTATAATTTTCCTAGTAAAGGTTTTTTACATACTTGGTTAGGTTTATTTTGTGTTCTAAGATGTGGGCTATCCAAGAAAACATTCCATGTACACTTGAAAAGTACATATTTTTGGCTGCTTTGTGGTAAAGCTCTGAAGATATCAATTAAATCCATTTCATCTAGTGTGTCATTTAAGGCCACTGTCTCCTCATTGATATTGTCTTCAAGATCTACCCATTGAAGTAAATGGAGTATTAAAAATTCCCACTATGACTTTATTTTTGTCAGTTTCTCCCTTTATGCCCATCAAGATTTTCTTCACATATTTAGGTGCTCCTATGTTGGGTTCATAAATGTTTACTAAGGTTATATCCTCTTGGATTGTTCCCTTAATCATCACGTAGTGTCCCTCTTTGTCTCTTACCATAGCCTTTATTCTAAAGTCTATTTTGTCAGATGTAAGTACCTGGTACTTCAGCTTTTATTTTTCCTTTCCACTTGCATGAAATATATTTTTCCACCCCTTTATTTTTAGTCTATGTATATCTTTCCATCTGAGATGGGTCTCTTAAAGGCAGCATATATATGGGTCTTGTTTCCTTTCTTAAAGTATGCTGTTACAGTTGACCCAAATTTTTTTCCCCTTTGCTCCCCTCCACCCAGCACTCCCCTTGCTCCAGCATTCCCATCCCCCATAGTTCATGTCCATGGGCTATGCATGCAAGTTCTTTGGCTTCACCCTTTCCTATATAATTCTTAACATCCCCCTGTCTATTTTGTACTTATTAATTATGCTTCATAATCCCTGCACCATTTCTCCATTTTCCCACCTTCCTGCTCCCAGCTGATAATCCTCCAAATGATCCCCATACCTATAATTCTGTTCAAGGGTCTTGTTTTCTTATCCATTCAGCTACCCTGTGCACTTTGTTGGAGCATATAAACCATTTACAATTAAGGTAATTATTGATAGATATGTATTTAGTGCCATTTATCGTTAGACTTTTTTTTCTTTTTATATTTCTCTTCTTCTTCTAAAGCTAGCTCTTTAACATTTATTGCAATACTGATTTGGTGTTAACAAACTCCTTTAGCTTTTTCTTGTCTGAAAGCTCCTTATTTCTCCTTCATTTTAAATTAATACTTAGCTGGGTAAAGTAGCCTTGGTTGTAGGTCCTTGCTTTTTATTACCTTGAATAATTTCATACCACTCCCTTCTGGACTGAAATGTTACTGTTGAAAAATCAAATGACAGTCTTATTGGTGTTTTGTTATATGTAATGACCTGCTTTTCTTTTGTGGCTTTTAGGGTTCTCTCCTTGTCTTTAAGCCTTGTCATTTTAATTATGATGTGTCTCAGTGCAGGCCTCTTTGAGCCCAACTTGTTTGGAACTCTGTGAATTTCCTGGATTTGTCTTTTTCCTCCATTAGATTAGAGAATTTTTTTTTTTTCATTATTTCTTCAAATAGAGTCTTGATCTCTTGCTTGATCTCTTCTTCTTATTGTTACACTTCATGTTGTCCAAAATGTTTAAGTTGTCCTCATTTTTTAAACAATTTTTTTTTGTTTTAGCTCTTCTGCCTGAGTGATATTTTCTACCTGTCTTTCAAGTCACTGATTCAGTCCTCTGCTTCATCAAACCTATTGTTTATTTCTTCCAATGTATTGTTTATTTCAGATATTGCATTATTTCTGACTGGCCCTTTTTTATGGTTTCTGCTTTTTTTCATGCTGATGAGTATCTTTATGACCATTACTCTAAACTCTCTACCTGATAAGTTGTTTTCCTCCATTTCTTCTAGTTCTTCTTCTGGAAAACTCTCTTGTCCTTTCTTTTGGGGTCTGTTTCTTTGTCCTCCCATTTTGGCTGCTTCTTTGTATTTTCCACCCTAGTGTTACTAATAAGTGACATAACCTTAAGCTTTAATTAGCAGCCCAGCTTAAAGCATCACAGGATGGGACAGAGTAATTCCTGTGTGAGGGCTATTACTTTCCCTCAGGCTGATGCCACTTGAAGAGGAGTGCTCTGCCTCCTCTGCAGAAAGATGGCTTCTGCAGTCTGGGGAATGAATTAGTACAGAGGTCCTGGTAGCTTTTCCTTTAGTTCTCTCCTCAGAGTCACCAAAATCCCAGACTCTCCTCAAGTGTCTCTATTCCAGTTACCTTCCCTCTGCCAGAATCCATGGCAGGTGACTACAAACAAAATGTTGTGTGTTAGCCTTTTAAGAGGCTTTCACATATCAAGCTGTCTCTCCCTGTCAGACTAAAATTCCACTGTTTTCACAGCTGGAGGATATCTGGGCTCTTTCCAGTTCTGGTGCTATAAGCTGGGGGGCCCAATTTGGGGTTTAGACCCAACACTTCTTGGGTGGACCCTGCCAAGTTGCTGAAATATTTCTCTGGAACTTCAGTCGCTGCTGTGGGAGCCCAACCAGCCATCTTGCACCTCCTCAGCACTCCCTATCAGTCTCATTATGGTGAAGTGCTTTCTTCTTTCTGTCCTTGGTTAAAAGGCTTCTTTCTAGCTAGAGTTCATTTGGTTATTCAGGATGATTTTCTACAATTTTAAAGTAATTCCAGATTGGTCCTAGGAGGAGGCTAACATAGCTTCCACTTACTGCTCCACCGTCTTGGATCTCCAACTTAGTTTTAAACTTCACAAAAAAATATCCAACTCACACACATTTCCATACAAAAAACACTACATAACAGATCTTATTTTATGTATCCACTAAGAGACAGAAAGCTCATTGTTTACAAGAGCAGTGCCACCAATAGATATGTGTAATATTCTACAGGTTAAGCCAGAGCTTTAAAAATTAAACTCAATATTGTGGAAAATGGTTGGAAAATCCTCAAAAATTAAGCATGGAATTACCATATGATCCAGCAATTTCACTTATAAGTATTTACCCAAAACAAGTTAAAAGAATTCAAAATAGATAGTCAAACAAATACTTGCTCAGGAATATTCATGGCAGAATAATAGGAAAAATTAGAAGGCTACTCAAATTCCTATAAACAGCTGAGTGAATAAGCACAATATGATACACACACTCAATTTGGACTCATAAAAAAAGAACGAAATAGTACATAATGTGGATGAACCTCAAAGACATTATACTTGGAGAAAGATTTCAGACCAAATATCCTATGCAATATGTAGAATGGGTAACAAAATGCTAACACACTAAGAACAAATGGGTTTTTGCCAATAAAAATATTTTGCAACGAGATAGAGCTACGGCTGTACAACAATGTGAGTGTATGAAATAACACTGAACTGACACTAAAATAGTTTCATTTTATGTAACTTTACTTCCTAAAAATATGGCTCAAGTTATCTCTGTCATAACAATAGAAAAATGTGTCAGGATTCATAAGTGACTTAGCTCAATAAAGGTGTTTCAGGACTATTCCCAATATGCCATTTTCAGTGATATTCTCGATAATCACTAGTCTTCATAGTTCAAGTTGGTTGATCAGCATCACTTTTCTATACTAGCCTTCAGAGAGGAAAAAATGAAAAAAGTGAAGGCGAATGCTTTCCTTTTTAAAGGACATAACCAAGGCAGTTATTTGTACACACACATCACTGCTGCTCACATCTCAGTGACTGAAACTTTGTCATACAGACATAACTAACTGCAAAGAAGGCTGAGAAAAATAATATTCGTTAGACATCCATGTGCCCCTATAAATCCAGGAGATTTTATTACCAGAAGGAAAGAGAGAATAGAAAATGGAAAACAAGGAGCAGTTTCTAGAGCAGATTTGATTGATAAATATTCTACTAAAAAGTAGAAGCTAACATTTTCCATTTAGAAAATAATAGACACTCAGAAGTGTTATAACCCTCAAATTTTATTTAGAACATCATATTTATAGTGTAAGATTTCTTGTCAAGGCCATGACACATATCAAAACTACTTCTAACCAGTAGAGTATTATAACAGTAGAAAACAAACCAATTCTCCCAAAGAAAAAGGCCAAAGTTACATCTGTTGGTTGAAATGAAAGGCATGATTTTCCAGATACTTTTATCAGTATAAAATATACCAGAATTTAATGGCCAGAAATAGCATTTCAATATTATAATACTACTACAGGAAGAATGTGTTTTCTGTTTCTCCTCAGTGACTCTCCAAAACTACCCAGAACCACTTTACCTCTATATTCAGCTTGACAAGAATAAAAGAGACAAACTATTAGAATCCTTAATACTCAGACTTGACTTACAAGGTACAAATGCTATGAATTTAAAATAAACCTCCTTTTTCTTACTTCAAATTAAATTACTAATATACTGGAGCTCTGGTATCTGTTCATTCCATGCTTCTGGTTTTTCATTGTTATAGTTGAAGTTGAAAAACGAGTAAATGTAATAGTAGCAATAATAGCAAAGGTACCCAGTCATAGGAGTAAAACACAAGTTTGGATTTAGCCTTGACTTCAGGGCTTTTGATTGACATTTTCATTGCTAGAGTTAACCCATGTTATTTCAAGATCCAACTAAATTTCATTTTACCTTATCTGCAGGTTATCATTCTTGCAAGAATCATCTCATCCTGGCAGGATCTTGATTTAAGGTTTTAAAACTCAGCGTGGCTCAAAGAGCTTTTGCAAGGTCACAGCACTGTGGGTTTGTTTGATAATACAAAACTTGCAGATGGAATGCCATCCAGTGCAAGATCTCAGCAGCAGTTAGATTGTCACATACTGTATACTTATTCACAATCAGAATGACTTTGAAAGCTATCTAGTTCAGTTTACTCCTATAGCCTGATTTCAATATTTCTTTCAGGTATACGCTTCTGACAAAAAATTGTTTCTATTCAATTTACTCATCTCAGGAGAGGCTTATCAGAAAAGCCATTAGTATCAGGGTAACCTCTAAAGTTACATTTTCTTTATCACATTTTCCTCCAGCCAGACAAGTTTTTCTCCTATGGAAAGTGGTGGGTTTTAGTCTGATAAAAATATATCATATGTAAACATCTAAAGATATGTAACTTGGTCATCACCTATTCAGAAAGTTTAGTGGAACATAGAATTGAGAATATCCATGTGGAAATTATGTGTGTGCTGATATTTATAGACAACCTAATTTTTTGCATGCAAGTGGATATGCCACTTGCTTGTTTTTACAATAATATTACATGCTGCACCTGTGCAAAATGTTCTCCTTTACTTTAAGGATGAATGATCTCATATTTTAAGCTATCTGTAATTCACATCCATAATAAGGGTTTCAAAATATTTCATATAACACAAAGAAAAGTTAATTATATATATATATATATATACATATGTAGATTAGAGTTAATAATTCACCATATATTTTTCACTGTTCATCAAGTGCAACCTAGAATCATGAATAGGAGCATGCATTTGGAGTCGGATGGATCTTGACCCCCAAACAGATCCAACATTTACAAGCAGTAGAATTTTGAGTTGGTTTCATATGCACTCTGGGCTTCACCTTCTTCATCTAAAAATTTGAGATAATAAAGTATACCTCATAAGATTATTGTGAAGATTAAATAAATGACCATACATGTAAGCCACTTGGCACTTAAAGTATGTTCATAAGGGTATTCATAAATGCAGATATTTTTATATTTCTGATAAAGTATAGTACTTGTGGAGTGTATAAGATAGTAGTATCATTTGATAATCATATGTATGTTTTAATCAGTGGTGGGATGAGTAACAAGTTATCTAATATGAATATTTTTAAATGTTCTAAAGGTGACAAATATTTTATTTCTTTATAACAACATATTTAAAATTATAGTCTAAGCCCTGGCTGATAGCACAGTGGATAAGGCACTGGCCTATGAACCCAAAGGTTGCTGGTTCAATTCCCAGCCAGGGCACATAACCATGTTGCAAGCCAGGTCTCCAACCACGTCTCCAGCCAGGTCCATAGCTGGAGGCAGGTGAAAGGCAACCATACATTGATCTCTCTCTCCTTCTCTGCCTCTCTCCTTTCCCCTCTCTCTAAAGATAATGGATGAAATCTTTTTTTTTTAAACACTTAAAAATAAAAAATAGTAATAAAATTATAGTCTAGAATTTAATAATTTTACTCTCATTTCAAAATGCTTGTATGAATAGCAGAGAAAGCGGGGGGAAGTGGCTGGTACATGGGCTTGTGCTGTGCTCAAGAAAAGCAGGTGTTAAGTGATTCCTGGCTAATGAAGACTGGGGGAAGGAACAAGCTAAAAACAGAAGTCAATTACAAGAGTGGAATTCCTTTCCACTGAGAAGGGAAAGAGGTAAGAGTTGGCATGTCTACTAATAAATAAATACAACAAGATTATTTTATTCTGTGTCCTCCTACCACATACTGAAAAATGCCACAATTTTTGACATGTGTACCCTCAGGGTAAAAACCAGGCATAGCTTATCATTTAATACTTTGGGTCCAAATTTTTGATAAAACTTCTGGTGGTCATGAGTTGGATTGAGCCTCAGGACTTTTGTCTAGACCCAACAGATTAAACTGATACCTATGCCTACACATCTACATTCTAGGTACAGAGATAGTTTAGTATTTACATGGATAAAATTAGTTGCTTATTGTTTTATAGGAGAGTTTATGGATTGACATAAATCACTCATTTTGTCCTTAAAACAACAGTTGGTATAAGGAGCAAAAAGATACAAAGAAAGAAATAGTACAATGAAAGAACTTTTATTTTTTTCCAATAGCTTACTATTGGGCCTATGCCTTTTCAGCAAAAATGTAGTATAGACTAGTAGAGGTACTCTCCTAAAACAGGAAATAATCTGTGATGCTTTCCAATACTCAGACACTTGAAAAGACAAAGAACATAGAAGAATGATATCCTCAAGAAGAATGCAAGAAAATAATCTAAAGGTGAATCTATATAGAGCAGCAGTTCTCAAGCAAGACAACTTAGTTCTCCACTGTCCAACTACACTGCCCTGGGACCTATGACAATGTCTGGAGAAATGTTTGTCACAACTTGGGTGGGGGTTGCTTCTCACATCTAGTAGATAAAGACCAGGGGTGCTGCTAAATCCTACAATGCATAGAATAATCACTTGTTTGAGCTCATGTTCATTTATTATTATTATTATTATTATTATTATTATTATTATTGTACCATGACCACACACCACCTATTTTATATTGTGTCTAGCTAGTTTACAAGTATGTATTTGCTTCTCTCACATTTTTGAAGCTTTCTTTGCTTTTGCCCTTTATAATGCTTTCTCTCTTCACTCTCCTCTCTTTTAAAATATTTCTTCCCAATCTTCTTGACTTGCACCCTTTTTTATGTTTCTTTCTATCTAATTAAATGTTTTTTTTGTTAGTTAGCAGAGTGTTTTGTATGACATTTTTGCCTAAATATTCTCCTCCTCATTCTTCCTCTAAGCATACACATGTTCATGCACATTTTTCTAAAAACTTAATTTCCAAGATTCACATTGTTATGCAATGAAATAGACATTTTCTAGAATATGATTCTGTCCTGCTGCCAGAAAGTGTCTCATAGCGGGGCTGAGACTAAGCCAATCAGAATTTTTCCTGTAATTTATAGAACTGGAACTGAGCATAAAAGTCTCCAGAACAATCATACTCACATGGATCAACAAAATAGTGACATTTTGGAGAAGAGAGAGAAACAGAGAGAGAGACAGAGACAGACAAAGACAGAGACAGATAGAAAGAAACAGAGACCAAGAGAGGGAGAATAGATAGGCATAGAGGAATAGCTAAAGAATACCAAGTAGAGATAAATAGTTCTGACAAATGTTGAATCAATGGCTTCAATTATCTATTATTCCTTTAGTAAAGTCTTATTCCAATTCCTGAATCTCTTAAGAAAACCCCACAATTTTTTTTCTGGAATCTAATTTGAATGATTCACATGTTGTGTAACAGAGTCACTTTTAAGTGGCTTGCAGTTCTTTTTTTTGGATTAAAGTAGCTGTTGGGAGGCACTGACCTGAGAACCCAAAAGTCACTGGTTCGATTCCTCAGCCAGGGCACATAAACAGGTTGCAAGCCAGGTCTCCAGCCAGCTCTGTAGCTGGAGGCAGGTGAATGGCAACCATACATTGATGTCCCTCACCCTCTCTGCCTCTCTCCCTTCCCCTCTCTCTAAAAATAATAAATAAAATATTTTAAAAAATCATCGATTTGAATCCCAGCTTCATTCCCTCCACTGTTGATTCCCTATTGATTCTTCTTTATTTCACTTAGTGTAACCTTTATTCTTCCTGGTCTTTTTTTATTTTGTTTCCATGCACAATGAGTTCTTTGAACATCCTTAGCACTAATATTTTGAACTCTGCATCTGATAGGTTGGTTATAGCCATTTCGCTTTATGGCTTTTATGGGGTTTTATTCTGTTCTTTCATATGGGCCATATTTCTTTGTTTCCTCAATTTGGCAGCCTTCTTGTGTTTGTTTCTGTGTACTAGGCAGAGTTGCTTTGACTCCCTCTCTTCATTGCAGACAAAGACCTATACATTGTGTAGGGCAGAGCCTTAGGTAATTGCCAGGGTGGAGCAATCCACTTCACTGCTTTGTGGCTCTGGGGGAGTCTCCAAGAGGGAACAATGCTGCTGCCTGGCTTCTGGAGGTTTGCCTGACACTCACCCTCTGTGCCTGGCAGCCTTACATCTTTTGCCCTGGTGCTGGATCCCAGAGGGGGTGAGCCCTTTCATTGGTGTCTCCTGAAAATCTGATAGTTTCTTCCACTGTTCCACCCTTACTTGCTTTCAGAGCCAGAAGTTATGGGAATTTATCTTCCTGGCACTGGAACCTTGGGCTGTGCAGTCTGGTTTAGGACTAGGATTGTTCACCTCCAAGGTATCCCTCCTAATTTTTAAAAGAGTTTATTTATTATTTTTAGAGAGAGGGGAAGAGAGAGAGGCAGAGAGGGAGAGAGACATCAATGTATGGTTGCCTTTCACCTGTCTCCAGCTATGGACCTGGCTGGAGACCTGGCTTGCAACCTCATTATGAACCCTGGATCAAACCAGCGACATTTGGGTTTGCAGGCCAGCGCCTTATCCACTGTTCCACCAGCCAGGGCAATCCCTCCCAATTTTTATCCATCACACCTGAATGTGGGATTATCTATTCCACTGACACTGCCTCTCCACTCCACACCATGTGTCTTCACCTTTCCACCCATCTCCGCATCTCTGTCCCTCCTACACGTCCAGATGAATTCGGATTCTTTAAATCCTTGGTTGTCGTACTTTTATACAGCTTGATTTTCTGAGATGGTTCTGGGTGTTGTTTGTTTTGAGGTCTACTTGTAATTCTTTCTATAGCGCACGAGGAGGTAAAGTGTGTTTACCTACACCTCCATCTTGACCATACTGGATTGATCTTTATTATCTACCTTCGGTCTATTAAGGAAGTAATTTTATCCTTGAAACCTGGCTTAGTTTTATTTAATCCTGGAAATAAATACTAAATATTATTGCACTGCATTCTTCTATTCTAACACCTTTCCTCTTCTTTTAGCATTATACACTTTCTTCCTAGGTTATTTTAACTTCTCATATCTTCAGTTATTGATGGGTCTCAAATTTGGGATATGGTCCCTCATTCCAATCATATACATATATTCAATTACAACTTATATGTAAAACAGAAGCTCAAGTTCAATAGGTCTAAAAATGAAATTTTATTTTCCTTTGAATTGCTCCTTACCTAAGATCTTCTCTGAGAAAATTGCACAACTATTTACAAATGAAAGAAACCTGGAAATCATCCTTGACCCTTCCTTCTCCCTCATGTTCTGTGTCATCCCCCAAGATGCAGGACCCAGGCATGATATTGCTATTTCCAGTGTTTACATCTTTCCCACTGCCATGATCACCAATATTGCTGCCAACATTGTTAAACGTTGGCATTTAAATAGTGATCACTGCCAATGCCATGACCCAACTGTGCCACCAACAGCATCAACACAAAGCTGCCAATGTTTATGTCTCATGGCAGCAATGAAGCCATAGTTCTTCTAACTGCTGCTTTTAATTCATGTTTCAGTTTGAGCCTAAGGATTTGCATGTGAGATGATAAGAGCTACTAGCTATGTCATAATCTCAAGGACACAAACCATGCTCAGAATTATTCCTCTCTTTGTTGTTTAGTCTTTCAACCAGCCTTACCCTTCTTGACCTTCTTTTCCACTAAGATTAATATTTATTTTTCTAGATGTTTTTTTGATTCTTCATTTGAACATACCACAGGCTGTTCTTTACCATTCCTCCAAATTATGCCCCAACACATGTGAATCAGACAGTAAATGGACCATAGGCTTATGCAGTGACCACTGCACACACATTAAGGGCTTGGCCCCACAAGACTAGCCTCACTGCCTATGTTCATTTCAGGTCCCAGCTGGTAACCTAAATTCTGACCAAGTGGCTGTAAATTGAGGATTTCCACAACCCCAGCTTCAGGTTTGAAAATGTTCTATAATAACTCACAGAATTCAAGGAAACATTTTACTTATATTTACTAATTTATTATAAGGGACACTAACTCAGGAATGATCTGACGGAAGTGAAATATTTAGGTCATGGTATGAAGTGGGTGAGTGTGGAGCTTGCATGCTCTCTCCAGGCACGTCACTCACCCAGCATTTTCTGAGCCCAGAAGCTTACAAAGTCTTATTGTTCAAGACGTATTTTTAAAGTGTAATGTCTACCTCCACCTTCCTCCTCTTGGAGGTCAGTAGCTGGGTTGAAACTTCTAACCTCAGGTGTGATCAGAAGGGATTTCTTATGAATAATAGAAGATACCCCTCTCATTCAGAAATTCCCAAGGATTTTGTGCCTGTGACTGGGAACAAAGTCTAAACATATTTTTTATTATACCATAACTATCATGTTTCCTTAATGGGCATGGTAGAAAATAACTTGATATTATATTAAATTATATGATATGATATATAATATTTAAACCATGTGACATAACAAGTAAGGATCAACTATAAATGAATCCTAAAACCAGGTAAAATCCAGTTAAAGTGAGAAGATACAGTCATCTGAGCCAAAAATGGTATAGATATTAGAAAATATTCTTCATTGTCTGCTTTCTTTGTTTTATAAACTATATACAAATAAATATAAATTATATATATATATATATATTTCCAATAACATATCATCCATGTCTCCCAGTGAAGCACAAGTAAATTAAATTCACTGACAACAAATGATTATAACAGGATTTAATTAGTGCTATTTATTTGAGGTAATGTGGTTCTAGCTGCATCATGATTACCTGGAATGCTTGTTATATGTGAAGGTTCCCAGGGACACTAGGCCTAAGGATTCTTAGTTTCACTCGTATCCCAAGTAATCTGATGTGCACACAGTTTAAAAGCAACTGATGAAGGAATTGCTAATAATAATATAGATTGTGTGATGGATAAACTGGTAAGATCTAATGAAATGACACTGAAAATAAGTTTAAACTAGCATTGAATAAAATATAAAATATAACAGAGTCCAGATAATTTTGCTTTGTGATATTGCTGCCTTGGTACCTGCTTCTGTGCATCATCGTGCCTGCTCCTTCCCCTTAAATCAAGATTTTACTTTCTGTGCCAGCTAAAACTTTGAATGACTTTAATAGCTTTTTAGAGATATTAGAGATGTTAATTAAATGTTTAAGTCAATTCTTAATTAAAACTGCATGATGCAATCCAGATGAGATAAATGGATGTCTCTATTTAAGTATATAACAAATATAAGACTCTGAAAAGAAGTACTTCTTTAATAGCTACCATCTTTGGTTTTTTAGACAATTTTTTGTTGTAAAATGCAGAATAGTATTCTTTCATACAACCTTAACCAACTTTCATTCCATGGTTTTCTCTCTTTTCATTGAAGCATCTTTGCTTCAGCTTTTACACTTTACAAAGTTAAAAAAAAAAAGTTTTTAAAACCCCCTTCCTTGTTGGAATGGTGAACACATGCCTGACTCACACTTAGCAAGCATATAGATTACACATTTTAAAAAAGGAACCAGTCCAGGTAAGCAACTCCTTTCCTTCTTTGTTGGATATCAGTGTAGGTTCTAATGAGCTCAATATCCTGGGTAGCATTTTAATGGCTTTTCCAGACTCCCCTGATGACCATGTTTATGCTAAGTTTTGATACAGTATATAAGACTTGTGTAGTAATTAGCATTCAAATGGACCACTGATTTTCCTTTTATTGAGTGGATTGTCTATTCCCAGTCTCAGGAATGGAATCCAATGAGTTAGAGCTTGTAATAATCAAGACACATTAACAGTTCAAATCTTAAATTAAACATACAAGATAGAGTATGCCAAAGGGTAGCATCATCCATGTCACAGACTTATTAAAGCAACAGAATGGAGCAAGATAATAAAGGAAATCCTTTCATGGCTAATAGTCTATCAGCAAATGTGAGGAGCAATAAAATAAAATTCTATATAATTCAAAGTGATATAAATAATGAAATATGTTGAATTTTAGACTTAAAACTTTTCAATGTCAGCCCTGGCTGGTAGCACAGTGGATAAGGTGCCAGCCTGCAAACCCAAAGGTCAACTGGTTCAATTCCCAGCCAGGGCACATAACCAGGTTGCAAGCCAGGTCTCCAGTCAGGTCTGTGGCTGGAGGCAAGTGAAAGGCAACCTACATTGATGTCTCTCTCCCTCTCTGCCTCCTTCCCTCTCTCTAAAAACAATAAATTTAAAAATCTTTAATAAAAAAGGAGGTCAGAAGTATTAGTGACCTAAGGTTTTATTTAATAAAATAGGCATCTTTAAAAAGTAGTCAAATGAACAGATGTCTCTCTCCCTCTCTGCCTGTCTCCCTTCCCCTCTCTATGAAAGTAATAAATAAACTCTTTTAAAAAATAAAAACCTTTTCAATGTCTTTACTGTTTATATTGCTTTCAATATAGTCATTGATAAAATTCAAGCAAGGGAACAATAAGTAAAAATTCAGCATACTTTCTTGATAAATAGTGTAGAATAAATTTTAGAAAATTACCTAATAAGCTTAATGAGGAGCTGGCAATTATTCCAATGCAATCTTGAGAATCACAGGTATTTTATATTCTCCTTAAAATCTGCTAAATCATCTAAAAGCATTGAACATTTTATATGAGAATATTTTGAATTATTAACCCCCTGCATAATCTGAAATCCATGTACCTTTAGTATAATCCTTAGAGAAAAGCACATCTTTTTGTATAAACAATGAAAACACTCTTTTTCATCACTAAATTTAGAAGGCAGAACAAATAAAAGTGGAATATTTTCGTGCTTTAAATCTTAAAAATTAATAATTATATAATTCACATATATTATTGGTCTAATTATGATTTTCTCTTACATTTGAGTCCATGTCTATACTGAGTGTTTAAAAATTAATAAAGCACCAAACAACTTGAATTACAAATTAAAATAATAATCTGATTTACCAAATATATCTCTCTCAACATTTATAAAATAATAAAAGGATCACAGCTTGATGAGCACTAACCTACCAGATTTGCAACAGATTAAAATAGTCATTATTATTCCCATCTAAAAATGAATGGGAAAGCAGAAAAATTTAAACTCACAGTATTTTATTTAAAGAAATACTTTTGCTACATTTGTACTCTACACAAATAGCATGAATCTATTTTTGGCACAATTAGCCAAATACCCTGGAGCCCACTTTCCTGCTCATGGCTTTAGGCTGGTTAATGTGAAACTTAATTGTGTTAATCTTCTCAAGTTTAGTTAAGTGTGAAATATACTGTACATTGGATTAACCCAACCTACAGTAGTATTGTTTTGATACAAAATTTTAGAAAATAATATGTAATGATTTTCTAATAAAAATGAAGTAGAAACACTAAGGTTTCATTATCAGGGTTGAAACTATACTAAAATTACTAAGGAGAGGTAATGTCCAGGGTAGGCTAATAGAGACTACAAATAAGAAGGGGTCCTTAAAATAAATGTAGGAATCTATCACAGGATGACACAATTTAAAGTCACAGTTACAAATTATTTATTTTTAAGCTGGAGCTCAAGATGTTTGGAGACTTACCTGAATGCTGCTCTTAAAATACCTCTTTGTTTTCAGAACTAGCTCAACTAATGGTGTCTAATAATGTAATTGTCTAGGAGCAGAGTAGCCAAAACCTGGAGTTTTTTCTCAGTATAGGAATTAACTTTCCCAGCTACCTCCAAGCTAGAAAAATGTAGACCTTATATTTAGGGGACACTGTGAAATCATTTAGGTGACCTAGTTAGTTATATATCTAGTATAGTTACATATGTGATTCATCTAAAAAGCAAGAGTTGCACATATAAACAAGTTTTAAATGCACAGCAGGTGGTATGGAAAATGGGTGTGGTATACAATTTATATTCTAAACATGCAAGGTTATTATACTGAAAGAAAATTCTACAAAACACTTAATGGATTAAACTTGAAAAGGAGTAATGAAGTGAAAAAATATATAGGAGAAAAAGCAGATTGCATGCAATAAGGCAGAAAATAAAATTCAGTGAGATTTAGGTTTATACAAACAGAGTTATCTCACATAAGCTGCCAGTTTGCATTATTTTCTGGGAACTTATAATACATAGAGCTATATAAATGCACTAAGGCTTTAATAATCAAATTCTACAAAATTAAAATTTATGTGTGTATGCATGTGTAGCATCTATACCATTTAACTACATGATATTTGAAAACCACATTTTAACTATGTACCAGTATTTAAAAGAAATGAAAAGCAAATAAAATTGGGAAACTCATTTCGAGAAGAGACTATCACCCTATTAATCCATGATGAGCTCAGTGTAGTTAAAATATACAAAATTATTTGAAATTTAAAGTGCTATGCATATATAAGGGACTATGAAATATAATATTTTATATGGTAAAGGCAAAAGAAATAATGTGTTGTGAAAACAATTTTAGTCTTTTATGTGACTATGAATACCAATTTGTGAAACAAATAAACATGTTATTCTTTCTGTATGAAGAAAATGGTATGAAACCACTTTTATTATGTTGAGTTATTCATTATAGGAGCTAGTCAAGCTAGAAATAAAAACATGGGTGGAAAAATGTTTTAGTCATATTGAGAATGGCTGTACTTAAAAGGGAAGAATGTGGAGGGGAAAAATAGGAAATTCAAAGGTTTAAATTTTCTTTCCATAAAGCAAAATTTATTTCCTGATTTCAAAAAAGCTTCATATTTCAGATTTATTTTGTAACAGATGCAAAAATTTCTCTTTTTTAAAAAAAGATTTTATTTGTTTCTAGAGAAAGGGGAAGGGAGGGAGGAAGAAGGGGAGGGAAACTCAAGTGCCCCAAATTGGGGACTGGGTCCACAACCCAGGCATGAGCCCTGATTTGGAATCGAATCAACAACCCTTTCATTCAGTAGCTGGTGCTCAGTCCCTTGAGCAAGCATTTCTCCATAATTTGTGGCATTGCAGTCTAACTTGTCCAGATGCTCATTTGGTTGGAGTATTATCTTGTAACTGAAGGGTTGCAGGTTCAGGTCCCAGTCACAGAACATACCTAAATTGTGGGTTTGATCCCTTGTCTAAACCTGTCTGATCATTGGTGCAGGGGTATACTGGAGGCAACCAATCAATGCTTCACTCTCTCTCTTCCTCTCTCTCTAAAACAATAGAAAATGTCCTTGGGTGAGGATTAAAAAAGAATGTAAGAAAAATGGTATTCTAGATCAATCAGTGAGTGGAATAATTGTATTAAGCAGAATTAGAAAAATAATACACTGCTGCAAGTTAATCAATACTTAGCTATGGCTAAATTTTATTGTATTCACAATTATTCAGCTGTTAAAAAATTCTTGATACCTTATTTATTTGCAAATATGTAGTAACCATGTAATTGTTTAGCTTAATTAATAACTTATGTTTTTATATTACTAACTACATGGAATTTTAATGATCTGCTTTGGCAAGACTAAGAAATATATGAATCTGCATTGCATTTCCTAAGGCAAGACAGCAATATAAAAAAAGTTATAACTGATATTTACCCATTCAAATTCTAATCGTTCTTTAAAAATCAGCACCAGATTTCACATTCTTTTTTAGATAATTTAATATTTTATGCCACTATTGATTTGTCTACATCTGATCATTTTGATTGCTTTGATTTAAAATTTTTAACACTTATTATTTGTTAGAAATTCTAGCAGAAACTCTAAGGTCCAGTTTTGTATTCTCATGGTAAAAAAATAACGTGCTCAAGTAAGACTGGTAAATAAAAACTTTTTAAGAAAGAGACTTTTGATGGCATAAAATTTGTCAAAGGAGATTATAAAGTCAATAGACAAACAAATTTAGGGAATAATTTACAATGCAATGCCATAAGATTAACAGTTATAAAATATGAAGAGTAATAGATAACAAATGACTAAATCCAAATATCAATAAATGTATGAAAAGATATCAAACTTATTAAGAGTTGATGATATACTAAGTAAACAATGAATACCACATTACTCTATTTCCTTAACTTGCCTCATTTTCTTCATAGCACTTAACATCATCTGACATATATTTGCTTTTTACCTGTTATTTTTATTTTTGTCTTCCTAGTAAAACTTAAGCACCATGAAAACCTATCAGGTGTCTTTTGTTCACTGCTTTAATATAACACTTAAAGCACTGTGTGATACATAGGATAAAGGAAATATCAATAGAAAGATACTACTTTACTCCCACCCATGAGTAAAACTGAAAAGAATTATATATAGATTGCTGTCTAGCATGTGAGGGAAGTGATAGTCTTCACATTGCTAGAAAAAATGTGAATTACTGCAGTCATTTTGGAAAGCAATTTTATAATAGCTGTTAAAATTAGACACCACAATCTCGTTCCTGGAATTCAGTCCTAGAGAAACAAAAAATGGGTATATATCTGGTCAGTGTTTAATGCAGCTCTATTGATAAGTACAAAATGCAAAAAGAAAAAAAAAGCTGAATAGTCATCAATAGGGAAAAGTTGGAGTAAATTTCTGTACATTGATGTTATGGAACTTTATGCAGACAAAAACAAACAAAGAGTCAAGGGTCTACTAGTTGAGTTGAATTTCCAGTAATGCTGAGTAGGAATAAAAGGGCAGAAAAGCATGACTGTGTCCTTCTCTTTTAAAGCAATAATGACACCCAGGCTGTATTTGTACCTACATATGTATGTGTAGATTATATGAGCATGAGAAAAGTGCAACATCAACAATAGTCTGTTAACATGTGCAGTGTGTGAGGGTATTGATATGAGAAAAGAATGTAGGAATGAATAAAGGAGTGACAGGCAAAATAGGAAAGATTTCTTAGAAAGTATGAGCAAAAAGAAAAACAGACTCAGGACCAACAGTGTAGTGATTGTTGGGGGAAAGACTGTATAAGGGGAAATAAGGGTAATGGAAAAAACAAAATAAAGATGAAATAAAATACAAAAAAAAAAAAAAAGAATATGCTAAGAAGCAGCATTGATTCACTAAGTTGATATATTTATATTACATTATGTATGTAAATACAGAGAAATATAAAATGTCTAATGAAAAAAATCATAGGAGACAAAAGATCAGTATGTGGGATTTGAAAGAAAAAAGTTCTTAAAAAGAATATCAGCCTTGACTGGTGGCATAGTGGATAAGATGCTGGCCTGTGAACCCAAAGGTCGCTGGTTCGATTCCCAGCCAGGGCAAATAAAAAGATTGCAAGCCAGGTCTCCAGTCAGGCCTCCAGCCAGGTCCGTAGCAGGAGGCAGGTGAAAGGCAACCATACACTGATGACTATCTCCCTCTCTGCCTGCCCCCTTTCCCCTCTCTCTAAAGATAATAAATAAAATCTTTAAAAAAAAGAAAGAATATCTGAAGCAAAGTTCATAAAAGCAAACTCAGAACTTTGCTATTGTCTATTATCTTTCATCAACAGTCCAGTTTCACATTTCAGCTGTAGTCTACCTTTAAGTTTTTTGTATTACCATTGTTTCCCAGCAGTATCTTAAACACAGGGTTTCTATGTACACTCATCCAGCTTCCTGCAAATTCCTTTGCCATCCTAGAATTCCACAAATTTGCTGCCTCAAAAGCCCTCATCCTACAAGTCTTCCTGCAGTCTCCCCACAATGGAACTTGCATCTTGCATGACTTCTGACATTTGTTCCTCTCAGTCCACTTATTCTCAGTCACATTTTCTAGTTTTTCTCCCTCTCTGTACCTGACCTAGAGCTTTGTGTGATCAAAAGAAAACATCTATTTTAAAAAAGGAAAATATCCCTCTCCCGGAAGGACAAGCACATAGACACACTCTGTCTCTCCTGGACGACCTGCAGATAGAGACACAGCCTGAGAACTCACCTGGTTTGGGGGCGGTGGGTGGACAAAAGGGAGGTAAAGGGAAACATGCAGCTTGTGCAGAGATAGGGAATTATTTATAGTATAAGAGTGGCAAAGTATGTGCAAGATCCTTCCCTAATTGGGTATATCAGCTGCCGGGATCTTTGAATTTATAACTGGAATGCTAAATTGTGAACTGCTGTGTTTCTAAAAAACAGTAGTGCCATGAACTTAACTATTTTAGAGCTAATCGGCCAGGACTGTATATTTTGGATATTTTTAAAGGAAGTGAAATTTAATGGCATAATTGCACTTTTAATATAAATTTGTATAACCTTCAAATAAATGAAATACTTTTCCTTTTCACCAAAAAGAAAAGGAAAATAATAACTATGTGAGGTGATGAATATATTAATTAGCTTGATTGTACTGACCATTTCACAGTATATGCACATATCAAAATACCAGTTTAAATAGTTTTTATAATTTAAATAGTTTACAGTTTAAATAGTAGATATAATTTTATGCACCAATTACACCTCAAAAAAGCTGAAGGGAAAAAACATCTAGAGGCAATTGCTCCAAAGAAAAGAGATATAGGTAAAAGGAAATTGAAAAATCAAACAAAACAAAATAAAACAAAACTAAAAAAAGAGAAAACCCCATACTTCAAGTTACAAGACCAGAAAAAATACTTTTCAAGGAAGTTAATTGATTTTTTTCCCTTAGGAATAAGAATACCAGAGGTCTTTTTTTACTAAGAGGCTCAACATGAAGCTAGAAGCTAGTTTGATAGAAAAAAAAAAAAAAATGCCAATAGAGTAGTTTTATGGACATCTTTATTTAGGAAAAATGATCTCTGAAAAAGAATATTTGTTATGGATCAGTAGAAGCAGAATAGCTCTAATTCAGTTTGAAATAGAAGTTAATAAAAACAAAGAAGAAAATTAAAGAAAACTTTATGGGGATAATGGTAGTTGTTAATGAGATTGAGGTAAGGAAGAAACCAAACTTTTAACTTCATGTATGCCTTGAATGGTATTACTTTGTACTGTGTGTACCATAAAGCATTGTTGTAATTTAGCATTTAGCTTATATGAACAAAACTTTAAGCAGTACAGTTTTCCTTTTGATGTGCAATGAATATTTCAATATTTTTGTCTCTAATAACTATTTTAATGTTCTATTAATTTTCTTAATTTGGAAGTTTAGCTTCATTTTATTCTTAGCTCCAAATAATCTGTTTATCACCTCCTTTTTCTAGATACTCCTATATTACACAACTTAACATATATTACTTATCTATTTTTCTACAGCTTCAGATAATGCAGAGTGAAAACTGATACTTTTACAGTAAGCCAAGGGACCTGTTCTGAAATCATCTTTAAGTATTGCCAAAGTAAAAATTTGAAGTTAAAAGTGAAACAAAAGATGATACATATTTTATATTAAACACTTCTGCTCCAAACTGCTTAACATTATTGGCCAATATGCTCACATATCTTTTGGACAAAGAACCAAGTTAAAGCATTTTTAATAGCACAAATTCTGGTGCAGAACTGGGTATGAACAGACATGACTGATTCATGACCAACTATGGAAGCAGCTGGTCTAAGAATAGCATCCTATTCCCATACCAGGTGTTTGATGACTTTATGATGTTCCCCAGATGTTTAAATTCCCCCTGCTATATAACTTTCCAAGAAGACACTTGATCTTCTAACTTCTCCTAAATTCCTATAGTTTAATGCAATCACTCCATATCCTGTGTATTTTCTCACTTTCCAAAGGTAACAACTGCTAACCGGACCAAGTAAGTCCTATTATTTAGATCAAAAGCCATTAAATCTATTTTTGAAGCAGAGCAGAATAGAGTTCATTAACATAAGTAAATAAATATAAGCAACACAAACCGGCCATCTGACCCTATTTTCAGATAACATACCTTATAGCAAAGTGTTTTAACTTCATATGTGATTTGGGTTGAGCCTGCCTGAGCTCAACTTTAATGAGATAGGATATTCTTTCCTCTCCCACTTGTGTGTGTGTGTGTGTGTGTGTGACTTTTTAATCTTCAGTTTATGTGCTGCAAGTCAATATCCTCTTCTAAACTCTTTTTATTGTCTAATAAACAGCATTAATTCTGGTAGAACATAGTTGTGTGAATACACGAACAATGTTTTTTGAAAGAAAGACTTCACTATTTCCATGAAGAAAACGAATGTATTATTAATTTGAGTTAAATATTCTTTTATTATTCATTCTCAAGAGAGTCTGAGATAATTTTTTCTCCTACCATGAGTTCTCTTGGAAACTGGAGCTTGCTTAATTCATTTTGACTTCTGAAAATTTCTTCTCAAAGCAGTTCAATGACAAGAAATAGATTTCTTTTTGTTTTCAACTTTGAGAATTTTTGGTCATTAAAACTATTTTTAGTTGAAGTTTAGAAGTATTGTACATGTAGATTTCCTCTTGAGACATGGGGATCATAGAACGCATTTGTAGTTATTTTATGCTCCTTCTTCTGTTTTAAGACTTCCAAGGAATTAGTCAAAAGTTGATAGGATTGCTTCTAAAACCAATTATCCCTTTGGTATAAAATGCTGACTACACATTATTGAGTTTACAAATAAATTGAAAAAAATTTCAGTTGGGCAACAGCATTACCTTAATTTATAAACATTAACACGAGAAAATATCTGATTTGTTTAAACGATTACTCCACGCTGTAATTTCAGTATTATCACTCTCTGCCTGTTCAGAAGTCTACCAGACTACATCAGCAATCTATAATAACAGTGCACAATCATGCATAATTTCTCTGGTATTGAGCAGAGTGTTCCAGCTGATGTGTTTCTGAAATTTAGAGACAGTATTTCACCAGACTTATACTGTGTTTCAATTTCTCAGTTGATGAACTTCTCTAACCTATTTGTCTTTTCAATCTTGCAGTATGGAGGACTGATGGCTTCAGAGGCTTTTGGCCTTTAACCTTTAAATCCGTTTTCATGTCACTGTATCATGACTGTTCATTTTCTATATATACACTTAATTTTTTCTTCCACATATATGCACACTCACGCAAACAATATCAGATTAATAAAAGTTACAGACAGAGACTGGAATTACTTGAATAGTAACAAATTTTTTCAGGGTATTGCAAAAAAATCTCCCTGAAAAACAATAGCTAGTATTTTGGTGTTCTTATCATGGCAAGTAATAATGCTAAATGTCTGACTGCAATCCTTTCATTTAAAGATAAAGTTAAAACTCAGAGATGTTGATTAACTTAAGTCTACTATGAAGAGTATATTTTCTGGCCAGAATCTGAATTTAGACAGTCTATCCTGCCTTACTAACTTAATAAACACATTCTGTACCTAATACAGAGCTAAAGGAAAAACTATAAAAATAATGATATGAAACATGGCCTTTAGGATCTCCAGGTTACAAGAATAATGGGAGGTCACTAAAGTTAGTTTCTATAATAAACTGAAAATATTTTTGCACAAAAAGAATTCTAAATTAGTGAATAATTGAAGTAAGCAATCTCATTTAGGAACAGATTAAATTCTTGAGGTTATTTAAACTTCAAATTCATTTCCACACAGAGTTCAATGACTGGGGGAGGGTTCTCAACTTAGTTAACCAACAGCTTATTATTAAATAGCATTAATATCTATTTATACTAAGATATTGTTATACCTTAATAATTGATATATTAGAAATTACCACATCTTCCCTTTGTGACTCTATTACAAGTTCCTGAATACTGTCACATAATCTAAGTAATGTGCTTTCTCATTTGAGAATCAAAGTGATTGGCCAGGTACAGTCAAAGTAGCAAGAATATAACCTGATTATAAAGCTCAGTGATAAAAGTATCTTCTATTTCAAGTTTTTATATAGTATTATATATTAGCATATACAATTGCTTGGATATGATTTATCTGGCTAATTCTTTTTTCTTTTTTTTTTTTTTTTTGTAATTGATGAGTAAAGTGTTGGAAAATGTCTTATTTCTTCCATAACCTATTCCTATAATAAGTTGAGAATACAAGGATAGAATTGCCCCAATCTATCACCACATATTCACAGTTCCTTATCTACATAGCAATAATTCCAATAAATCTCCAAAATGTTGGCAACAGAATGGTTCATTTTTATAAATACACTCCTGTCTCTTAAAAACTGGAGAAAAAGTATTGTTGGGCTTTCTAATTTGTCATATCCCAAAATTTGTCTATGTACAATATATCTTCAAATGAAACATTATGGGATCTTCTGAAGTGTTTAGTTGTCTGGTATGTTTAGCATTCTCTCCTGTGAGCCACCTGAGAATTACATCAGTGTGCTGCTATTTCTGCACAGTAATGAAAATGTCAAAGATCAGGTTTAAAAATGTTAAATAAAACTCGGCCAATCAGTCCCCTACTGTTGTTCATTTTGAAGCCAACTTTATTCAAAGACTGCTTTGCTCCCTGTTGTTACTTGTTAGCTAAGCCTATAATTGTCAGTAAACATTATCAAACAGGCTTTGGGACTGTGAAATAGGTGCTCTTGACTATGATCAAAAGTAACCATTCAACAGCAGGATTAAGTCACATATCATTAATTCAGACTGCTAACCAGGGGAGTGCAGCACATCACCAAACACCAAAACACCCACAGCACCTTCTTACACAGGCTTGATGTGCCCCAGGATTTATTCTAATCTATATATCTTTGAAAATATCCAGAAAAAAAATTAAAAATATTTCCCCGTTAAAAGGATAAGAAATATTTCTTTTGTGATTGTATAAATTTAGGAAATCCCACGGGTAGAAATATTTACTGTTTACATCATATTTTCTTGCAAATATATTCACAAATTTGATATTAAAACATGTATAAAGTTTTGTGTTTATATTCTGATATTTTTCAGTAACGTATATTCTATTAACTTCCTCATATTCTTAAAAATGTGTACTCTTATAATGTCTATGTAATTTGGGTTGTCCACAAAGATGGAAAACAGAGAATAAACATTTTACACAATATGTAAGATACATATTCAAATGTCCAACATGTTTTTAGGTGAAGTACCTTTAAAATGACGGTAATGAGTTCAATTGTTAATCTGAAAACAGGAGTGTAAATGTAATGCAGAATGTTAAATGTGTCTAGAAATACAGAAAAAACAAAAGGTGTTTTTGGTTTTTGTTCTGGTAAACTACTCATTTATCAGATTAACAATTATACCTACTACTTTATTTTTTTAATTTTATTTTTATTTTATCATTTTTAGTGACAAGGGAAGGGAGAGAGGCAGAGAGAGAGGGAGAGACATCAATGTACGGTTGCCTTTCACCTGCCTCCAGCTGGGGACCTGGATGGAAACCTGGTTTGCAACCTGGTCATGTTCCCTGACTCAGGAATCAAAACAGCAACCCCCAGGTTCACAGGCCAGAGCCTTATCTACTGTGCTACCAGCCAGGGCTATACCCACTACTTTAAATTAGAAATGTTCCATCCGAAAACTGTCTGAAGGTAAAAGAAAAATTTTGTGAGTATATAATTTAAAAATATAGCCCTGGCTAGTGTGGCTCAGTGGATTGAGTGCTGGCCTGTGAACCAAAGGGTCACAGGTTTGATTTCCAGTCAGGGCACGTGCCTGGGTTTCAGGCCAGGTCCCCAGTGGGGTGTGTTAGAGGCAACCACACATTGCTGTTTTTCTCCCTCTCGTTCTCCCTCCCTTCCCCTCTCTCTAAAAATAAATAAGTAAAATCTTATTTAAATATATATATATATATATATATATAGCCATGATATTACTTAAAAGTAAGTTTATCTTACAATTCCCAGAAGTAATTTCTTTAGTTAAACCCTTTAGCCCATGCTTGAATATCAGTTTTTGGTTTTTCCACTTTCTAATGATAAAACACATGCTCTGCCATTTTATTTTTACAGCAGAAAACCAAGACTGACAGACTTCCACTACACCACTGACTCTCACTGTTTTCTCTCCAAACTCTGTCAGCAATTCAATCTACCAGAGTGTAAACTCACCCTTGAACCACATTCTTAGAATTCTCCTGGCTGCTTTCATGTTAATTCTTTTAGTCCTAATTTTTATCCCCTTGTCAGAACTCAACTGTAAAAATGAAGGGCAGACACAGTTATTGGAAAGAAAATCTCACCATCAGATCAGTGAATTTAAACACTGAACCATGAGGGAATGCAAAAGAGTTGTTTACTTTAGCCTTTAGATACTTGATCAGATCACAAGAAGGCATCTGTTTTCACTATTAGAATAACAACACCACCCTCACATGTTTTTACAGAGGCCTTCTTTTGTTCACTTAGCCCAATATGAGCCAGGGCCCCAGAATGAGGTTAACACCTGACCCCAAAAATGAGGAGTGCTGAGGGAAAACTCCACCTTACCAAATTTCATCCAAAAGGTGATGCCTGCATACATCAGACATTCAACCCAGCCATGAGAATATGAAGTGTGCCCTCAAGGAACTCACAGTCTGATGAAAAATACAAATAGATAGGTCCCTGATTACAGACTATCATGGTAACAAATAATACAAGTAGCACAGTGAATGAGCCTAAATCAGACCTCAGGTAAGAAGTGGGTTCCTGGAAATGTCCTTTTAGCAATTAGAAATTAGTAAGATAAACCGTCTATGTCCTTGTGAGTGTATTTATATATGTTTGTGTGTGTGCATGTGAGTGCATGTACAGTTTGACATAGAACATTCCAGGAGGAATAGAAGTGAATTTAGGAAAACAAAAGGACTCATTATTCTGTTAGTGAGGTACCAGGGGAAGGGTGGAGGATAATAAAGCAGGTGGACAGACATTAGAAGAAAAAAATTAAAACCTTCCTGTAAGATATTTATCTGAACACACTAAGGAGAAATTTAGCAGTTTTAAGAGGGACCATTATATGATTAAATTTACATTTTAGCTGTAATATGAATGATGAATTATACAAGTGGATTTTGACATATTAAAATTGCAGTGGTGGCCGTTGAGAGCAAGGCTGGTTTAAGAGAGGAATTTAAGATTTTGAATCCTCATTTCTACATCCTACATCCTGCATATCGGAGAGTTGGAGAGATAGGTAGCCCCATTCATTTCATGCAAGATGTGCGTTTACTGTAGAGTAAAGCTGAATTGAAACCACCCTGTTCCAATGTCTTCACATTCAGTCACTGATTACATTGATATATGCCTTATGGGAATTCATTCCAGGGCCATTTTTGAAAAAGAAATCATGAAGCACAGTGAGAAAGAAGTCACATAAAGAGACTTTGAACTAAGTGCATATTGGTGGTGGTTGTGGGAGGGAGCTGCAGTTCCATCATTTCACCTTCGTGTTGGTGGGGGCAGGCAGGGTGATTACATTGAGCTACTCTCTCTTCCAAGGTCGTTATATACCTCCATCAACAGTCTGAGGCTGGGACCTTGTCCCTTGTTCATTTAATTGCAGTGAAAAGTCTTGCTAGAGAGCAGAAACGATTCTTGCTTAGGAAAAAAAACTTGTCGTTTTCAAAGTACTGCCCCCTAAAAAGTCTCTGTCAGTGGAAAATCAAATACCTATCCCAGAGAACCAAGCCCTTGAGCTCCTGGTTAAGTTGACTTTGTTGCTGAAGTCAGATGGCCCAAAAGAGGTGCTATTGGCGTGAGGGCTGTGGTGCAGGGGGCATTTTCAGGAAGCAGTGCAAGGAGGGGAGCCTTTAGGAGAAGCAACATGAGAAGCCAGGCCAATTCAAAGAGGCTATAGAGTTAGAGCAAGTCTTAGTAAGAGATAACATGATATAATCCAGGGAAGCCAGAGATTGCCCTTAAATTCAAAACCAGAGAATGTGGGTATCTAGCGAAATGACCTGATTAGAAGAGGTAGCGAGACCCTGGCTGGTGGCACAGTGGATAAGGCACTGGCCTGCAAACCCAAAGGTCATTGGTTCGATTCCCAGCCAGGGCACATAACCAGGTTGCAAGCCAAGTCTCCAGCCAGGTCTGTAGCTGGAAGCAGGTGAAAGGCAACCATACATTGATGTCTCTCTTTCTCTCTGCCTCTCTCCCTTCCCTTCTCTCTAAAAATAATAAAATCTTAAAAAAAAAAAAAAGAAGGAGAAGAAGAGGTAGCTAGAAAATATGTTTTTCCTGAGGAACAGAAAGCCAATAAACCACAAAAAGTTTCCAGAAAACACTCACAATGAAGCTGAAAAGTTATACAGTATTCAATTTTTTCTATGTAGCTGGGTGTTTAGCATGATAAATGGGAAATCCAGATAGATGACTGATTTTTTTTTCTATAGTCATTTCAATGGGATGTAAACAAGACTGAAATTTGTGAAAAGGAAATAACCATTGGTTTATTCTTAATATTAAAAGAAATTTACTAGCAAAATGTTTGCATTCTTTCATCCAGATGCTGAATTATCATAAGCATTTATCAGATCTGCCCCTGTCTCTGATGGACAGTAGAGAGAAATAATCAGCCTAGTTCATGGGAACTTTATACATGTCTGGAGAGCTGTAGAAATAACTTTAAAAATTTAATGCACCAGCTTGTACTTCAGAAAACAGGACACGCCATGGTTAGATTTGAATAAAAATGTAAAACAACTATTGTTAAGCCTCTAGATAGTCTACACAGAGGCACAGAGCTCAAGAGTGGAAACTTTAAAAATAATTCCTGAGTTGGGACACTCAGGATGGGCTCTATCTAACAGATCTGCTTTTGCAAGGTACCTTAAGCCCTGGAGACAGTCATAGGACAAAAACAGAATTTTTATGGAGGATCCTAATTCCCAACCACCTTCTCTTCCACATGCACAGTCCAAGGTCATGAATCCAAAAGGAAAATAATAGTACACAAGCCCTCTGTCAAGAACTCACAACCGTCTGGCTATCTTTTTGGTCATGTTGTATCATATCACACCCTAGCTCCTCTTTTAGAGACTTTAGAAAGACAGAGCAACCTACAAACACTCTTTGTTCATTTTATATGCTCAGACCTTTATGTATGTGGGTAGGTAAATGCGTGCACACACACGCACACACAGGAGCTTTGAACTCCAAAGGAGAAGATAGCTCTACTGTTGTTATTCATTTTTATTAAGAGTAATACAATTAAAAATTTTCCAAGCATTTCAGACATTCTCCCAATTAAGATTTTGTGTAACTCTCTCCATAATATACTTGTTTCTTTCCTGACCCCTCAAGAGTATTTTAAAATTAAGTTTATTGTTATTATAGCGTAAGATAGCAACTTTCTTCTATTTCAGATTTATTTATCCTACTCAGAGCTATTTCTAGGCGCTCATCCAAAACAGCCTCTAACCACCTAAGCTGTTCAATGAAGTGTATCAGAAAGCAATCCTTGAAATAGCTCTCGAAATATGTTCACATCCTTCATTTGAACATAGTTGCATGCCAATCAACGGCAAAGCAATTAAAATCCTGCCAGGATCAAAGAACATGCCTTGCTACAGTCCCTGCCAATCTATATAAACATTTCTTTATCTCCTTTTGTTCAGGTCCTGGTGACCTGCACTGCAGAAATATCTAAGTATTTACTTATGCTCTTCATAATTCTTCATCTGTTTCCAAATATATGCCAACAGATTTCTTGTACATGCTGTGAGTTTCCAGTTTTCACCACATTAGGTTTCTGTTTGGTATTTCCTCATCCTTTTGTAAAGCATCCATCTTTACATCAATATTCCACCTTTCATCTTAGATGTACATAAGTTCGACTTTAGTGTTTTCATTTGGGATATACTGCTTGAGGATTTGTCACGTGCACCTAGCGATTACATATAGGACACACAATTTTCTTTATGTGTCCTTCCTCTGCTAATAAGATAATATTTTTTTGCAGAGTTGTCTGATGCAACTTGGATTATTGAATCCAAATGCACTCTGATATTAGCTTCTTTGAGTTAATCAGAGAATACATTGCTGTGGGAGGTAGGCAGTCTCTTTCTGGTTTATTCTGCCATCTCATCAATAATTGAAAGAACCAGCTAAGCGATTTTCTATACTCTCTCCTAATCCTTTTGTTCCCCTCTGAGTGCATTTGGGATGCAACTCACACCATTTCACTCAAGAATTTTAAAGATTTTGGGGTGCTCAGAGCATAGCTGTGTGACTCAAGAGGCAGACCAAACAATTTCTGTGAATCCAAGCCTATCTATAAATGTAAAAGACATGGAGAATTCTACAATTAATACAAATAATATAAGCAAAACCATGTCAGCTGAAAAGCCTAGGTAATTGAAGGCAAACCTATGTTTTGGTTTAAATAATAGGAGAAATTGCCTATATTTAGCAGTTTACTTTGTGTAGTTAAGCACTGCTTCACTAGAATGTTTCTCACATTTTTTAGGGACTGGTAAACTCTACCTTAAATCCCTTTGTTATACAGGCATTTGTCTAACACAACCATGCCAGTATTATGATAGGCTTCTAACATATTTCTAATCATTGCTTCTCAACTTTCTATCAGTCTATTTATTTTAAATATCATCCTGATCAGTTATAGATTTAATTAAATATAATGCCACTAAATGTTTTTAATCCTTTAACTTTTCCATCAAATGAGGAACAATATTATTTAACTTTAAGAAAAAAAATAACTTATTTAGGAGTTAATTTTTTGAAGATTAAAAACTTTTTGGCTATAAATTTCATTGTAATTCTGCAAGTCTCATACTCTATGCCTCTTGGCTTACTGACGTTTGATTTTGTGTACGTAAGTAACACTCAACCTTATTAAGTCTTCTTTCTTCTCCTCCTCCACATCTAACCTGAGCCTGGTTGTCATCCTGTCACTCTGCTTTTCCCTTGGAATTACAACAGGGAAGAAAATTTGATTCATCTAACCCAGCAGTTTGCAACCAAGAGTAGCACTGACCCACAAGGTGGCATTTGGGTTTCTGTGTTGGGAGGAGGGAAGACTTAGGGGTTGGACATGACATTTTGGTCCCCAGGTTGACTTTGAAGACAGGCATTTATTGGACAGCATTACACATCTATAAAATCTTTACCTCTAATTATTAAGATATTTTTGTTTTACCTGTAAAAAGGTGAGAAAAGTTAAACAACTAAACTAAGGTTGTTTATAGGAAATTCAGGTCTTATATTCAATCTCTCCACTTTTCTCCACAGTTATAGTCTCATTTGTGGAAGTGCCAAACCCTAATATTTTATTCTCCATTCGTCCTTCAAATAGCTTTTTCTTAGAAGGTCAATACTTTAATAATTATATTTCTCCAGAGAAATTCCTTTGTCAAATCATTCCATCCTAAACTGTGACACTAGAAGTTCCTCTCGGTTGCTGTCATTTCGTCAGAGGCTACAAGTAGCTGTGTCATGTCATTCAGGATCCTTTCATGTCCATTGGTTTTGCTGAAAATATCTCTGCCTCACTAAATAAGTGCCATAGCTGACAGTACTCACTATTTTTAGAAAAACACTGACTCTCTTTTAAAAAGCAGCTGTTAGTAGAGTATGTCTAGGATACGTGACTTTTTGTTAAAGATTTTATGGTTATATCTTATTCTACTATGTCCTATCGATCTTTTTAATTTTTATTTTGAGATAAACCAAAAATAACAATGAAACAAACAGGGCTGATGCAATGCTTGTGTTTAATTTTCACTGGTAGCTCAGTTATTAGAGTGTTATCCCTGTCCACCAAGGTTGTGGGTTCCATCCATGTCAGGGCACACACAAAAATCAACCAAATAAATGCGTAATAAGTGGAACAACAAATTGATGTTTCTCTCCTTCTCAATTCAAATTAATGATTTTTTAAAAAAATCATAAAATTAACATTTTTGTATTTCATGAATTTCTTTTAAGATTTGTCTTTGGTCCTGTTGGTGTAGCTCAGCCTGCTAAGCATTGTCGCATAAACTGAAAGGTTGTGGGCTTAATTGCTGGTCACAACACATACCTAGGTTATGGGTTCAGTCCCAGTCAGGGTGCATGCAAGAGGCAACCAATCAATGTCCATCTCTTCCCTCTCTAAAATCAATAAGCATGTCCTCAAGTGAGGATTAAAAAATATTTGTGTTTATTTTAAAATATGAGTTAATTAACAAATAGAAAAAGCATTATACTATAGTATGCGATATTAACAAGTGAATTTTACCTTTTACATGAGTTTTTAGAATCTGCTTACAGAACAAAACATATCCTATGACAATCCCAAAGATTAGCAGTCAGGTACTAAAATCACTAATACATAGAACATCAGAAATTTATTAATTTCTCTATATAATGATACTTCATATGATAATGTCTTAAGATTTTTTCCAAGTAATTATATGCTTAACATACAAAATAAATGGTCCTATGATGAAGTCTATTGTTCCCAAATTTGCTTATTCACCTAAACAACAAGATGTGAAGTAACCACTAGAAGCCTCTACTGTCCTCTATGGAGGTAATTTACAGAATGGAGTAAGGACTATAATAATCAAAGGCAAAAAAAAAAAAGAGTTTGCATGTTCGAAGAGAGGAAGAAAAAGTATAGTAGAAGCATAATATTTCAGGAAAAAGTACAGAAAAGAAGTCGGAGTATCAGCCTTGTAGGCAACAATAAGGAGCATAGAGAAAAGACACAACCTTAAATCTAGGTAGAGAATAGGGGATACAACCCTTGTAGAAACATCAGTCTAAATGCATTTACATATTCTTTAACCTAGCAACAGCTACCTCTAGTTATACTAGCACATATATGAATGAAGTTTGAACAATGTTATTTATCACAGTATATTAGCAAAAGATTAAAAGTAACTAAAAAGCCCTGGCTGGTGGCACAATGGATAAGGTGCTGGCCTGCAAACCCAAAGGTCACTGGTTTGATTCCCAGCCAGGGCACATAACCAGGTTGCAAGCCAGGTCTCCAGCCAGGTCCGTAGCTGGAGGCAGGTGAAAGGCAACCACACATTGATGTCTCTCTCCCTCTCAGCCTCTCTCCCTTTCCCTCTAACTAAAAATAATAAATAAAATATTTAAAAAATAAGAAAATAAATAAAAATTTAAAAATTAAAAAAATTAAAGTAACTAAAATATTCATCAATAGAAACTTGATCAAATAAATTAAGGTACATCATACAGTTAAGTATTATGCAGCTGATAGAAAGAATATAAAAGCCTATCATTATCATATAAACAGCTCTAAGAATGCTGGTAAAAAAGTAAAGGAAAATGTAAACTCTGTGATATTACAGTGCTATTTATATAAAAAGAAAAAATTAAAATATATTCATTTTCTTTTGCTATCATTTAAATTACCATATGCTTATGATTTCTCTAAATCAGAAATCTGTCTTTTTTTGTTAGGCTAGTCTTCTTTGAGCTCCATGAGGATGAAACAAGTGTGTTGGCTAGTCTTGCTTCTTCTCTGGAGATTCTGGGGGCACACACACTTCAAGCTCATGTTGGTGGCAAAAGTTAGTTCCTTGTGATTATAGAACTGAGGTCTCTGTTTCATTATTAGCTTTTGGTTGATAGTTGTTTTCAACTTTAGAGGCCTCACACATTCCCAGCCTGGGGGACCATCTTTAGTCTTCAAACTAGTGATTGCTGGACAAGTTCTTTATACTCTTCAAATACCTAATTCCATCCTCTTCCTCCCTTTCTCTGTTTCATTTTTCTGCCATGTTCTTCTACATTTGAAGGGCTTTATTAGCTTGGGTCCAGGATAGTCAAAGACAATTTCCCTATTTTAAGGTTAACTGATTAGTAACTTGAATTATATTTCTTAAGTTCCCACAATGGTACCTAGTTTATTGTTTAGTTAAATAACCAGGGAACAGAAACCTTAGCAGGGCATCTTTAGAATTCTGTCTACCACAAATATAGTCTTATTTGCTTTTATATGCAAAAGAAAACTCTAGAAAAATATAGGAGTACTTAAAAAGAGTGGCCACCTATTTGTATATTCAGGGATATGAAGGAGATTCTTAGAAATATTATTTTTATCATTTTTGAGCTATATAACAATAAAATACATTTTTAAGAATCACAAACTAATAAAATCATATTTAAGTCACTTTATTTTGCTGAAAGTAAGTTTACACTGGCAACATTTATATTATACTAAGATGTGTCATAGTTTTCTCAAGTTTGGTATACTTTCATAACAAATATTATGTTAGGACATAGATTCTGTACTTTTCTGTATTAAAAGTACTGAAAAACATTCTTTCTTATAGCACGCTATAATACCATTCAACTTAAATATTCTGTAAACAAATCTCTTACACACTAACTGCAGCTGTGTCCTTTTTTCCTTAGCATAGGTCAACAGGAAGGATAGTATTAAAGATATTTGTGATTATCAAATATGCAGATACAAAGAAGAAAATTACACACAAGATGATCATATAAATAACTGAGTGTATGTTTACATAATCTTTTCTAGACTATATCAAAATTAAACCAGAAAAATAAAAATTTATAGAGAACTGACACATCCCAAAGATATAGCCCAAACCCTGAGAAGTCAGTGAACTCTACTTTGTGGAACATTTAAATGACACTAAATAAAAAATATATACACTTAGCCCTGGCTGGTAGCACAGTGATTAAGGCACCAGCCTGGGAACCCAAAGGTCACAGGTTCAATTCCCCAGCCAGGGCACATAACTTAGAAACATTGCTAAGAACCTCTAATGACCAAATAAATGAGTGTCTTCCCAGGGCAATCCTACTTTCTTGCATCATGTGATATTCTGTCTATACCCTTCTTCATGAAACTTTCCTTTTGGAAATAATCTTCCTGAGGCCCCTTATACAACTTGCTGAGCTCACAGGGAAAGTTTGGCCCTGACTGCTCTTTCCAGAGCCTTTCCTTAGGGTTCTTTTTGAGCCAGCACCCTCCAGGGATAAGGTAACATATCCCTGGGACAAAAAAAGAAAATTGCTTACTGGCTACTATGAAAAGGTAAGACCCTCCAATTCATTGACCCCACCTTGAAATGCAGCCCATTGGATGCAGAGACACTCCATGGAGCCCACTTGCATCATCCTGTGGGAACTAAAGATGAGAGAACCAACAAACACTACCATGCAGACTACTGCTTTTCATGTGAATAATAAAGCCTTTCATCTCTGACCCAGGAGTCTTGTATCTGTCAGCACCCAGAAAATAGTGGAAACTATCTTGTTTGCTGGCAGGTAAGATAATAACTGCCATATCCCTCACACTTCTTGCCATTCTCTCAGTACATTCTATGAAAATGTTGACTCATTTTTATCACTCTGACTGTTCTCCTCCTCCCTCTTTCAGATAATCTTCCTTAGCCATGCCTGCCATGACAGGACTCTGTCCATGGTCCTGTTTTACTTTTATGTCATAATTTTCTTTTGACAATCCTTCCTTTATCCATCATTTCTATTACCGTAGTTGTCCTCAGATATTTTCAAGCACATATTCCCCTTAAATTTATCCTTTTATTTAGCTTCAGAATTCCTTGTGCAACTACCTAATATGCTCTAAACCTATCAAACTTAAGCTCACTTAAACTAATCACCATTAACTCATGCTCCAAAGTGATAAACATTGGGTCATTTCAGCCTTGTAATAATGAAACCAATCACAGAGCAAAGTGTGTTAAAGCCACATTTTTCCTTTCAGGATCTTTGCCCCCTCACTTGATGTATTGTATTAACTTCTGACTAATTACTTTTTACTTTATAAATACTTTCCTGTGTATTTCATGTGATAAACTACTTCCAATGTTATTTTTCTTAAACACGGATTTGACTATATCACCATTACTGTCCCTATTGTCTAGAATGCCTTGGACTGGCAACGCAAATGCATAACAACATTCCCCATTATAAATTTCAAATTTTACTTTAAATCACTTCAACATTATGATCATACTTACTGGCATACACACACCGCAAGTGTGTACACATGTACACTTGCCTTGTACTATTTGCAGCACCCACAAGTCTCACAACTCTCTCACTATTCTCACTATATAGTCTCTACTCTCCTACTTTTGTACATGCTACTCCTTCCTTAGGAACTACAGCGGCCTCTTGAATAATTGCTATTCTTCCTTTAAATAACTGAAAAAATATATCCTCACTCCTTTAGCCTTGCTACTTGCTTCCTCATCTATTATATTCCAATACCATATTTTCATTTTCATTATTTTCTATACTTTCTTTCCTTTTACCAAATATCTTCACTGTTACCCTTCAAATATTCCTATTGCAGATCATGGAACAAAATCAGCTTGTTTTCTTTGGTCTATTTTCAAATGGTCTATACATTAGCTTTTAACTAAATTCCAGCTCTTTCCCACATCATATAGCTTTACTGTCAGTGCTTTCAAAGGTAGCCTACTCATTATCCCACACAGAGTACATTTGAATGGAGAGATATGTGAACATTTTTCTAGCTCTCCAGGACTGTTTCCACATATCTATGTGAAAGCTCCTGCTTTTCTGCTAAGTCTATACTTATGTCTGTCATTTTCTAAAGACCTACTCATATCACTATAACACCCTCTGATACCATCCATGCTCTTGGTTTCAATTACCACCTATTTACTAATGGCTCCCCATCAAAGTGTTAGTCCAGACCTCATTCTGAGGTACAAATACATATACCCAGTTGTTTCTTTCCTTCAAAGTTTCAGATTCATATATGAATACATTAGTAAACACCTCAAATGACTATTGCAAATGTACTTTGAATCAGCTTAACAATAACCCACAACCTTCAGACCAACTATATCTATTTTTGTTTTATATGTATTTAATATATACATATATACACTAAATGATACAACGTATCATAACTTGTGCTTGTCACCATATATATGGTTACTAACAAAATAGACTTGATTCTGACCTCCTGAAAATTACAATCTATGTCTAAAATCAAACTTGACTCGAGGTGGTACACACACAATACAATATATAGATGATCTATTCTAGAGTTGTATACCTGAACCATATGTAAATTTATTGTTACCCTAATAAATTCAATAAAATACATTTAAAACATAAAATAAAATTAAGCACTATTTTTCCCACAAATATGTTGATTACCTTAGAATCTTTTCCTTATAGATTTAGGCATAAAGCTGTTTCCTTTTCCTTTATTATTCTCCTCACCTAATGCAATCAATTGCAAACTCCTGCCATAAAATCATGATTATTTTATCATTCCTTAACACTTTAATCATACTTTCAACCAATCTCTTCATTCAGTCTATGGCTATACTGGCCACTGTCAACCTCTTAAATTACCTCTCTCACTTCGTATCTTATAGCATGAAAGTTAAATATCTAACATATTAGAAAATGATGCATCAAAATATAAACCTAGTTGTGCTGCTTATATATTTAAAACAATTTTATTGTACTTTTTTTCACCGAAGGACAAATGTCAATCTCTGTGATATAACATTGAAAGTCTTTCCAAATCTGGCTATGTTAAAGTTTCTGATCTTATTGCTTACTACCCTCAGTATTATATTTTACACTAGGTAAACCATAAGTGTACCATATTTAGTTAAGTTTCTCAGTTCATATCTTTATAACTTGTATTCTACCACAGAGGTAATTACTCATCCAGAAAGCTTTTCCAGACTCTGCAAGTCTAAATTCTCTGTGTATCCATAACACCATTCACATATCCCTATACTTATGCAGATCCCTAATATATTATATGGATCTCTGTGTATGTCTGTTGTCCCAACAGATGATAAAGTAATTGAAGACTGCCACTGTATTCTGTTCACATTTGTATCCCTGCAATCTAGAATGCTTACCTCATACTGTTCAATAGATTATGGTTAAAGAAATGAATAAATCGAATATTTCATACTATTACCTTAATTTTCTATTATATTAGTTCCTTGACTACATGAACCATGGCCTAATTATCTTTATAATTCTGAATCTTAGCACAGTGATTGGTTGGTATAAAATAGGTAATTAGTAAATGCTTGTCCCATGAAAAGTTGTGGATGAGAATCAAAAGAATTGCATGGCAAGTCAAAGCATGGCATGATATGGAATGAGAAAGAAAAGTTAACACTGGAAAAAAATAGTAAAATATTTCAGAAAGACCAAAAATCCTTGTTTGAGATATTAAATTATTGGAAGTCAGTATTTTATTGTATTCTGAAAATAATTGTACTGAAGAAAGTTTAAGTAAATCATGAGAATGTCTTCACTAAATGTAAAACTGAATCACAAAGTTTTTCTTTGGCGGGGGGTGGATAGAAGGAGGATTTTTAGATGAACTGATTCCTGTTAGGTACTTTGTTTTCTATTTTAACAAAGAATCACTGGCAGCTTCTATTGCTTTCAAACCAAATATACTTGCTATTGTTCATACACATGCATCCACCATGACAAGCAACAATAAAGTTAAAGACAAAATGTGCACCAACATTGATAAAGACTCATTGCAGCAACAGCAGACTCCTATAGGCTGATTGCATGGGAGCTTCAGTGCACATGGCTGCAGTGACTCTGACACCCAGAGGTGTCTTATTTGCTGCCACAGTACTGATGAACATAATAGCAAGTTACTGAACCTCATCCCTGACTTTTCCAAACAGTAGCCAGTGATTGCCAAGAATATATTTCTGGTGACCAAACAATTTACTTTAATCTGGGGTATATTTGATAAAAGCAAAAGAGAAGTATTTTATTTATTGCATTTCTTTTTAAGAAAGTGCCAAAGGATTCAAATAAACATTGTGTTGAAAAGCACCACATTATATGTTTTAAATACTGTTAGATAAAATAAATATATTGTAAACTATTAAGAAAAAAGGCAACCATTAGCAAGCTGACTTGGCAGCTGATGGAATTGGACTCTAAAACAAAATCTACCATTATCTGACTCTATTCAATGAAACAAATCTATTTATATTGCTGAGCCTCATTTATTTCTCTTGTACATAGAGAGTTGGGCCAATGGCTTTCTAAGGCATATTTCAAATCTTGCATTTTTTAATTTTACAAGAAGCCTGGAAAAACTTATTTATTACCTTCTCCCTGGGCTCCATGATAGTTGAAATGAGAAGCGGAGGGGCAAAATAGATGAATAGAAACAGAAAAGAAAAGCTGCCATTATAAATCTTTTTAATAAAACTGTTAAATAATCAAAGGTATTTTTTATCCCCCATCAGGTCAAGGAAAGATCTAGTCTTCTAGTCTTCATTATTGCTATTCCAGTGTGAATAAGTAGGTAACCTAGTTAAGAACTGTGGCTATGATAGTAATGGGCTCAAAACATAGTAACAGGCTTAAAAGGGAAAATGTAGTAGTGTAGCTACCATAAGAACCATAAACAGCCTCAAAAAAGAATGTTGAATCCTCTGTCATTTTGTTATCTTTCAACCCTTTGCTTTGCACCCACTATGTATATGCTAAGGAATTGGGTTTTCATTCTATGTGTGACGGAAGGCTATTAATAGTTTTAAACAGGAGAAATTTATCATTTCAATGTTTAAAAGACTGCACTGATGTTGGGAAATAGACATGCATGGTTATGGAATGAGCAGTTGGGATACTATTAAAGTGGTGCAGGTGAGCACTGATAGTGGCTTAGAATAGAGTAGTTTCGGTGAGATGAAAAGAAAAGGATAATTCTGGATATGTGTTTCAGGTACATGGTGTTTATTCTCAATTGTCCTATTGATCCTGAAACCTTTGTTAGCTTTCTTTATTCTACCCTGAAATTAGGAGGCTGAGCATCCTGACTAAATCACCATGCTTTCTTTCCACAATTCTTCCAGCTGGGTTCGGCCAACAGAAGATGCTGCCAGGTAACTGGAAGGTACTTTGTTTGCCACACACTACACAACCTCTCTTTCTGGTGTAAATCCCTGAGAGAGCCGGCATTGCTCCAGGACAATGGTTTCTCCCGCAAGAGCTCTACTCCACATTCTCAGGTCTTCTGACTGATAACAGACCCTTTTTCCTTTATTCCTTTAGCCAGAAGGACTAAGGGCATGGCTTCCTGCTGCTGTTAGTCCCTGATTATCTCACCATTTTTTGTGGCTCCATAATTTTTCTCACATCACTGTAAGTAGTCCCTTTATTTAAGTTTTTTATTTGAAACTTTGAGGTGAATTCAGTTTCATTTAGGGACCCTGAATAAATGAACAGCCTGGCTTGTTGATATGCCAGATGTGGGGAAGTGAGGAAAAAGTAGAGTCAAGGTCAATGTTCACATTTCAGGCTGAAGCAACCAGGTGCATAGTGGTTGCATTTAAAGCAGTGATGGAGGCTTGAATATAAAAGATTCATTTGTGAAATTAATATGCCACCACATCATAGTATATATATTGCTAATATGTGACAGGTGAGTACTGATATAAGCAGAGAATGCTGGCAACTGAGGACCATAGCACTTAGAGTCATACTTAGGTCCAGAAAAATCTTAATGTGAGTTTATATGATTATTGTATCAAATATTTATATGTGTACTTTTATACTTTTCTATATTACATTATTTTCACAGAATATGAACAATTTAGAAGTCACATGAATAAAGCATTTGGTGAAAAGTGTCAAATAAAACAAATTTTAATTTTAATCACACAAAATTTAGAAAGACGTATTGATTTCACATGATGTAGGAGAAGGGAAGTGTAAAATTGTTGTCAATTACAAAGTTTGAAAAGAACCAATGCATCTGTACTAAAAAGAGATTTAGTTCAGCAAGAATCCTATGAGTCCCTTATGTTTCCAAAATAATAACAAGCAACACTTCTAGAGAAAACAGGTATTAACACAACTAAATGTCTAAGAACCATTGGAAATATTTGATCTACATTTCAAGAAACAGGGATAAACTCAGTACCCCTCATTGCAATACTAAAATGTGACATGATTTAATCAGAAACCTTGCAGAGACATTGTGCATGTAATAGATTCATCTAACTATTCTTACTCATCTGGCTTAGTCTTTGTTGAAACTATCCTATCAGTCCTAATTTCTTGGACATTCTTACCCAAAATGGTCTAGATTTTCTAACTTGCACATTTAGCTAGTGATCTTTTGATACCATATTATGACAATATTTACATAAACAAAGCTAAGACACTATTATAGAAGTGTAGTAAAAAATTTTGTACTAAAGAGACTTGAAAGAGTTAATCAATCTTCATATATGAATTCCCATATATTAATTATTTTCTAAGCTTTCAATATAAACTTTACCATCAAATTAACATCCAATCAGAGGCCCAGTCTAGCTTCAAAAGCCTGGGCATTGACAGAGAGCACTGTATTATCCTGGGAAGTGGTCCTGTAGATTAAGTAAATGTATGAAAACCAACAATAGCCATAACACAGCTACTTCCCTTCTATCCCTGATTACTACATAAAAGCAGAGAACCCACTCCAAGTGCCATTCACCCTGACAACTATTGCCAAGTTTATTGCCAGCAGGTCTCTATATTTAACAGGCTGTTTTGTCAGTTGAGTTATAGGTACTTTGGCTGGAAATCACCATAAATATATGCTGAAGGGCCTAAGATTAAAGTGTTTGGTGAGGGTTATTTTATGGCTTATAAATACATCTCAAATTCTGTTACAATCAATGAAAGTAGCCAGTGGATAGAGAATGATATGTGCTATTCTGAGATCTTTTAAAACTTTACCTGGCAAGAAGTATCTGGCAGAGTAAATGTAAGAATTTTTGTTCAATTTTTTCCTGCTTTCTTTAAGACTTTTGAAAGCTCTTACCAAAATATAAATATAAATCTACATATAAAATATAATTCTTGTAACTCAGGCTTTAGCTTTATTATTTGAGGTCCTGATCTGACCAGTAATGGCCTTCTAGGGAAAAACTCAATTATTTTCTCCATTTACATTAAGTAAGCTAACAAAAACAATGCCATCAGAAACTTTACCTTTTGTTATTATTGTTCTACTCTTTAATTGTCATGACTTTTCATGGCCTTTTCTGAGATGATTAATGGCAGGTATGATTGGGAGGAGGGATTGTAGAGAGTAACTGAAAGTTTAAGACTAGGGAGAAAAGTGAATGATGTAAACATGAAGGCTTTAGTGATGAAGTCAACTTCCAACCAGCACAATGTGCTCATGGAATTTTAAAGTAGAATAAAGATCTGAAAAGTAAATTTGAAATAGAATAACATAATTTAATCATCAACCTTTTTATTATGGAGATTAAAGGCATATCTGTGTTGAAAGCATTTGTGATTTGGATGGCTAATTATTCACATCTCTAAATTTTATTCTATTTCATGTCTAAGTTCATTGTAGATTCTCATGGACTGTGCAATTTTCTCTGACATTGAGGTTATGTGGATGGTTGTTCACATGGATTGGAAATTCTAAATGGAACACTAAAATAATTTAATTTTATATTAATCCCTTATAAGCATAAAATTAGCTCACTTGAAGAAGTCCAAAGAGCAACCAAGAGCACTTCCAAGCATCTGTTGTCTTTCTTCTTGGTTGGTCCTTTGACAGCACTGAAAATTTAATTAAATTGTAAACATCTGGAAGGCAAAGATCATCTTTTGTGTACTGTATCTCAAATAGCATCTAGTTCTATACCTCACAAATAATAGTTTTAAAGTTAATATATGCAATGAATAACATGGAGGGTCATAGAATCTTTGGAAGATTTAAGAAGGAATTGAGTGGTCCATATCCTGAGGAAGAGCTTTAGAAAAATGAGTTTTAATGATTTCAAAACCAATTTGCCTTACCTATTTTGAATTTTCCAAGGACAGTTATTTCTCACTCATTGATTTACTAAAGTTGTAAAGCTATGTATTCTTTCATACTAATCATTTTACACTGATACAAACTAAAAAGAACACAGAACATCAAATTTATTTTTCCCAAAATATCCATTCTCACTTATCAATACTCGATTATTCTACTTCTTTCTGAATATCTGCTGTTTATGCCATTAGCATCTACCTATCCTACTCCTTGAGTTAATAAATAAAATTTTTCTAGAAACTGACATACTTCTCATTTTTAATCCATGTAGTTAGATGAGGTTTCACTTCTAGTTCCAAAAGTAGAGAATGTGAATCAAGCCTGGCTAGGCAGTCCATCACATTCCATTTTCTCTAGTTCTTGGAAAAAGTATGTAATCAAATCCAAGCCTCTGGAACAAGATTTTGAAAATAGTTTGGGAAAATAACAGGCTAGACTCTAGTAAACCAATACTGCTTACACTCCAACATTCATAACCAAGATAAACCAGGTTCTGATCACATTATTTGAGCCCCAATTCCAGCTGTGACTGAAATTAGAGCTACTCTAATCTTTTTCAATTTTATAAACCATTAATTTCCTTTTATGTTTAATCTAATATGAGCTGGATTTTCTATAAATTGGTCCCAAAAGTATTCTGATACTGTGTTGCTCAAAGGCAACATGGCTCATAGCTGTCTGTTTCTAACCAATGACCACAACCAATGTCAGCTGCAGACATGGCTCAATAGCAATGATATTCCAAGTGGAGTATCTCCCAGAGAGAAACACCATTTGTCATGCTCCTTATAAACAGAATCTGGAGAGAAGGAAACTGCATGTAATTTTGGCTGCCTGCCACAAATTAGATCTAGATGAGAAACAGCTCCTTTGCTTCAATGTTAATAACACTCTTCCACAGCTAACATATATGTCCATTATCATTGGCATAGAGATAGTAAGTAGTGAGTGAATTGTTGGTAGTCACAAACAATAGTGACTTTAGAAGTCCAAGGCTGTCTGGAAGCTATAGGCTCTTCAAAAGAGTCAACTTGTGAACATTCAGTCAGAGGAGATGAAATTTAGAAGACAGAATGTAGAGCAAATGACAGTCAACATCATCTCTCAACAGAATGTCTGTGACCAAGGATTATGTGCGACTCCAACCAGGGACATTTATTAATATGCATTATAGGAGCAAGTAGAAAAGTAAGGCATGCTAAATTAAAATTAGGTTATAAAGCTTCCAGAAATACACAAGTATTTCTTCAACTTAAAATCAAGACTTTACCTTTCCAAAGAGTTTTATTAAAAAGCACTACTTCTTTGAGATTCACAATAAAAATTGAGTACAGAACCAATGTAGCCCAGTTACACAGTGATAAAATGCAGCCAGTGACAGACTTCCAGGCATTAAGTACTTTTTATAGAACTACAAGTTCTTTGGCTATGATAACAATGTCCTGAAAGCTGAGATTAGACAAAAATATAAAGTAGACAGTAGAACTAGCCTGTGGGTTTTAGAACTTAGAGCCAGTAGTTCCTGAATGATAGTTTAATAAAAATCAAATTCAAGAACAAGACCACACAAAGGAAAAAACAATTCAAAAACTAGACATTAAAGCCAAAACTAGGTGTAAAATTATGGAAAAGCAAGAGGAACTACCAGAGTATGAGGAGCTGGTACGATACAGCTAGTGAATGGCAGATTCTTAAGACTCTTAATACAGGTGCAGGAGCTAGCAAGTTTTACAACTGCTTAGATCTCTAGATTATTCTTTTTGGAAGATTAGAATTAAAATTACATCAATAGTTTATCTCATAGCTCTTATATATCTATTCAAAATGTAAGTATGTACAGTGATCCAGTTAAGATGGCAGTGCAGCAAAATGTGATACAGGAATCTTACCCAAACCATTTCAAAATTGAAACTAAGTTACAGAACAACCATCATTCAGGACTACCTAAAACCTAGCTGAACAAAGTCCCAAAACTAAGGATATAAAGAAGCTACATCGTAACTGGTAAGAGGGGTGGAAACAAGGAACTGCCTAGTCTCACACCCCATGTACAGCAGATATAAATTGGGAGGGAGACTTCTGGCCAAGATGGTGGCATAGGTAGACACACATCTCCCTCCACAACTAAGAAGAAATTTGTATCTACCTCAAAACTAGAGACAACCAGAAGTTCCAGAAAATCAAGCTGCATGAAGTCCAACAAAGATATATATAAAAAATATACTCATCTGGACAGGTAGGAGGGGCAGAGCCAGGATGGAGAGGATGCAGTTTGGTGGCATGGCAGCTGAGGCAGCAGGTGGGACAGCAGATGTGGTTGACCAGCAGAAAGTGCAATCACCCATTAAAAGAAAGTAGAGACAACTGGGAAACATTCCCGGCACCAGATCAGACTGCACAGCTCACAGTTCCAGCACTGGGGAGAAAATAAAGCCACATTGTTTCTGACTATGAAGACCAGTAGGGGTTGGGGCAGAGGAAGAAACTGCCAGTCTCTCAGCAGAGTCCATGTATTTAGAGGCCCCCACAGTCCTAGAACATTCACAGACCCACCCATCCTGGGAACCACAAGTAGGGTAATAGCTAGAGAGGCACCAGTCATATATGGGAAGCAGGAGAGGTGCCTGGAAAAGGGGCAAGTGCTGAGCAAGCAACATTGTTCCCTCTCAGCACCCTCCTCCACATATAGCACCACAACATGGTGAAATGGTTTGCCCAGCACTGATCAATACCTAAGGCTGTGTCTCTGTAAACTTAACAGGTGGGACCGCTCTACCTAGGACACAGAAGCAAACACAAGAGCCTGTCAAGTTGAGGAGACAGAGAAGTCTGTCCCAAAAAAGGAAACAGATCAAGATTCCAGTGAGAGAACTAAACTATGAGGAGATAGCCAACCTAACAGACACAGAGTTCAAAATGCCAGTGATAAAGTTGTTCAGACTTGACAGATATGCTTGAGTATAGCAAACACAGAAGGGAAGAAGGGAAGGTTTTGCTAAGTAAAATAAAGGAAAATTCACACAAAACCAATGGTGAAGGGAAGGAAACCAGGGTAAATTAATGACTTGGAAAATAAGAAAGAAATAAACAGTCAACCAATTTAAAATGAGGAAACAAGAATTGACAAAAATAAGGAGAGGTTTAGGAACCTCTGGGACAACTTTAAGTGCACCAACGCCTGAATCATAGGGATGCAAGAAGGAGAAGAGGAAGAGCAAGAAATTGTAGACTCGAGTGGAAAAAAATGAAGGAAAACTTCTCTAATTTGGTGAAGGAAATGGACATACAAGTCCAGGAAGCACAGAGAGTCCCAAACAAGCCTAGACCCAAAAAGGACCACACCTAGGCACATCATAATTAAAATGCCAAAGATTAAAGATAGAGAGAGAGTCTTAAACACAGCAATTAAAAAGAAGAGAGTTACCTACAAAGGAGTTCCTATATGACTATCAGCTGATTTCTCAAAAGAAACTCTGCAGGCAAGGAGGGACTAGCAAGAAGTATTTAAAAAGATGAAAAGAACCTACAACTAAGATGACTCTATCTAGCAAAGCTATCATTTAGAATGAAAAGGTAGGTAAAAATGCTTCCCAGACAAGGTAAAGCTAAAGGAATTCATCATGACCAAGCCATTATTATATGAAATGTTAAAGAGACTTACTTAAGAAAAAGAGCAAAACTATGAACATTAAAATGACAATAAACTCACCACTATCAACAACAGAATCTAAAAAGATAAAAATAAAAAATAAAACTAAGCCAACAGCCAGACTAGGATCAGAATCATTGGTATGGGAATCACTAGGAGAGTTATCAGCTGGGAGGGGGAAAGGGGAGTAATGGGGAAGTGGTGCAGGGATTAGGAAACATAATTGGTTGGTACAAGATAAACAGGAGGAAGTTAAGACTAATAAAGGGAGCCCTGGCTGGTGGCACAATGGATAAGGTGCTGGCCTGCAAACCCAAAGGTCTCAGGTTCAATCCACAGCCAGGGCACATAACCAGGTTGCAAGCCAGGTCTCCAGCCAGGTCCTTAGCTGGAGGCAGGTGAAAGGCAATCATACATTGATGTTTCTTGCCCTCTCTGCCTCCCTCCCTTCCCCTCTCTCTGAAAATAATTAATAAAATCTTTAAAAAATAAACAATATAAATAAATAAAATTCCCTTTAAAACAAGAAGAATATAGGAAAAGGTGAACTCAGGGAACTTATATGCATGACCCATGGACATGAACTAAGGAGGGTGGGATTGCAGGAAAGGCGAGATGTGCTAAGTGGAAGGGAGCAAAGGGAAAAGAAATTGGAACAATTCTAACAATATAATCAATAAAATATATTTCTAAAAGTCTGAAGAGATATCTCAGATGCACAAATCCCCTTTGAGGTGTGAGGGGTCCCAACCTCACACAATGCCTTCCTGCCCAAGGTTCCAGTGCCAGGAAGAGAAATCCTTATAACTTCCGGCTGTAGAAACCAGCAGGGATTGTGACTGAGTGAGAGAGAGGGAGTCCCAGGCATTTCTTTTTAAGGGCCTGATTATGGACATTTGATTATGGATTAATTCACTCTAAGCTCCAGCTCTGGGGTCTAAAGGCACCAGGGACATATGGGAAGAACTGAATTGTCTGGCTTAAAGACAGGGGCTAGAGGTGTAGCTTCCTCCCAGATAAGGGCTGGCAGATCTTTGTTCCTTTGCTGAGTCCTGCCCCAAGAGAGCTGACAAGTTGGCACCACATCTGAATCTCTATCAACCTGGCTAACATTGTTAACCCTGCCCTGGTGATTCTGAGACCCCCTCCGCCCAAGTTTTAGGCCCACCCAAGCCATTTCCAGTGTTTTATCCCCCTATGAATGACCTGTCTTGACTCATGCTTTGGACTTCCCTAAAGTCCCTCAACCAAGAAGCATCTGGTCTCTGTTGCCCCATACCTCTCACTCACTGTTCCAGGCTTGACACTAGTGGCATCTGGTCTCTTTTCTCAGCTTGGCTCCTCTTGGGCTCTCTAACCTCAGAAATTAGAAGCCATTCTCAGGTCTTTGTAGCTCATGTCAGGTGGCCCTGGGCAGATAAAGGTGGCAGCTGACTTTGGCCTGCACCTTCTTGGAGACCCCAGAGTCAGTACAGCTGGTAGACAGCTTCAGACCACCTCAGAGCACTACAAAAAAACTTACACAAGCAACACATGGAAGATGCAAAATTAGTGGATAGCAGAGGACAGCTGAACTTAAGTTGGTGTTCCATGGAACCAGCCCTGCACAGCTGATTCTCCATGGTGGACTACCTCACAGTCTATTGGCCTGTGGGTAAAACTCTCTCACTGAGATGCCAACACCACTTAAGGCTCAATTCAACATAAGGGTTTACACAGCCTACATAGAGGAAGCTATGTCACTGGACCCTACAGGGCCTACATAAGACCACTCTACCAAGCTTGGGAGATATAGAAACTCTATTTAATACATAGAAATAAACACAAGAAGGCAGCCAAAAATATGACACAAAGAAACATGTCCCAAATAAAAGAACAGAAAAATTTTCCAGTAAAATAACTGAACAAAATGGAAAAAAGCAATATATCAAATGCAGAGTAAAAACACTGGTTATGAGGATGCTCAATGAACTTAGGAAAAGACTAGATGAACTTAGTGAAAACTTCAACAAAAAGGTAGGAAACATAAACATGGAGATAGAAAACATAAAAAAGAAACAGTCTGAAATAAAGAATACATTAAAGGGAATTGATAGTAGAATAGATGAAGCAGAGGATCAAATCATAACTGGAAGATAAGGAAGCAAAAAAAAAACATCCAATAAGAACAACAAAAAGGAAAACGAATCCCAAAAAATGAGGAAAATAAATCAAGAATACCAACATTTACATCATGGGGGTATCAGGAGGAGAAGAGAGAGAGCAAGTAATTGAAAACTATGTTGAAAAAATAAGGACAGAAAACTTTCCTAACTTGATGAAGAAAATAGACATAAAAGTTCAAGAACCACATGTAGACCCAAACAAAATGAACCCAAAGAGGCCTACACTAAAAACACCATAACTAAAATACAAAAGGAGAAAGACAAAGAAAATATTAAAAGCAACAAGAGAAAAGCAGTTACTTAGCTACAAGGGAGATCCCATAAAACTGTCAGCTGATTTCCCAAAAGAAATTTTGTAGGCCTGGAGGGATTGGCAAGAAACATTCAAAGTGATGAAAATCAAAGATGTGCAACCAAGATTACTCTGCCCAGCAAAGTTACCATTGAAAATCCAAGAAGAGATACAGAGCTTTCCAGAAAGAAAAAAACTAAAGGAGTTTATCACAAACAAAGCAGTATTACAAGAAATGTTTCAGGATCTTTTTTATGAAGAAAAGGGAAAACTTATTTAAAATATGAATAATGAAGTTGCAATACATATATATCTATCAACAATTACTTTAAATACAAATGGATTGAACATTATGATCAAAACACATGTGGAGGTTGAATGGATATCAAAACAAGGCCTTTACATACACTGTTGATAAGAGACTGACTTGAGATTGAAAGATAAACACAGACCAAAAATAAGGGGATTGAAAAGAGCTTTCATCAAAATGGAAACAAACAAACAAAAGGGCTGAGATAGCAATGCTTATATGAGACAAAATAGACTTTAAAACAAAGGCTATATAACAAGAGACAAAAAAGGACCCAGCAACTTCACTTTTGGGTATTTATCTGAAGAAACCCAAAACGCTAAATCAAAAAGATATCAGCTATAGGTGTATCCATATATTCATTACAGCATTACTTTCAATAGCCAAGAAATGGAAGCAGCCTAAGTGACCATCAAGAGATGAATGTAATATGATTCAGCCTTTAAAAAGAATGAAATCTTATCATCTGCAACAACATGGATGGGCATAAAAAGTATTGTGTTTAGTGAAATAAGCTAGTCAGAGAAAGACAAATACCTTATGATTTCACTTATATTGTATGTGGAATCTAATAAACAAAATAGAAACAGAATCATAGATACAGATAACAGTTTAACACCTGTCAGAGCAGGGCTGGGTAAAAATGCGGAGGAATTAATCCGTACAAATTGGTAGTTGTAAAATAGCCACAGAGACGCAGATTGCAGCATGGAGAATACAGTCAGTAACATTAAGGTAACAGAGTACGGGGCCCAGTGCGTGCTTGGGCAGTGGGGAGCCACTCTATGGAGTACATGGTTTTCCAGCCTCTTTGCTGTACATGTGTAACTGGTGTTGAATAATTTGAATGTAAACTGTGGTTGAAAGAAATGTGAATGGATTAAAAAGTACTAATACGTGTTACAAAATAGTCACAAGGAAGTCAAGTACAGCATAGAGAATAGTCAACAATATTGTAGTGCCACATAGATATCTGAACTATCAGGAGGGAACACTTTATACAAATATGATTGTCTAACCACTACGCTGTATACCTGAAACTAATGCAAAAAATGTTGAATGCAAAGCATTTTTTTAAAAAACACAATAAAATAGGTGTAGCTACAAGAAAAGTGGGAATATATGAAGAGATATGCTTCTTGCAAGGGTTAATAGTTTAACAGTACTATACCCATTGCTATTATATATTGTTTATTTTCAGAAATATTTCAGTTATGTGTTCTGTGTAACGTCTATAGTGAAATGGAAAAAAATAAGAGCAATGAAGTGAGATTGTCACAAAGCTGAACATATTGAATTCAAAGGAGAGTTTAGAATTTGAGATGATCTTTTTCCTACATTTTAGAGTTAAAATGGCTTTTTTGAAAAATAATAGTGATAAGAAATAGTAGTTGTTACCAAAACAGCCTTTGCTGTGAAAATAAAAGCTGATAAACCTATATTGGTTTCCAATTTACACATACACACACACAGCATGCATAAACATCATAACACAAATACTGTAAAGATCAAGAGAACTCAACAGTATAACAGAAAAATGGATTCATAACTTGGATATTGAATTATTCTATATGAAGGTGGTAATATTTTGAACTAGAATTGCCAATCATCTTCAGAGGTCGGAAACAATTGTTTGAAACACATTCCTCCAAATCAAGTAAAATAAATCTCCACCAATCTCCATATGATGACATAACATATATTGAAACCAGTGTTGCATAAGTAATGTATTCAATTGGTGGGCTATGAATATATTCACAAAGTTATTGATGACCTTTCATGATGATTTTCTAACTTTGTTTTGCTCTATCACTCCTGAGTTATAACCTCATCAATAACTCATTGAAAACATGATTTATATAGAGTCAGAAAACAAATTATGTATATCTAGTCAGTCTAGTTAGAAGCAATAGCATCTCTATGTATAACTCTGGACATAAACTTGCAGGCCATGTTGAGCATCCTCTTTGTATAACTATTATTTCAGTACTATATATACTGGCCTTTGAATCATAAATATTTTTAAGGTATAGTGATGTAAGAATAACAAAAGGATTATAAAAATATGTTAAGTATACTTTCTGATACAATAAAATTTTATTTTCAAATATCAATTTTAATTAGTAAATTATATTAATCTGAAACATGTGGAGGAATGCAAAAATAATTCAATTTTTCTTTAGCCAGATATTTTGGATTCATGTAGACATAACTAATGTACATTATATTTTAATATTCAAAGATTGTGTTAAAAATAGAAGTACATTTTAAATTGGTTTTGACAACATATAAGAAAACAGCGGCCCTGGCTGGTAGCACAGTGGATAAGGCACCGGCCTGCAAACCCAAAGGTCGCAGGTTCGATTCTCCAGCCAGAGCACATAACCAGGTTGCAAACCAGGTCTCCAGTCAGGTCTGTGGCTGGAGACAGGTGAAAAGCAATCATACATTGATGCCTCTCTCCCTCTCTGCCTCTCTCCCTTCCCCTCTTTCTAAAAATAATAAAATAAAATCTTTAAAAAAAAAAAAAAAAGAAAGAAAAGAAAACAGCGAAGTGGTTAAAAAACTATTGAAGTAGTCAAAAGGATATGAAAACAAGAATAAAGGGGTTTCCAATAGCTAAATCTAGGGCACACTGAGCAGGACAAGCACTGAAAATAAATACTAATTGTAATGGACTGTAACTCTTAGGAATATATAATAATCCTTGAATCCAATTCAAGTAAATAGGTGATAGGCAGGTAGAAATATAAATAAATAACTGAATGAATAAATAAATAAACAAACAAACTTGCTTCCTCACAGTAGATTAATGAGTGTAGAAAAGATGATATAAACATAAAGTCACTATTTGGCAAAACATCATCAATAGTGATTATTTCAAATTTGTGATTTGGAATGATCAATAGATACTGAATTAGAAAGTAAAAGCAAAATGAGAAACAAATATTTGCATAGTCCCAAAGGATCTCTTCATATAACACTTATTCATTACAGTAGGGAAAATAACTTTACAGTAGAAAAACCTGGTAGATATCACCTTACCTGGGTGATCAAGGTTAATATCCAATAATGGGACTTATTAAGAACAATTAAGATAAAAATAGTGAGGAAGAGTAAATATTACTTCTTGAGATATTATTGCCAAAACATTACAGCATAAGTTTCATTATTAGAAAACCTCAGATGAGTAAAAATTGAGGAACATTCAAGAAAATATGTTTTCACTGCTCTCCAAATGCGATGCAATGGGACAAATTGGAGGAGACTAAGGTGACAACAATTAAATGCAATATGTGACCTACCATGTAAGATCTTAGACCATCAATAAGACATTTTTGGAGTAATTGGAGGAATCTGAATGAGGTCTGTAAATTAGTTAACAGTACTGTATCCATATTAATCTCCCAGTTTTGATAGCAGCCCTGTGTTTAACATTTGGAAAAGCCGGGTGAAGGGTACACAAAACACAGACAGATTCGTAGATGGAGAACAGATGACAGCTAGTGGGTTGGGGGTTAGGGGTGGAGGGAAAAAGGAAAAAGGATTCATGGACATAGACAACAGTATGGTGATTGCTGAGAGGTATGTTGGTGTGGATATAAAGAGACTAAATGGTAATGGAAAAAATAAAATAAAGATTAAACTGAAAAAAAAAAAAAAAGAAAAGAATTCTTTGTACTCTCTCCATAAGTTTTAGTTAGTTGAATTCAAATTGGAAGTAAAATACTAAGAATTTATTACCTTCCTTGAAGGTAAAATTTTAAGACAATCAGTACAAAGCTTCACAGGATCATCATGGGTGAAGACCTTGATAGGAATTTAAAGGAAAGAGCAGTTATTTCCATTTGGGTCAAGCCAGGCCCAGCCTATTGCCCAACCCCTAATGCCTTCCTCTCACTTCAGCTACAGCCAATTAGTCCTTCTCTACAGGTCACACCTTGAGAACCAAACCTGACTTTAGCCAGAAGGTGGTGTCTAAAGCAAATTCTGGTAAAAAGGCGTCAGCCTTGTTCCACTGAACTCCAGGTATATGGTTCTTCAGTCCTTTTAGCACTGTAGTCCTGCCTTCCTCTGGTACTGTCACATATTACTTAGTGATAAATTTCCCAGGTGCCAGACACTTGCCAATGTGTTTGGGCAGATCTAATCCTTTTGCATGCCATCCCCTCTGCCACCTCTATTATTTCACATTAATCCTCTCTACAGACCAACTCCTGTTCTATCTTCCATGTTACTCTTCGCCAGTCTTTCACAATTTATTAATGCTTGCCATCATAAACTTCCTATAGCTCATTTATTTCCCCAGGGCACACCTATCTCAGCAAGTAGGTTTGCTGTGGCTACTTATTGTGACTGGCTAAGGTTTAGTGCTTGACCACCTGCCTTCAGGTAGATGCTATGGCTCTTCTGACATGCAAAAAGTATCCCTAACAACCTAGATGTGCAACACCCAGAAGATGATAAAACTCTGTGACTACTAATGTGGGGCCATTGTGGTAGGCAGTGAGGAGGAATTATGTGACTTTACATTATTTTTACAGTCACATTATGAAACATTATGAAATAGCTGTTGCTAGTGAAGCAGGAGCTGGATAGATAATTCTGAGGGTAGTGGCAATCCTTCAATTTGTCATCATAGAAAAATCTACTCCTTTTCCATATAAAAATGATATTCAGTAATGAATTTCACATTCTCTGTTTAAACTAATTGTGAACAACTTGAACATAACACACAATAATTTGTAGTTTTTCTGAATTAGATCTTATGATACACATAAACCCAATTGATTGACCATTCTTTGCATCTCAGCACAACTCTATTGTTCCTTAATATACAATGTGCTTGCAGCAACTCTCTTTAAAGATGTGAGAGGTTGTATTATCTCTTCAAAATCCAGTAGGTACTTTAAATATTTGTAAAAATATATATGTGTGGAAATGTTTCTGTGCATATGTTTGGTAATACTGCATTGATATTACTTTAAAAATAATTCTTTAAACAACATAACATAATGAATTAACATAAGCTTTCTGCAATAATGAAAAGGAAACTTTTGTTAATGTGATTTGAGAGGTTGACAGAAGGAAGTAATTAAATGGTGAATTGTCTGGATGTGAAAGAAAAAAAGAAGTACACATTGATGGGTACAAAACAGACATGAGGATGTTAAGAAAAATATAGAAATTGGAGAAGCCAAAGAACTTCAATGCATGACATGTGGACATGAACTAAGGGGGACATTGCCAGAGGGAATGGGGGTACTGGGTGGAGGGGAACAAATGGGGAAAATTGGTACAACTGTAACAGCAAAATCAATAAAATATATTTTTTTAAAAAGATGTGAGGGGTAACATTTTGCTCAGAGAATCTTCACTGCAATTTAGAGACTCAATTATTTGTTCTAGAGCTATTTTGGAAATTAGAAAATTGAGATATTTTTTCTTATCATATATGTCTTATGAACGGCAAGAACTTTGTGCTTGGTTGTATTTTATTTTTTCTAATTTTTATACATTGATTTTTTTTAATTGACAACTTTATTCAGAAGTCAAAGGTCAATAATATGAGAGGAGCTTTAACTATGTTGTTATGCTGTTCAACACATTAGCCATCAGCCATGTATATCTATTTAAATTAAAATTTAAACAAATTAAAATCAAATAAAATTCTAAATTAAAATCATTCATTTCACTAGACACATTTTTTTTTATGTATTCATTGTTAGCATTAGAAATTTTATTTTTATTCTGGCATTCTCATTTGAAATTAGACATTTAAGAAAATCAATTTTAGGCAATATATTTACCATTTTTCATTATCCCTCCTGGGATATATATAAGCCCCAGAGACTCTCTATTCTAAGCCCCCACTGTAGCCATGAGCCCAAAGGAAGTGTCGTTTTCATCTCTCAGTACAATGAAATCTCTGAGAATCTAGTTACAATTCCTCCTAGCAAATGGAATCCCCAAAGTGTCTTCACACAGCTAAAATGCACATGTATTCACCTCAGAGGTTTCTTGTTTTTTTTGCACAATGGTTGAAAAATATCTGCTTTTTAAATTATTCCATTGCTTTGCAGAGGAAGTATTAATGACATGATTGCACTAGCCACATTTCAAATACTCAGCAGCTCCAAGTGGCCAGTGGTTACCAGACAGTGTTTCCATGACTGGGAACATTTGGCCGGGCAGCAATGTAAAATCCAGAGCAGAGAGAACTCCAAGCAGTTTTTTGATGGTGATATGTATGAAATATTTGAATGATATCATAAAGAAATAGCTAACTCTTAAAGGCTTTTTAGTTTCATCGCAGTGAGAAACAAAGGAGATCATAGAATGTGAAAGTCCATTTTTTCTTTAATAATTTATTCATGCCCTTATAAATTGAATCATGCTAAATTTCTACATAATGCCATGTACTACTATGAAATTATTTTCTCAGTAATGATAGGAGTCAAAGCAGATATTTTACTAGAAGTTTTAAATATCCAATCACAATGTGTTCATGATTCATTAGCAGCTCACAGTAGCTTGAAAATATAAAATACCTATCTTACAATATAGTATAACATGTAATACCCCATTTAGGAAAATAGATCTAGATTTTGTTCCATACAAAATGTGTGTAGGTCAATTTTCAAATCTTTTCAGGTGTTGAATTTCATATAAAGTTGAATTGAATCAGGTATAAAAGTAATAGTTATAATAATAATATATATTCTGATTATCTTAATCTGAAAAAAAGGGATCTTGTTTCACATAGATTAAGTGTTAAAAATATAGAAGATGAAAAGTAAATCAATGAAAATAAATGTAAAGCTGAAAAAAATGTTAACTATACCACGGCTGTAGTAGAGAGAAGTTATTTTGGTATTTTCATACCACTTCTCACCTACTTTTAGTTTTGCAGAACCTGTATATGCCAGGCAGACCCTTGGGCTGAGAATCACAGAGGTAAATAACACTCAAAAATGCCTTTTGAGAAGTTCAAGTTCTGCTCAGGCAGACCAATGTGAGATGTTTAGTACAGGTTTGTGTGTTCAGTGATGCTGTCTATAGCATCTACGAAAGGCTGGCTAACAGTGTAATGGTTTGCATTATTTTGACTAGCTGCAATATTCAAGTTATGCTAAGAACTGACCAGTCATGCCCAGCATGACGTCTCAACTGCAGCTGCTCAATTGTTAAAGAGAATGATGATAGCACTTTTTTTATGGGCCTTGGCCTGTTTATACATCTGGCTTCCAAAATTCTCATTTATATTTTTTTGTCATTGAAATGCTACATTTTATAAATATAATATTTTTAAAGGAGAATTTTAAAAATATTCTAACAATCACTTCTCTTTGGATTCTCAGAGATGAATTCATTTTGTTGTTCATAGAGGTGGGTCAGCCCCACTGAATCAACAACTTGGTACTTCTTTTTATTTCAGAATATATCTGATAAATAATAAAATATCTTATATTTACATTTATTTTTAATTTTTCCCAATTTTTAAAAATATTTTTAAAATTTTTATCCTCATCCAAGGACATGTTTTTTCATTTTGAGAGAGAGAAGATGGGGGAGAGAGAAACATCAATTTGAGACTGGACTGGGATCATAGGTGCCTGGATCTGGGATAAAACAGGCAAACCCACCCATGCATGTGCCCTGACCATGAATCAAACTTATAAACTTTCTGTTACTGGACAATGCTTTGACCAGATCCACACAGGCCATGGCTATTTTTTAAAAATATTTTCATGTGTGTTTTCAAAATCATCTTTTTGGTTGACATGTGTTTCTTTGATTTGACTGTAAGGTCATTGTAAAAAAGTACATGGTGTCTTTATTTCATATCTTCAGCCTATAATTTAATGCTCATAACATAACAACTGTTCATAAAGTGTTCAGTGAGAGAGGGTATAAAAGAGCAAAACAATGTAATAATGTTAGGTTTCCCATTTCAATTGAGGGTCCATCACAAAAAAGATACAGTTTCTGGAAATAATATTTTACACTTTACCAATTCAGAAGTTAGGAATAGTGAATGGCAAACCATCCAATAAGTATGCCAACAACTATCTTCCTGAAAACATCCCTTTGTTCTGATTTACTATTGATTTTGTGAATGCATTGGGTTTGGTCAGTGTGCTGCAAAACTTGAAAACATGTAATACCCAACAATTTAATTAGGGGCACTGATAGCTTTTTCAGTAGACTGTCAAATTTAAAAAAGAAAATTACAACGGGCAACACAACAATAGCCATCTGCTGTGAATGAGTCAAAATTATACATACTTTTTTCTTTTATTTTTGGTCAGATCAGCAAAAAGTACATTTTTTGCTGTGCTGCAGAATTTTAGGAATGAGCTCATGTGTGCCGTGAGATGATAAAGGTTAAAAATCACTGGATTAGTAGTTGAGGGAAAGGAGGCTCGTTAGGTAGACAGCAAGTGCCCTTAGATAATTAAATATATGCTTTTTAGAAATTCTTTTGCATCTTATACATATACTCTGTTCCCCTACATTCGAAAGAGGGAAGGAATGTTACTTGAAGAAATATTATCACAAAGCTACTTTTTATCCTGTGAGTTTTCTCATCTCTTCCAGTTCCAGTGGTTACTTCCTCAATTTTTTTCTCCTGATACTGTCCTTTCTGTTGTGTATGCCATTTCCCCCACATTTTAAGGTCACTTTTCTTACATTTCTCTTTGAAAAGTTAAAGGCCTTTTTTCAGCTTAAATTTCTAAACCATCTTTAATTTCTTATTTCTAAAATTCACTGAGTGCATCCTCTGAGCACCAAGACAACTGTAATTCCTCATATATAGATGCTAATGCATTAAACACAGTATTTAAAATTTGAAGATCATCTCACTTCTGAATTGTATGCTTTCCTTACTATTTATATCTAGAATTGCATATGTCATACCCATGCATAGATAGTGTGAGAGGATCAGTACTATGTCTTGGTTTTTATTTTCAGAGCTCTCAGTATAGGTCCTGATTATGCAGCCATTGAATCATAAATTCACAGCTTTCCAGTTACTACCTGTGTAACTCTGAGATATTATTTAACATCTATGCAGTTTAGACTCTGTGCTGAAAAATACACATTAACTAGGGTAACCATATAATTTATTTTCCAAACCGAGTCACTTTTGTGCATTATATAGGGTACTAATAAGAATTTTACTCTCAAAATACAGTATAAATGTGTGTTTTCCAAAGGAATCCAAGGCAAATGGACAATCATGCAACTAATATTAGCTGACAACATCAAGTGAGAAAACAGAGGAAACATGTAGACTTAGAACTATAGGTGCACAGTAAATGTTAGATTATTGTTATTAACATTTATATATTATATTATTATATACCTAGGAAAACCCTTGGGCCATATTTGGTTAATATTAAGTGTTACCTACAAAGACAATTAAACCATCTGGGACATTGTAGTTTTTATCTCACTTTTGCTTCTTTCACACTTTCTTTTGATAGCATATTTCAAAGTTAAACTATTCTCACCATCAGTAAATTTTTGTAATCAGGATGAAATAAATGAAACATTTTGTAAAACTCAATGTTTGCTTGATGGAATTCCATCTTCAGTAGAGAATTAGTAGGGCTGATCAAATTTTTTGAACAAACCCTGAAGGATTACTTTGAAACTACTCTTAATCTCTCATTTTAAAGTCGGAATCATTTCAATTCCTTTGCTTTCTTTTCATAAATATAATTTTCAGCTCCTTCATTTATGTAGATATCCAATGAATCCTACACAAAATTTATTAAACTCCCTATGGAGCTTCAAACTGGACACTGCCCTTTAATAAAGAAAGAATGCTTAGTTTAGCAAGAAAATAGCATTGAAATTGCTATATACTAACTTGGCATGCTAGTAAAACATTTTTGTGTGTTATTTACTATTGTGCTTGATTTGTTACTTCCATCAAAATAAACATGGCCTTTGTGTCCTAAGAGCTTGCAAGAAAATAAAATACAGACTTCTTCAGGTCATTAAAATCTTAACGGCCTTAATGTTTAGATACTAAACAGTCTCACAAAGTTCAAGTTGGTGTTTCTATCACCAGTGTATAAAAGCTCCTTGACTGCTAGTAAAAATTTGCCAGTAAATAAGATGAATAAGTGGATGCACAAATGAAGAAAACACAATTGACAGAATAATAAATAAATGTAGAAAGTAAAATATTATGTATGAATAAAAATACCAGATGCTAACATGTTTATTCATTTACTCAGAAAATATTTACTAACCACAACTTATAAATACTAAGACTACCAAAGAAAATTAAGATGCAGTCATTGTTAATTTATAAACATAGAAAACATTTTATAGATTATATAAAATGATAACTAACAATCTCAATATACACTAAAATAATACAACATAAACAACAAGGTTTATTCCATAAATGCAAAGATGGTTTAACAATAAGGAATTTGTTCTTCATTACATTGTTAATTAAAAGGTAAAAATATCATATAATCAGAAATAGATGGCGAGAAGTCTGTTGATAACATCCAAATATTTCTGGCATTTGTTTTGGTAAACTGGGAATAGAAATTATTCTTAACACAAAATGTGTTCATTAAGAATAATTATAAAAGGGTGAATCACAAGAGTCACAAGTTCCTTATATTGCTACCATTATTCCACATTTGATAAGTTATAAACTTTAAAAAAAGAAACAATATACAAACAGTGGTATAAATACTGGAAAGGAAGAGATAAATAATTATTAAGGTATTTGTGTGTGTTTGTGTATGAAAAACGATGAAAAAATGTTCATCGAACTATCAGTGTGTTATCTACAAAGGAAGTAAAATTGCTGGTATGAGAAATTATGGCTTTCTCATTGTTCTGTTTACAGTTCTGTATTTGGCATGATGGGGGTGACTATAGCACTCTATATATGCACAGTAAGATCTTTCCTGCCCTCCTGGAGCTGCATTGAAAAAGAGAAACATAAGTGCCTTGTGATACAGAGTGTAGTAGAAGTCCTTACATTGACTTTAAGAGAGCAAAGGAAGAAATAACTAATCCAGTTTCAAGGAGGACTGTGGAGAGGTATAGTAGTATGAAAAAAAATTCTTTTAAGGGAAATGAAAATAATGAGTGTGAGAGATTAAGGAATATAAAAATATAACATGCTATAAGAGCAAATAGTTTTATGCAGCTAAAAGCATAGGTGTAGGGAAAGAAGGAATGTTTGGAAAAAAGAGTAGCATGTTGAGAAAGGCAGTTTTGATTAGATTATAAAATTTGCTTATCATGTCAAGGAGCTGAAGTTTAATTTCATATCAGTGGTAGCTGTCCATTTCATTCATGTGCAATCAAATAAATCATTAAAAACTATCCCTTGTAATATGGATATGTATATGATACACTATTTACACTACAAAATATACAATATTGTTGAAAAACTCTATAGCTGTTTTATATTTCCAAATTGACATCAAAATAGTTTTACCTGTTTTTCTGAACAGTTTCAAAAGATACATTTCTGGTATAGCACATATTGTAAGCCAAATGACAAAAAAAAATTTTTTCTCATTAAAACCTATCATTTATATCACAATTTCTATTGAATAAAGTCTGACATTTTCAGTTCTCCTGAACATTTTGACTTCTGATAGGTAGATGTGTAGATATACAGATAAATGATCAGACAGACAGACAAATTATAAAAATAGAGCCTTGATAATAAATTATCTGGTTGAAATAAGATACAGCCTCATTCACAATTCCTTAATGAAGCCCTTCTGGCTTTGTCCTCAAGAAAATCACTCTCAGAAACTATGCATTCCTCAAATGTCCCGTTGTTTACAACCTTGGGGATTTTGTACCTGGGGAATGTGCAAAATACCATCCAGGATGGATGAAAAGAATGGATAAGAATAATTGTGGCCCTGGCTGGTGACACAGTGGATAAAGCTCTGGCCTGCAAACCCAAAGGTCGTTGGTTAGATTCCCAGCTAGGGCATATAACCAGGTTACAAGCCAGGCCTCCAGCCAGCTCCCCAGCCAGGTCCGTAGCTGGAGGGAGGTGAAAGACAATCATACATTGATGTCTCTCTCCCCCTCTGCATCTCTCCCTTTCCCTCTCTCTAAAAATAATAAATAAAATATTTTTTTTTAAAAAAAAGAATAATTGTGAAAGGAGGGTTGGAAAAGGATGACCTGTAGACAGCAAGGTTGTTCTCAGGAAGAAGTATTTAGGATAAAATTTATATGGAAATCAAAAGTCTGGATATATATTTCATTAAAACAAACTATCTCAGATCTCATATCACCTAGAAAGCCTTTCTGTAGTCAAGAGGGAAAAGTATCTCAGTTTGTATAGTACTTACATTGAGAAGAAAGAGCCATTTATACATTTAGGTATTTAGATCTTTAGTGTTGGCATGGACAGTATTCTGGGTTTTACATTGTGGAGAGATCATGACAAATTTAATAATTGAATTTCCCAGAATTCTGAGGATTTGCAGGAGATATTTTTTATCATTTCAACACAGCAGTTATTCTTCTTTAGAACTATTAATTTGCCTTTGTCTTTGAAAACTGTGAATCATATAAATAGTTGTGTTTTACTCTTTGTAATAAATGATAAAAGACTTAGAAAGAAATGTTCAACACCGGGAAAAAATACATGCATATTTTATGTAACTTTATCACTGTCTTTACCTTCTTATCTTCATTTTGCTTTATTTCTCATTCACAAATTTTTTAAATGAACTTTGTATAAAGAAATGATTTGTGTAAGTAAATACAAATAAAGTTATAATATATAAAAGTGAAAATTCCTCTCCTATTCCTGACTCATGGGCCTCCTCCCTAGAGTCAATTACTTTCAACGGTGTCTTGAGTGTCTTGTGCATTGCTTTTTTTTTTAAGAGTTTATTTATTTATTTTAGAGAGATGGGAAGGGAGAGAGAAAGGGAGGGAGAGAAACATCAATATGTGGTTACCTCTCACTCACCACCAACTGGGGACCTGACCTACAACCAAGGCATGTGCCCTAACTAGGAATCAAACTGGTGATCCTTTGGTTCCCATGTCAATGCTCAATCCACTGAGCCACACCAGCCAGAGCTGGAATCACTTTTTATGTTAAATAAAAAGTTTAGAAAAATATTTTTCTTTTCCCTCAAAATTTTCGTGTGCTCTTTCTATACCTGCAGACACTTCATTTTTCCTAACTCATATTCATACAATGTATAACCTTCTGGGGTTCTGGTTTATCCAAGAGAGTTTGACTTCCTTCATAGCACTCCAACACCTTGATTCTTGGCCCCATTTAGGCATTAAAACCAAAGCCAGTTGAATGCCAAGACAACTCTTCCTTTATCTCATCATACACTGCTTCTCACCAAGCTACTGAATCATCAACTCATGCACTTATACTCTGGTTTTCAATTTGCTGATTCTTTTTTTTGTTTTTTGTTTTGTATTTGGCACCTGGATTATGCCTTCCTTTTAACATGTCTATAAAATTAACAAGTATTCAAGTGAAATCCTAACTATATTCTATCAAGAATTTCTACACATTTATGCTCATAGAATTTTAAAGTTGTTTTACTCCACCCTGGTGTTATATACCCTGACTATTCATTCATATTCATATGAACTTTACAATAATTTTATTAGAAGTGATTTTTAATCTTATGGATTCTTTATTGAATAATTTTAAAAGAATTGGTTAGAGGCAGTACATACATGTTCCATTACAAAAAGTTTCCCATGTTGCATTTTGCAACAGTGTATATTGAAATATGTATATAATTAAACTAATCATAGATCTATAATTAATAGCACAGATCATCATTTAAAAAATATTGGTCCTACTTTTAAATAATAAAAGCCCTATTTTTTCTCTCCACCAATATACTTTCTCAGGTTTCCTAGCTCCCCAAAACAGTAGTGGACCTCATTTATTTTATTTTATGTTTCCATCATTATTTATCTCCTATACCCTGGCCTCCACCTCCACCCAACCCCACCCCACAACAATCACCACACCGTTGTTCATATCCATGAGTTCTTTCTCTCTTTTTTCTCTGTTTTGCGTAATCCCTCCACATCCCCACCCCCATTTCTCCCAAGTTGTCAATCTGCTCTAGGAGTCTGTTTCTATTTTACCTGTTCAGTTTATTCATTAGACTCCACATATGAGTGAACTCATATGGTACTTGTCTTCTCTGGCTTATTTCACTTGCCATGGTACATTTACACAATGGAATACTATCAGTTTAAAAAAAAAATAGAAGAAGAAAATTTTACCCATTGTGATAGCATGGGTGGACCTAATGGACCTCATTTCTATTTTGGAGTTTGCCATGTAAAACACAAGTAATCATGGCTAACCACTTAGATGTGTACCCCTCAACCAAAAAAAAAAAAAAGTTTAATTCCTAGCTTTATTTACTAGTTTACAAATTTAGGTAAGTAGATTTCTCATTTATTGTTTCTAATCATTACTAGGGTTTCAAACAATTTATCAATAGATTTTTGTGTTTTAGTTCCAGTGTTATATTTTTATTCATGCCTAATAAAAATTAACTACAACTTAGGGTTACATACAGAATCAACCAATGGATGCATCAATAAGTAGAACAACAAATCAAAACTTGTCTCTCTAAAAAATACATATTTTAAAACTTATCTATTTTTACCTTCCAGATATGTTTGTCTACATTTGCATTCTAATTTTTCTTAGACTTAAATTACACTTTTCTTACCATTAGAAATCTTTTCTAGTTATTTGTACACTGTTGCAATCTGCTTTATTTCCTCTTTTGAAAAGACAGTCCATTTGCTACTTTCAAAATTTTGGTATTTTATTGCCACCTCTAGGTCCTCCAACAATCTCCTGTTTTTTACATAAGGATATGGGATATTTTATTCTCTCGTAATAACTCATTTTTTTCACTTCCTTATAAGGAACAGACCTTTTTTGATCCTTTTACTTAGCACTAAATTCTGTGACTCAGCAATTAATAAATTACCAAGAGAAAATCATGATGGCACTCATCAGGGACCATTCAGCACTATGTGGAATTATCTGTTCTATACAAAATAATTTTATTTTAGAGACCATTAGCACAAAATGAGAGCTTGGATAATTTATAGGTATGCAAATACCTGGTAGGGAAATATGTATTTCTCAGGATTTTTCCTAGGTGGACAAAATGGTAAGCAATTTGAAATCAAGAGTCACAGTTTGTACATATATTTTCCACATTATCAACTTCATTAAATACTCACAATTACCCTTTGATTAGTTGAATTAAATTTGGTTAGAATCATCCCACCATGCCCTGGCTGGTAACACAGTGGTTAAGGCGCCAGCCTGCGAACCTAAAGATCGCAGGTTCGATTCCCCAGCCAGGGCACATAACCAGGTTGCAAACCAGGTCTCCAGTCAGGTCTGTGGCTGGAGGCAGGTGAAAAGCAACCATACATTGAAAAAAAAAAAAAAAAAAGAATCATCCCACCAAACATTGCCCACATGCTCCAGGTTTCTGAGTCCTTTATCTCAGGGGTGTTGAGTTAGAAAGAACAATTGTTAGGTATTTTCCATATCTGCACCACCAAAACAGCTTTTGCAAATCTGAAACTGTTGAGATATATCAGGAAAAATGTCCTGAAATCACTTCTCAGAAGCTAGAAAGTTAGTTTCCTCCAATATATCCAATATGTTGTACAAAAATTAGTTTGATTAAAATGGAAACAAGGAACAGACTGACAGTGACCAAAGGGGAAGAGGGAAAGGGGAGAAAGAAAGTGAAGGGTTTAGTCAAGAAACTAGTATAAATGACTCAAAAACATGGACAACAGGGTGGGGATTGCCTATGGAAGAGAGGATAGGGTAGGCGGGGCAGGAGAGAGTAATGGGAGGGGGGCAACTGTAATAGATCAACAATAAATTAATGAAAAAAACCCCAAAAATCCAAATAAGTGATAATAATGTCTATAAATAATCCAGCCTAGGGATAGCAGTTTGCACTGAAGCTTTTTATTTATTTTCCAGTGAATCCGAAGTCTTCCTCTCTTTTCAAAAACTTAAGTTACGAATGTAGCTTTATCAGTGATTATCATATAGAATCACCTGGAGAGCTCTTGAAATACAGATTGCTGGACCCCATGCTCAGAGTTTCAGATTCAGTATATGTGGGTTGGGACTGGAAACTTTTCATTTCTAACGCATTCCAAAGCACTGCTGATGCTGCCAAGCTTGGTGTCACACGTTGAGAACCATTGCACTACCAAATGCATTATTTTTACAAGTTTTATTTTTAGCATCCTTGAACTTCCCCAAATTAATTTATTCTATAATGCTACACCCTATATTTTAATATAACATCCAGGACCCCATTATTCTAATGTTAGGACTTTTTACTTTCTTCTTTGAAAATATTCACCTGTTTTTTACAAGGGTCTAAAGAAATCAGATCCAGGTGTCAATAACTACGTGGTTTAATTAGCTTTGTTTTGATCTATCTGCCTCAAATCTTTTTGGAAGAAGATGGGAGATAAATAAACAAATAAGCACCTAACACAAACTTAGATCCACAGTCATCTTTATGAAATGGATCCCTTGTTCAGGATTGAGTCATTCTGGTCCTAAATTCCTTCCCACAACTCTGGAAACCATACTGGCCAAGGTAAGAATCATGATAACAATGATGAGACAACCTCAGACACTGATCTCATTTTCTAATATGTCCCAAGTACACAGTCTTCGGAGTGCCTGATTTTACTACACTTGGGAAGAAAGTCACCTTACCGCCTCCATCCATCTGCTGCCTGCCATGGGGCTGCTGCAATGTATTTACCATCAACTGAGAAAGAAATCTATATTTATCCGGATGTGGAAGATGCTGAATTTCCCGACAATTGACAAATTAGTCTGGAATGAGAATGCATATAGAAATAGCCTACAGTATGCCATTATGTTGTGACATAAATATATGGTCTCTTCCCTCAACTCATGCCAGAAGCAAATGAACAATGCTCCTGCAACATGAGTAATTTCTCATCTATATTAGTCTGTCTTTTTCTCTTTTATCTCCCTCAGTTCTTAATAGTGATAAGGGAAAATCATAATAACCTTAGTAAAATATTTACTTTGAAATGAATGTTAGCAGTTAGTAAACCTCCAAATGATCTTTGTCAAATTATTAAATAAAAATTTTAAATTACCCTTCTCTCTCTCTCTATCTGCATATTTAAGTGTGTGAATGGGAAGTGGGTATACCCATATATCTGTATAGCTCTTTCATCACAATATACTACCATCTTACTATAGACTGATTAGGCTTTTCATATGTAGTCAGGCAGATTTTCAATGTAACTGTAAATGGATTTATGTCTCCAAAATTAATCATTTCCAATGAGGTGATGGAGTCTAGCAATTAGGAACATAAATCAGAACTTCTTACATTAAAAACCAACCTTGTTCCTTGCTCTCTACAAGATATTTAGCAAGATAACTATTGTCTCACAACTTCTCTTTCCTTACCTTTAAACAAATATCAAACTGTGACTAAATCCTTTGTACATCTTATGTACAAAGCCATACTTTAAATAACAGGAACATCGAATTTAATACGATTAAACTATTAATAGTACTATTTATAGTAATTGTTGAGTATTATTAGTTGTAGAATAAATATAGTAAAAATATGGCCTTACTCAGTAATCAGCCATCTTGGTAGGATCCCAGTGCAATGCCAATTTCTTTTAGTTTACTTCTCTAAACAATGGGCTCTATAGAGCAACTCAAATAGCCACATATAAACTAGAAACCCACAATCCTTGCAATTTTAGATCTTGTAGACCTTTGCTTAATATTTATGTAGGTTCACTTAACAACAGCCAGGTTTTATTGAGACAAATGTGACAGATCTATCCTATTTCTCCTTCCATGATCACACACTGTTCTTTTCTTGTCCATAGACTATATCCCAAATAATTTCTAAAGTTTACAAGGGCTGCAAAAGATCAGAGAGACTGGCCCAGTGGGTGCTAATTAAACACATACTAAATAATAAAAGGGAGCTAACGTCAGCACCAATCTATTATATATAGAAAAGATCATAATTTTATTTTTTCTTGTGCACAAACTTATTTAAAATGTCATTTCACAATTGAAGAAGAAAGCATTTTCAACATACTAATGGTAGTCAATAATAAATTTTATTTTCTATTGCAAGACATTTGTTTAATCTTAGAGTGACTTATTGTTCATAAGAGATCTTTGAATGTAAAAATAAGACATTCTCTAGAGAAATAATTTAACCCTCAGCAGAAGGATTATGTCTATATTTTGATCCCCATTCACAAGTTCTTTCAAATCTCAGAAAAAGTTTAAAGTTTCTAGCTTTGAAACATCTACCCTCTTTTCATACAGATCAGCATGAATTGTTTATCTTTCAAAGACTGAAAGCAAAAGTCAGCAATTGGTAGGCTATGTTTAGACAATTCTCAAAAGTCATTTTAATTTCATTCATGTTCTAAAATATCTATATTTGTGTTTTTAAATGCATTTGTACCCTGACTGGTGTGGCTCAGTGGACTGAGTGCTGGCCTGTGAACCCAAGAGTCATGGGTTGGATTCCCAGACAGGACACATAACCAGGTTGCAAGCTAGATCTCCAGTCAGGTTCCCAGCTGGAGGCAGATGAAAGGCAACCATACACTGATATTTTTCTCACCTTCTTTGTCTGCCTTTCCCCTCTCTCTAAAAATAATGAATAAAATATTCAAAAATATATTTTAAAAATAAAATAAAATAAAATAAAATGCATTTGTATTTTGGCCCTGGCTAGTGTGACTCAGTTGGTTTAAGTGACATCCCATAAATTGAAAGGCTCAGGGTTTGATTCCCAGTCAGGACACAGACCTAGGTTGCAGGTTCAGTTCCTGGTATGCAAACGTTTGAGAAACAATCGATCTATGTTTTTCTCTCACATCAATGTTTTTCTACCTCTCCTTCTCCCTCCCTTCCCTTCTCTCTAAAATCAATAAGCATGTCCTCAAGTAAGGATTAAATAAATAAATAAAATACATTTGTATTTTCAACTTTTCCTGATTAAATACAAATAAAATTTTCAATTTATCTTAGCAAAAATACGGATGGAGGAGAAAATAACCCTAAAAATAGAAAGACGTTTTAGCACACATTGCATTTAGAGCTTAGTTTTCTAATACCCTTCCCCAGTACAAGAAACTAGGACTCCATGAAGCAATGTCTGATTCTACAACTGGGCAAGAAATGTACAAGAGGATCCTGGAGCATTTTATAGTTCCACAAAGTAAAAAAGTTCAAAACAAAAAGAAAGAAACCCATAAAATAATGGGATATGTTAAATGCCAACTGAAAGAGCTCCTCCAGGGACAAATCAGGAAAAATGTCAGTGAAAAAAAGAAAGAAAAAGAATGAAGGAAAGAGGGAAAGTAGGGAGGGAGGGAGGAATTAGTATTGGATTATATCCCAAGGTATAAAATAAATATCCATGCATCTGCACTGTTAGAAGTAAGTTACTAAATAAAAGATAAATGGATAGAAGAGATGAATATCTAGTGCAGAAGAATTTGAAATTATTTACATAGCTACCCTTCCTTTAAGGAGAGTGAACACAACGTTCCACTCTTAAAGTATGGGTGGCTTAGAGTAACTTACTTCCAAAGAGTACACTATGCGAAGGAAGGGAGGAAAAGGAGTAGTGTTATGGTGGAGAAACTTGATAAAAGGAACACAATCAGCTGCACAGGATCAACACCAAGGGTGATGTCATGTTGATATATGTTCATGAGAATGGCATGGTACTTCTGTGGTTTTCCTCATCAATATTATAAGCCCAGTTAAATGATGACCAAAAGGTCAGAAAAATCCCAAGTGAGGAAACAACTACAAAATACCTGACCAGTACTCTTTGAAGTTTGTTATCAACATTATCAAAAAAAGACAAGTCTGGCAAACTGTCATAATCAACAGGAGCCTAACGAGACATGGCTTATAAATATAGTGAGGAGTCCTGCAAGGAAACCTGAAAGAGAAAAAGGATATTAGAGAAGAACTGAGGAAATCTTAACAAAGTATGGAATTTAATAATATATCAATATTCATTTGTTAATTGTGACAAATATACCATACTAGTGTAAGATGTTAATAAGGAGAAGCTATTATGTACACAGGAACTCTCTGTATTACCTTCACAATACTTCTATAAATCTAAAATATTTTCAAATAAAGCATCATTTGTCATTTTTAAAGACCCATTTGAGTTATATTTGTGCAACTTAATATTAAGTTAATGAATTTCAAATTCAAGCAATTTTCATCACAGGAAAAATTTCTGCTATTTCATAAAAATCACACAAATATATAGGTTGATATCATGCACTTCCACATATTGACTCTGATACCAAGATATTTAACAAATTATTTGAGTGTGGCATAATTAAGTAGAAATGGTGGGGTGAGGTACAATACTATGTATCAAAAAGAAATTGTAATTGATTTCTAGTAATTCTTCCCTATGCAGAATTGGTTTTGCATTTTAAAATTGCTCTTAGAGAATAATTAAAGCCATAAACAGACCTACTATCTTACCATTGGTATTTTAATGGAGAAGTGAAAGCCTTCCAATTATAATTAATTGAATTTTCCTTTTCCATTTCTTTTTCTCAGTTACATTGAAGGTAAAATTGGGAATGTAAGCATTTCTATCTGGAGAACCTTTAGGAAACTATTCATAATAATTCTCTTAACAAGAACTCTTGTCTGTATTACTCATTTTCCTGGAGCAATTTCTCTCCATACTTGGTTTATACAATTAACTGAAATGATAGTGAACATTACCATTATACCTTTAAAACAAAACTAAATTAAATGGTAATGCCGTAATCCATCAATTACAATGGAGCTACTGATAGGTCCAAATGGCTTAGTATGAAAATATTTTGTTGGATTAATAATATATTTAATGCTATATACTCACCATTATAGCAGGGACTAAAATACTATTTTAGTTCATCTCTCACCATCAGTGCCTGGAAATTTTTACAATCAAAAAGATTATTCTTCACCTATTCATAAAGATAGGCTTCACTATTTCACAGTCCCTTTTAAAATATTTAAAATTCCTGATTCACAATAGCAGTAATGGTGGAGGTGCCATTGAACTTAATATCAGTTACCAAAATGACTATTTATGATTAAATGTACTATGAAATGATATTCACACTCCTTTTTATCCATTTTAGTTTTCATAAGAAGTGGTTTCAATGATTTGTGTATTATATATAACAAAATTTAACATATAAAGTATAGCTCTACAAACATACTACATAATAAAACTCTGGTCTTGAATATGACTTAGCTTAACATCAGCCAAAAGTACCTACCAATGCAGATATTGCATTTCACCCATAGATAAGGTGATTTTATTCATGTTTCCCCACTTCAACTAAGCAATAGTCATTTTCACCAGAATTTAAAAATATAATTCTAAAAGATAACCCAATTCAGCAAGGTCCAAATAATATCTCCTTGCAGTCTAGAATTTCTGGGACTCTTTAAGGATATAAGTTGTTTTTGAAATATCTTTAGTCCAGAACATTCAACACTTAAGGCCTCATTTTATTAGCTGTGTTACATTTCCTGCAAAATTCAAATGGGGATACTTCAAATAGTAAACCGTATTTAGAAGTTATCTTTTTCTGTTTCCAGAACAATTTCTCTACATTAAATATGTACAGAAATATCTGAATGTACCTATTGTCCAGAAAAAAGCAAATTTGTATTTCTTTCCTCCTCCTTAGCAGTAAGACTTTGGAGCATAGGTAAGAGTCTGGAGAAGCGGGACCGATTTACACACTTCTTTGCATGGTTCACTGCCAGCCTTTCAGAGCCCACTCACCCAGAGGAAAAGACCTGCTCTGAACAGTATGGTCATTTTTTTTTTTTTTTCCCAGTGAACCTCAATCATGGGTCACTTACAGTGAAATGAAAGGAAGACCTTTTCTTCCTTAAAGAATATCAGAGGAGGAAAGAAGACACAAGAAAAATGACCACCATGAAAAGGAAGTTAAAATGATTTTATTGAACTGGCTGCATTGCTAGCCACCTAGTGTATGAAGTAATAACAATTGGTCACATTACCACACATGATTAATAACTATGACTGATCCTCTGATCCCCCACCATCCATCCATCACCATCTCAAGGAGGCATTATTCACTTTAGTCCTCAGCAGTGACTCTCTTCTGTTGCAACATTGTCATCTCACTTTCCTGGTATCACATGCTGCTAATGCAGCACTGAAGGTTAAGCTTAGTAGAGAGTGGAACTATTTTTAAATGGTACACATAACTTTTTAAGAGACAGTGGCATAATTAAGTCAATCGTAACTCCATAGGATTTTATTTCAAGGTACATTTGAGTTATTATGTATGGCTGTAATTTATCACCAAAGAACTTGATAAGAAAATTAAATAAATAAATAAAGGGTTTTCTCTTTTAAGCCCTCATAGAGCACTCTTTTCCTTGTTGTGGTCGATTTTCATTTTTAGCAAAATAAGAAGTTCAGGGATAGGTTTGCAGGCTGTCCTCAGAGTTTAGGTTGCATCATCCTTTAATATTTGGGGAAACAGAAGCTAATAGCCCTAATATCCTGTAAGTAATTGGGATAATGATATTAGATTTCATTTGTACAATGCTTAAAATTTCACAGTACTAAGAATATTCTAAGAATAAAATAAATTTTATTTCTCCCATTTTAAGTATGAGAAAAGTGAAGTTGAAAAATTATATAATTAGGAAAAAGTGGGATAGTACTAGATCTTAGATCTTGACTAAACTTTGAGTTATGCTCACTACTTGATTTCTACACACAGATAGAAGAAAATTATAAATTATAATTTCATAATGTTTTTATTCAAGAGAGAAACCTCTGCTAATTGTTTAGTATTTCTACAATGACTGAATCAATTGGGGAATGAACCAATTGTTCTTTAAGAAGTATCTTATTCCATGATTAAAGTTGGAGGATGGCAGTAGAAAGACAATGATGCTTTCATGTACAAATCCCGTTTCCCAGATCATGGCATGGACTTCTCTGCAAGTTTAAGAAAAACACTATTTATTATCCAGCTCCCACCCTCTCCTGAGAAGTGTTAAAAATAAGAAGACAGAAGGTGCATGAAGTCCTAAAAGCAGGTGCTTGAACATATTGCATATAAAGTAAGGCTAAGAATTAAAATAAAAAGTACCCTTTAAAAAAAAAAAAAACACCATTGCCCTGGCTGGTGTGGCTCAGTTGGTTGAAGCATCATCTCATAGTCCAAAAAGTTGCAGGTTTGATTCCTGGTCAGGGCACATACTAAAGATTTGAATTCAATGAGAGGGGAACCAATTATTTCTCTCTCTCTCCTCACCTCTCCTCTTTCTTTCTCTCTCTCTCTCTCTCTCTCTCTCTCTCTCTCTCTCTCTCTCTCTCATTCTCAATCTCTTTCTGTCACTGTCTTTAAAACTCAGTGGGCATCAAGATTTGTTTTCCATATTTAGGTGCTCCTATATTGGGTGCATAAATGTTTACTAGCATTATATCTTCTTGCTAGATTTTTCCCTTTATCATTCTATAGTGTCCTTCTTTGCCGCTTGCTATTATAGCCTTCGTTTTAAAGTCTATTTTGTTGGATAGAAGTATGGAGAGCCCAGCTTTATTTTTTTTCTTGACATTTGCATGAAATATCTTTTCCCATCCTTTTACTTTTAGTCTGTGTATATTTTTCATTCTGAGGTTGATCTCTTGGAGACAGCATATACATATTTGGGTCTTGTTTTTTTAATCCATTCAGCTACTTTATGTCTTGATTATAGCACTTAAGCCATTTACATTTAAAGTGATTATTGATAGATACATATTTATTGCCATAACTATGTTCCTCTGTTATTTTTTCTTTTTCTTCTTCCTAAAGCAAGCACTTTAACATTTGTTTAACATTGGTTTGGTGGTAATAAACTCCTTTAGCTTTTTCTTGTCTGGGAATTTCTTTATTTTGCCTTCAATTTAAAATGATTGCCTTGCTGGGTAAAATAGCCTTGGTTGTAGGTTCTTGCTTTTCATCATTTTGAATTTCATGCCAGTCCATTTTGGCCTGAAATGTTTCTGTTGAGAAATTAGATTACAGTCTTATGGAATATCCCTTGTAGGTAACTAACTGCATTTCTCTTGTGTTTTTTAAATTCTCTCCTTATCTTTAAGCTTTGCCATTTTATTTATGATGTGCCTTGGTGTGGGCCTCTTTACTTCCATCTTCTTTTGGACTTTTTTCAGAAACTCTCCAATATGTTTTGTGAAGAGCGAGCAAGAGAGAGCTGAATAGAAAATCAATGAAATATTGTATACTTTTGATTAGGGTCTGGTTAATATTATTGACTATACATTGTGTGATTTTCTTCTCAGTAGTATAGATCTCCCCAAAGCTAGCACAAAGACAGATATTTGATTTTCTTTTGATTAGTCCCATGAACATGATCATCATTCCCCCAGATTCTTTTGAAAAACAGTCTTGTTTTCACCTTAGCAATTGATATCTTTGTCTTTCCTTTCATGGCTTTACAACCTCATTTCAAGCCTTCATAATTATTCAGTTTAATCTGACATTCTATCTTAGTTGGCATTCTTTACTCCTGATATACCGGCCCTTAATTCATTTTCTATGTAGCTTTGTGAGCTTTCTAAAAACTCTATCATTTACTTTATCCCCAGTGAAAAACCTATATTGTATACCTATAGGAAAAAGTCCAAGTCCATTTGCAAACTATTTTCCTATCCAACAGACTATCTTTCTCTCCCCTCTCTTTAATTTCAGTGTTCATTCTATCTAGATTATTTCACACTCCACTCTCGAATCTTGGAAAATAACAGCACAACAATTAGAATTTGCTGATATCACCTCCTCTACCTGTGGAGTGTTTATTGGGTATCTCAGACCTTTGCTTCTATCAGACAATGACCAATATTTTCTTCTTTCAGCCTTCTCTTACCCTGAGTATACACTTTTCCTGTGACACTACATTGTACTGATTTATTTACATGTCCTTTTCCCAGCTATATGGCACCTTGAAGCTTGGAATTTGTATTATTCAACATTTGACTTTGAACACCTAATATATTATGTGGCAGTGATAGAAATGGAAAGTTCCAAGGAATTCTTTAACCTTTGTAACAACAGAACAAGGAAAGGAATGTATTCAAATAAAAATCTGAGGCCTATGACATTGGAAAAGATGTAGTGGGTTTGAAAGTAATGTGGAAATCAAGGGATGATCCTGCCTGGAGGGGTAACCAGAGCATGCTGAGTTTGTGGAGAAAGAGACAGTTTCAAGTGGCTAAGAGAAAGGCTGATAGTATTGGAGAGGGAGAGAGGGCAAGCTCTCTGAGGTAATCAGGTGGCTCAGGAAAAGAAGTTAATCATAAATTTGAGTGAATACCCTTTTCTCTGAGACACTGCAGTACAATAAGAAGAGAAATGTTACCAAATTATTATTGAAATATGATTACTAGAGATATTTAAAAATTGATATATTTTATATATGCAGAAAATATAATTTATAATTTTTGGCCAAAAACATGCTTGAAATTTGAGAACTACAAATTTGTAAAGAGTCTACAAAATAAATAAAATAAATCCAATTACCCTTGATCACATTTCATAATTTTTTCATCAGTAAAGTCTATGCATAGCTCTGATATGCATCAATCAACTTCCATTTTTTGGCTTGTTTGAAAACATGTTAATAGAAGTCCTGAGCAAAAATGGGGCTCAGAGGCTAAGTTATAATTAGATAACTTTAGAACTCCCTAAGTGATCTTTTACATTCCATCTTTTACATTCCATCATCAGAAAATATCATCCAAATAACTACAATTATTCATTTATTTGATAGGTAATGATTGTTGTTGAAAGTTAACCAAAAGAAGCAAATTTTCTGTTGTTCTTTTAGTGAAAACCTAATTTTTGTAAAATGACCCAATTCTGTGATTGAGAGAACAATTTTGATTTAAGTATTTTGAAATGTGCTTCTCGTTTGGTACCATTAAATTGTCTGTTTTCACTTGTATTGAAAAGAGACAGAAAAAGACACAGAAATAAAGAGACCTACATGTATTTTTACTTTTATTTTTTTTAAAGAGTTTATTTATTATTTTCAGAGAGAGGGGAAGAGAGAGAGCCAGAGAGGGGGAAAAACATCAATGTATGGGTGCTTTTCACCTGCCTCCAGCTATGGATCTGGCTGGAGATCTGGCTTGCAACCTGGTTATGTTGCCCTGGCTGGGAATCGAACCAGTGACCTTTGGGTTCTCAGGCTGGAACCTTATTCACTATGCCACAGCCAGGGCTTTAAACGTATTTTTAAAGGCAATACTTTGTTCTTTTAGATTCAATAGTAAATAAAATTGTTTTCTTAATTTATCTTTCTCATAATTTATTAGTATATATAGAAATACAATAGGTATTTATACATTAAAAAATACATAGAAATAAATTTAATGAAGAAGGTAAAAGACCTGTAATTTTAAAACTATAAAATATTAAAGAAAGAAATTAAAGGAGATACAAATAAATTGAAGCATATACCATGCTCATGGGTAGGAAGAATTAACATTGTTAATCTCTCCATACTACCCCAAGTGATCTATAGCTTTAATGCAACTCTTACCAAAATACCATTGGCATTTTTCACAGAATTAGAACATTTTACACAGAATCACAAAAGACTCCTAATAGCCAAAGCAATCTTGAGAGAAAAGAGCAAATGTGGAAGTATCATGTTCACTTATTTTTAAGCTACACTACAAAGCTACAGAAATCAAAGCAATATAGCATTGGCACTAAACCAGATACATAGATCAATGGACCAAAATAGAAAGCCCAGAAATATGCCTATACTTATATGGTCAATTAATCTATGACAATAAGGCAAAGTTATACAATCAGGAAATGACAGGCTTTTAAACAAATGATGTTGGGAAGTCTGTACAGATACATGCAAAATTAAACTGGACACTTTCTTGCACCATATACAAAAACTAACATAAAATGGGTTAAAGTCTTAAATATAAGACCTGGAACCATAAAATTCCTAATAGAAAACATGGCAGAAACCTCCGGCCATGGTCTTAGCAATATTTTTTTTGATATTTCTCCCCAAAGGCAATAAAAGCAAAATTAACAATTGGGGCTAATTCAAATCAAAAAGCCTTTACACAGAGGGGGGAAAAATCAACAGAATAAAAAGACATCACTACTGAATGAGAGAAGATATTTGGAAAAATTATGCTCAATAAGGTGTTAATATCCAAAAACCTATTTAAAAACTCATACAGCTCAACATGAGTTAAAAACAAACTATCTGATTTAAAAATGAGTAAGGGACCACAATAGACATTTTTCCAAAGAGGACATGCAGAGGACCAACACACACACACACACACACACACACACACACACACATATTCATTATCACTAATCATCAGGGAAATGCAAATCAAAACCACAATGAGGCATCACCTCCCACCTGTCAGAATGGCTATTTTACAGTCAACAAACAAAAGTGTTGGTGAGGATGTGGAGAAAAGGGAAGCCAGGAAGCTGCATGCTCTGTTGGTAGGAATGTGGATTAGTGCAGCCACTAACAGTAAAACAGTTCCAAAAAAAATTAAAAATACAGCTATTATAAGACTTAAGAACTCCACTTCTAAATATTTATCTGAATAAAACAAAAATACCAATTTGAGAAGACATATACATCCCTATTATCATTCCAGCATTATTTACAATAGCCAAGATATGAAAGCAAGTGAAGTATCCTTTGATAGATGAACAGATAGAGGAGATGTGGTACACATATACAGTAGAGTGTTACTCAGCAATAAAAAAAAAAATTTAATTTTACCATTTGTGGCAACATAGGGACCTGTAGATTATTAGGCTAAGTGGAAAAATGCAGACAAGAAAGATAGACGCTATATTATCTAACATATCTGTAATTTATAGAGAGTAAAATAAACAAACAGAACAAAACAGAAGTAGACTCATGGATAGCAGAGATCAAACTGATAGTCACCAAAGAAGAGGGGGGAGGAGGGACAAGTGAAAAGGTAAAGGGGAAAGTGGTACAAACTTGCAGTTATAAAACAAATAGGTCACAAGGATGCAATGTACAGCACAGGGAATATTGTCAATAATACCATAATATCTTTCCATGCTGAGATGGTGACTACGTTTATTATGGTGATCACATCATAAAGCATATAAATGTCTAATGACTATGTTGTACAGCTGAAACAATATTATATTGTATGATAACTACAATCTAATTTTTTTAATTGAGACCTTGCACAAAAAAATAAAAGTAATACTTTGGATGACAAAACTGAATAATATTCCCTGGGGACAGAAGTGTAATAAAATGTAAGGGAAAGTGTTTTAAAATATAAAAATAACAAATGACACAGTGTGACTTATGCAATAAAATTAAATCTAACTAAGACGAATATAAGAACATCAGTCTCTTGGGAGGTACAGATGGATGCAAAGTTATTTTCTATATCGCCATGCAAAATTTGATTAGCCAGATCTGTTTCTGCCTGTGCTTAAAGGTTTCAGAATTAAAGTTTAATCACTTCCAGACTTTAAGCGTCTGTTTTCACATACAATTTATTCTTTAAAACACACATTTGCTCATTTCAGAATTATTTCACTACTTTTCCTAGTAATTAAGCCTTCACATCAGATCAGCTGTATGACCTAGTGAAAGGGATGTGGCTTTCAGAGTAACAGGACCTGGCTTGGCTCTTAACTTTTGCTTACCATCATCAGCATGCCAGTTAATTTACACAAAACACAAGTTCTTTCAGTGTAAAAAAATATGTATATATGATACAAAATAAAAATAGTTTCAAGGTAGCAGGATGTTTTTCAAGTGCACATGATAACGTAATGAACTAAATGTGGAAACTAAATTTTTACAGACTTCAGTTATTATTGTCATTTCAGGAGCAAAGAGTATACAGAAAAGACAATAAGATAGTTGCTGAAAAAAATGGTTTTGAATGGCCGGTTCTCCTTCTTGCTAGTTGTGGGCCTCTCAGCCTTTGTTTCCTGTCTGTAAAGAAGCTATTAGAACTTACTTTATAGGTTCCTGCAAAATCAAATGACATTTTTGTGACGAGACAATCGCTCCCTGGAGAACATTAGGACTCCTGTGGCTAGCCAGAGCTCAGTTTTAGAAACCCTACAGCTAGATAGGTCTCAATTTGAAAACCACACATTGAAATAATTTATCAAAATTATAATCAATTTTTAAAAGTTAAAAATTCTTTGTGTTAATAAAATATGAGAACTGGGTGGTCCATTGGCTAACAGTCTTACAAATAAAAGAGAAGATCATTGAAAATTTTAAAGCCCTGGCTGGTAGCACAGTGGACAAGGCGCCGGCCTGTGAACCCAAAGGTTGCAGGTTTGATTCCCCAGCCAGGGCACATAACAAGGGCGCAAACCAGGTCTCCAGTCAGGTCTGTGGCTGGAGGCAGGTGAAAAGCAACCATACACTGACGTCTCTCTCCCTCACTCCCTTCCCCTCTTTCTAAAAAATAATGAAATAAAATCTTTAAAAAAAAAAAAAAAGAAAGCAAATTTTAAAGATGTTCTATGTACATTTGAATAGAATTTGTATGTCAATCTCTTACTCTCATGCACCACACACGCATCCACACAAAAATATGCATACGTGCGATTTATTGCTCCTATAGGCTGCTTGCTGTTGAGAGTAGCCTGCTCTGCTAAGGCAAAAGACAGAGGAAGCCTATTGTAGTTTCAACATAATGCCCTTGAGACATTTCATTTTCCTGGGTCTTTTATATGCAGCCAAGGGGGAAATGCGCAAGCTGGCCTCACATGCAGAGACAATAGATGCTCTGAAGTGCCTCCTTTGTTTTCTAATGTGTCTCCCTATTATCTCCTCTGTTTGTACCATCCCAGCCTTGATGCAAGGTTCCCACGATCTTTGGTTACCATTAGGTCCACTGTGGCATGTCAGCCTGTCCTTTTCCTCTCATTAGTATGAACTTGAGAAGCATTCTTTAAAGGAATAAGAACAATGGAGTGTTGCAATAATGCTTTGATTTTTTCTGTTTCTGCTTACTTTCCACATTCATATATACTCTCACATCCTTTCCTGGCAGACATTTGAAAATAAAATTTATTCCTAATTCATGTTTGCAATAGAATAATACAATGCAATTATGACTATTTTATGGCATCAAACATTGGCATCATCATTCCTATTATCCCAAATACTGATGTTGAACTCGATTAGCACAAATACTAATGGTTAACTAAACGGTAACACTACACATATTCCAAATCAGTAACACAACTAAGTTCTTTTGACCCTCAAAACATATGGCTTCATTTCATCTCTAATAACTCTTTAATAGAATTGGAAAATAGTTTATCCTTCACTGTTAAAATGCACCTATCTGTGGGAATATACCATCATACACATATTCACTTAGTCCGGAACTGAGAAGGCTGATGCCATTGCTCTAATAAAAAGCACTAAGGACTTCGGTAAACGCATCCAGGACAGTGCTCAAAATGCCTAGACAAGGCCTGCAGGTAGTGCATCTCCTGAAGATGTTTCACTATAGGGCCATATCAACATCTGAATTTTAAGAGAAAGCCAGATCAGGCCAGAGAGGATTGTTTGATATGAAGTTGTGAAGTCGAAAAGAAGAAAGTGAATGGCGAGTAAGGGAACAGGGTGGTCAGGGGTTAGTGCTCAAAGGAGAAATAGCTTCAGAGTGCAGGTGACTGGAATTGCTGTTTTACCTGCATAGAGATAGATCAATGGGGAAGCCTACTGGGAGCGGAGAAAAAAATGGTAAGCAGACAAATCTGGAAGAAAAAGTGTCCAAAACATATTACAAGAAAGTGAAAAGGTCAGAAAAAGAAATTTAGATGTCATGGCTATAGGGTAACTTCATTTCTCAGAATTGCCCAGCCTTTCTGGCCCCACTGAAGATTTCCCAGTACTACCTTGTCCTCTGACTTCTGGACCCCTGTCAAATGCAGTGTCTTTCTTATTCCCCACCAGCCTCTTAACACCACTACCAGGAACTATGGGAGCTTGAATCTTAACCCAGTATGTTCAAATGGCCCTGAGACCCAACAAGATGGATGTGACCGTAGATCCATCTGAAAAAGGCTCTAGACCTATGTTACTCTAAATATTAACTCCTCTATTAAAAAATTATGAAGTATTTCTATTATTTAGGCTGAAAATAAAACAAACAAAAAAATTCCTTTGCAGCTCTTGAGGGAGAAAATGCCAAAAGTAAAGAGGTTTTTAAAAAGCAAAGGAAAGCTAGATATTTTAACTTCTAGTCTCCTGCAAATGATGTTCCCAAAGTAACTTCCTGATAAGCCACCTGGATACCATTTTTAAGAGTCTCAGGGTCTGTTTCCTTGGGAACTTGACCTGCAACAATTGATCCCCAAAACAGTACGGAGAAGCAAACATTGAAAAAGGATTTTGGTGATGAATCATCCTCCTCCCTGCTGTTAAAAGGACCTCGTCATTTAGGTGCTGCTCTGAGACTCTCTTGACATGCAATCCTAATACATGATTAAAATCAAAATTATTAAAATATTCACCACTGGTGAGTTAGGAATTAACACCAGTGAAAAGGGAAGGACTGATGGCTCAATGCCTGAAGTGTTTAAGAAGAGCTGGAAAGAAGAGTAATTACAAGAACAATGACCTCAGAGAATAATTATTATGGGGGGTAATCAATGCACTAAAAAAAGACAATAAAGCCTGAGAGTGATTAATAACCAATTAAAGGCTAAGTGTGAAAGCCAGAGGAATTTCCTGGCAGGATAAAAATAAAATAAGGTGATTGCAACCAGGTGATTCTATTTTCCTGGTTGGCACCAGAGGACACTGTTAACCGAAATAATAAAAAATGCTCTGTATCTGGAAGCTCTAATGTCCTTTCAACATGTTAAACACACTCTCTAATGTTTGTTTAAATAAAGCTTTTGTAGTTTTAATGACAAAAAAAAAAAAAAAAATGCTCTGGTGAAATGGGTGTCGGTATCACCAAGAAGCTCAGCGGTGGTAATCCTTTGTAGGGCAAAACTAACTGTGTGAGGAGGTTTTATAACACTAGCCTCAAGTGGATTGATAAGTCCTTAGAATAACAGAAGCCAAGTGCTGTGCTTGGTTGCAGAAGTCAGGTATGTGCCGTGATCTTAATGATCTAAAGTTGCAGCAGCAACCCCTAGGGTCTGCCCTCCAGATTGCTCTGGAGATGCTGGCTAGGACTAAAGAAATGTAGGATGCCAAATAAATGTTTGTTTAATTTGTACAAACCCAGGAGTCACGTATAAGTCAGAAGGCTAAGGAAAGCCATTCCATTAAAAATTTGTATTCCTTCGCCAATATTCATACCTGAGCAGTTTTCAGACCAAGACACATCCCCTGAATGAAGCAGAGGCTTTGTCCCCAAGAGGAAGACCCCTGCATGCAGGGTTATTTCCTATTTTAAAGGGCAAGTAACCATATTGGGGAAGGGATATACTTATACATTTCCAAGACTTTTGGACATAGAAATTGGATTATTGCATGTTGAGTCCCTTAGAAAACAAAAAATAAGATGAAACTTAATGTGCAGGATACTTAGGGATACTTAAGGATATACACCTTAAATGACAGTGAAAGTGAAACTGAAGAAGCAGCAGTGTCAAAAGCACAAGTTGTGTATAGTGATGGCCCAATGATAGATTTGTCCACTCTACAGGGAGTTTCGGCACTAGACTAGCCCCTTAGACTTGTCCTAAATTTCGCTGATATCTTGGACCACCCTGAAAAGGGGCATGGCTTTTGGCTTTGGGCAAAATGACGTTCTGCAGCTAAGGCTATTCCTGAAAAGACCCTCAGCAACAAGTGGCTTTTAGAAAGGGGTTTGCATAGCATTCTCCCATGTCCACCATAGTCAACTCCGATACTTGGTAATAATTCTCTCAGTCCTTCCAAACCCACAGAATGTAGACACAAAGAGTAAACCCTAATGTAAATTGTGAAGTTTGGGTATAATAAATGCACCTACCATCTGGAGGAGGATATGTATGGGAAATCTCTATACCTTCCCCTCAATTTTGCTGTAAACTTAAAATGGCTCTAAAGTTAAATTACTTAAAGAAAAAAAAAATTTCTCTGTCTAGAGTTTGTCCCATGTGAAGAGCACACTATATCATTAGTCTGCGAACCCTGAAGGCCTAAAATGAAAATTATGTGTAAATATTGTAAATGTGTGAGAAAAGTAAAAGACTTTTCCCCTAAAAATATTATTTCTCGAGAAGGAGAAAACTATCTTGTTTTCAAATCATCTTCATATAAAAAATGAACTCATTTTAATACAATGATAGCTTCAAATGATCTAAATCTGTGCGATTTGGGGATGCCTTAGCAATCAACTCCAGAATAAATAAGAAAGAAAGTCAGAGGCTTAACCATTTTTCACATGAGTTCAAATTCAGAATTGAAAGTGTTGGACCATGTTGTAAACAATTTCTAAAGATTAACTGTCTTGGGGACAATGCAAATGACTAATAAAGTTTCCATTCAGCCAAAAATTGAAATAAATAAATAAATAAATAAAGATAACTTTCAAAAGTACCACTATGAGCATTGTAGAGAAAGGATCACGAATGTATACTGAATGAACACAGAAACAATTGTCCTAATCCAAAGTTTCTCAGCTTGGATTCTATTAACATTTCAGGCCCCCAAACTTCAGTATTGGGGAGGCCTGTCCTGCGCACTGGACCACATTTAGGGCTTTTCCTGACCCCACCCGCTAGATGCTGCTAATATTCTGCCCTCAGTTGTGATGTGATTACCAAATGTCCCCCAAAGGGCAAACACCCACACATATATCATTGAGAACTACTGTCCTAAAGTTACATGAATAAATTTTGTGAATCAAGTTAAAATGTGGTAACATGAGATTCAAGTTCAAAAATAGCTGTATCTCCATTAACTCAGGCAATAGTAAAGCTCCAGTGATCCACAAAATGGTTAGATGACTCTAGGGATGATGGAGACGTGAATTTTGAGACTCATAAGAAAAGTCCAAATAAAATTGTTGTATGAAATATGAATAAAAATATAATATTTTACTGTTAGTTTGAAAGTATGTAATTTAATGTTATGATGCAATTAATAAATTATCAAAGGCAGATGGTTCACTCTTTAATTGATATTTCTAAATTTAGAGACTTTTTTTAGATTTATTTATTCATTTATTTATAAATTACTTTTTCAGAGAGAAGCATAGGGAGGAAGGAAGAAAGGGGGAGAAGCATCAATGTATAGTTGTCTTTCATCTGCTTCCAGCTAAGGACCTGGCTGGAGACCTGGCTTGCAACCTGACTTTGTACCCTGACTGGGAATCAAACCATCAACCATTGGGTTCGCAGTACGGCACCTATCCACTGAGCCACCAACCAGAGCTAGAGACCAATTTTATTCAGGAAGAAAATCAGTTTCTATTTTTGTTTTCCCTTTATTGATCAACATGGCCTTCTGCCTTGGAACCACAGAATCTAAGCACTCAAAGCTGTACATTTAGAGCTATATACAGTAGCCACTAGCCATATATCACTATGAGCAAGTCTAAATTCAGATATGTTATCAATGTAATTTTATGTTACATTTATAAAGTTCAACATTTATGTTAAATTTCCATTATTGTATCATTCACAATTGCTAACAAATGATGAAATTATATTATTTTGGATACTTTAGTTTAAATCAAGTATATTTTTTAAATCAGTTTTACCTGCTTCTTTTTTTTTAACATCCACTGGAAAGTTTTAAATCACATGTAGCTCATATTATATTTCTGTAGAACATTGCTGCATAAGTCTCCTTGAGAACTATTTAAAGGGCCCCTGAGACTGATAAGAAGCCATTTAATTTCCTAAAGGATTCACAAATGTCAATAGATTAAAATAAATAATACAAAGCACTATACTTTCCAAGTAATATTCAACTCCAGTGTACCTTTTGTGAATCCAAATTCAGCTGAAAACTCCTGCTGTACCAATTTTTATAATTAAATTGTAACTAATATCTATAATGTCTTATTGAAAAAATTATAACCACTACTTGATGAGAGTTTGAAAATAACAAAATTCTTTGCATGGAGCACTGATAAGATATGTTGTACAAATAACAATACTTTATTAAAAATGTAATCAGCCCTGGCTGGTGGCACAGTGGAAAAGGCACTGGCTTGCAAACCTACAGGTCACTGGTTTGATTCCCAGCCACGGCACATAACCAGGTTGCAAGCCAGGTCTCCAGCCAGGTCTGTAGCTGGAGGCAGGTGAAAGACAACCATACATTGATGTCTCTCTCCCTCTCTCCCTTTCCCTCTCTCTAAAAATAATAAATAAGGTCTTTAAAAATAAAAAAAAGTAATCAAAACTTCTTTTGAACCTACTACTATGAAAGTATTGGTTCACTTTTTATTTTTGAAACATCTGTTTTTTATTTATTCAAATAGTGTTATTCTTTTACAATTAACTTTGCACACCAATTTTTGTAACTTTTTGACATTGTGAATGATTTTTTTTTAATAAATGCTTCAGAACAGCTTCAAGAAAGTTGTTCTTACACGAGAAAATAAATTATAATATGAAATAGTTAAAGAATTCTGAATCAATAGATATAATATACTTAATATTATAACTTTAAAGAGTTAAATGAGATAGATATTATTTTAAAGGATATATATATATATATATACCCACACAAATAAGTATACAGTTGATTAAACAACTGTGAAATACAAAAATCTTCTCTATAAAGTGAGATATCCCATTAGGTACTAACTAATATCTAGCCCTTCTCTTCCAACAACAAATGAGCACAGACATAAAAATAAGCATACTTACTAAGGCCTTTACAGCAAAGACATGGTTTGCTGGCAAAACAAATTCAAGTGGAAAAAAGTGAATCTCAATGCCAATTATATTTCAAGTAGTATTTTTAAAGGCTTATTGCTTTTAAAGAAAGGCTTTAGGAAACTGACAAGGGTGCATTTCAAAGAACAAAATTAACCCCAAGGGGCCTGGAATCTCATAATTCCATGAAATCTTAACTTCATACCAATTTATGTTCTTATGCTTTGGGAAAATGCACAACAGAGAGCAACTTACATAATGGTGCCTGTAAGTCAAATTTTACTCCACCTCTGTCCTTACACTCTCCTCTCCAGCCAGATTAACCACTCCAGCCCGCTCTGTACAATAGTTTAATCGATTCAGTTTACAGGTTTGGGATTGATTGTAGCATAAATTGCCTCACTCTTCAGTAAAAAAAATCATCGAAATCCTCAGGGAGTAAAACAGATATTAGGCTTTGTTACAAGGTAACTCATTTTCTTCTTTCTTATGTGTGTTGCCTGGGGTATTTCCCTGGATTATTCTGAATACTCCCAGACTTCAAGATTAGATTTCAGAGCCTCTGTTACAGAAGCTGCTGGAGGCCTGCCCAACATCCGTTCCTCCTTCTATACTAATGGATATATTTTTTTTCTGACTGGCAAGGAGTCCAGCTAAAATATTCTATTTCCCAGACTCCCTTGAAGCTCGCATATCTATAGCAGAACTCTGGTGAGTTAGATGCAATTTGGGAAAGGGGTGAGATCTTTCCCTTTTTCTAAGGGAATTCCTTTGGCTTCTTGTTCTTGGCCCTTAACCCACATTCCTTTTTCCTGTCCAAAATGGTAATGCACTGTCTGGATGTGTAGTAGAAACCTTGCAATCTTAAGTATGAAAGCTCAGTGTAATGAAGACAGGCAAGGCAGATAGAGTCCTTGCAAAATCTTGAACTTGCACCACTTCTGGACCGACTGATGAAGACTCTTGACTATATAAGGAAAATCACCCCTGACCTGTTTACACTGCATCTTATCTTTCACATAGTGAATGCAGTCCCTACTAGTTCACTCTTCTTTCCCAGTTGTGACTTAACCCTTGCTGGCTCTTTTCGGTAAGACGGAATCATCTCCTGTTCTGGGAACCTGCCACTTCCTTGTAGAGTACCTCCATTGGTGTTTGTGGAGCAGCCAGCACCAGCTGGGTGACTTTACACATATTGAACGCCTCTCCTCAAGCACCTGAAGTTGGGTCAACTTCCCTAATAGTTGCCCCATACAAGTGGTCAGGGTCAGATTTTTAGCTTGGAGTCTATTCCACCTGAGCCCTGCCCACAATGTCCTGAAAGAAGCCAGCCCCTGATTGGGTCACGTAATCCTTTTCTCCACTCCACTTTAGAACTCTAGTTTTGTAATGAACCCTTTTATCTGACTCTGTTCTTGCTGTAGAGCATCATTCTCAAATGGGGTGATTTTTGGCCCCCAGAAAATATTTGGCACGGTCTAGAAATATTTTTGCTGTCATATGGAGGGGTTGCAACCAGCAACTACTAGGCACAGATGAGGGATGCTGGTAAACATCTTAGAATGCACAGAAGGGCGGGCAACTTCCCACAGCAGAGATGTAGCCAGCACAATGCAGGTACTGCCAAAGCTGAGGAAGATAATCTGCTCTGCTCTAGGGCAATGATTGTATCTCTAGCTGCATTTAAAAATGAAATAAGAGCCCAGGCTGGTGTGGCTCAGTGGATTGAGCACCAGTCTATGAACCAAAGGGTCACTAGTTCGATTCCAAGGCAGGACACATGCCTGGGTTGCAGGCCAGGCCCCCAGCTGGGGGCATGTAAGAGGCAACCACATGTTGATGTTTCTCTCCTTCCCTTTCTCTCTCCTTTCCCCTCTCTCTAAAATAAATAAATAAATAAAATAAGAAAATTTCAAACAGTCCCTGAGCCTGAATTCCATTCCTTGGTATTCTGATTTCACACTTCTGGAATGGGACCCACACTTACTAGAAAATACCACACTGACAGACAAAGTTGAGGACCACTGAGGTAATAATAATAGAAAACCCTTGATGTTGAAGTCCTGGCTGAGTTAGAGACTGGCCCTAAGATGACAAAAAGTGAGTCTAAGCCAGAATCAAAAAAAGAAATATGCCTTGAGAAACTAAATGAATGAAATCTATTCACCTCTTTCATTACCCCTGTAATAAAAGGCCTCCCTATTGCAAACATGGAGAAGTGAGATAGAATCAAACCAAGAGAGGACTTTCTGTGAGAGAATTGATCCCAAGCTGAAACGCCAGGAAGGTAAGTAAATGCTGTTGTAGAAAGTGCAGTGTGAAGAAAAGTAGTTCAACAATCAAAATGGAGCATGAATAACTCAAAGGTCCCTTTTTAGAATTATTAAAATGGCTGGCTGGCTATCTATCTATGTTTACAGATTTATGATCACACCCATAACCATCTAGTTGTCCTCCTTTGTCTTGGTTATAAGACTAATGCAGATGGATAAATGAAGCAGTTGTATGTGAAGATAGAATTTAAATTACACTTTTTTATAAAAAATTCTTTAATATTGTTGTAGTATAATACATTATTTTATGAAAAATTACATTAAACTAGCATGAGCTTACTGTTAAAGTTTGAAAAATAAAATATGGGGAAAAATTAATTAAACTAAATACCAGCTTATAGAAGCAACCATCAAAGTTGTATGTATATATGTATATATGTGCTGTATATAATACACATACATATATGTATAGAATACATACATACATATATAATGAAAAGTGGTGTAATCTAAGGGTTTAACGGTACTGAGCAGGAACCAAAATGTTTACTTTAGTGCCATTTTCACGTCCTAGCTATAAACAATTCTGCCACAAATACCCCAAAATCTGAAATTGGTATAATTATGTCTGTCAGCTTACAACTATGAGTTTATTTTCATCTCACAAAATAATCAGAGCTTAATGACACTTCCTTTTACTGTAATACCAAATATTGTTTGACTATAAGATTTTTACCAGTAAATCATGCTTTGAAACTATTTGTGCTCAGGGATGTTTTTTCAAATTTGCAAGAACCTAGTTCACTTAAGTTTGTTATATATAGCTAAACCCACCTTAATATTACAGTATCTATATCTTGTATTACATCTTTGACTTCTTTTTAGTTTCATAATTTACTTGAAATATGGTTATGAAATGAAAATCCATGACTGTAATATTCCAATGTTAATTAAGTAATAGTTTCTTCTCTCAAGAAGTTTTTCACTACCGATTGATACATAGATCTCTGACAGTAAAATGATTAAGTCCACTTCGTCTTTCATTCTTATGGGCAATTCATCAACCATCAATGAAGTCTTGATTGCAATATTGAGAGTGGGCCACTTGGTCATATTAATTGTGTATATTTCAAACTATAGATAAAATACAGTAAATGAACTACTGACATAAATAACAAAAATGTATACACAATATTTTTCAGTTGTTTTTCATCCAGTCAAGTGGATTTTCAGTAATATTTTACTAAAACCATCAGTGAGAAATTCAGTTTTCATTGCAACCCAGGAAGCATAATTGAAGCATATCTTTCTATTAAACTTAGTAAAATGCATGCAAGGCACTTCAATGTGTTCTAGCCTATGTTTATAAACTTATAAAATGTCCCTGTGACTTATTAGTGAATTTCATTAGTTTGAAAAACACTTAGCAACATTATGTAAGAGGTAGTTATAGACTATAAAAGAAAATTTTAGAAACAAAAAAGAGTGAGTGATAAAAGTCGATATTACTAAATTGAAAATGTAATAAAAAATCCAACATTTTATAATTTATAATTTCCTAAAAACTCAAAATTATGAACAACACTTTTCAATATAATTGTTTCAGTTCCCCAAATATTAGATTTTAACTTTTTGTTAACATTTTATCTACTCTTGTTTATTCATACAAAGCCTCCAAAATTAAGAGTGAAGATTTTCTTTTTTAATTTGACTTTATATCTTCACTACTTCTAATTACAGTTAATAAACTAGTTATATGCCCTAGCTGGTAGCACAGTAGATAAGGCACCAGCCTGCAAACCCAAAGTTCCCTGGTTCTATTCCCCTATTCCCCTATGCCAGGGCACATAACCAGGTTGCAAACCAGATCTCCAACCAGGTCTGTGGCTGGAGGCAGGTGAAAGGCAACCACACATTGATGTTTCTCTCCCTCTCTGCCCCTCTCCCTTCCCCCCTCTCTAAAAATAATAAATAAAATTTTAAAAAGAAAAGAAAGAAATACTGAAGGAACAGAATAGATACATCCTCATTGTTAATTAAGAAGAGCCTCATTTACAAAGTATATGGCTAAAGAATACATTGTCTTTGACAACTCAAAATAATCATTATGGTGCACATATAAGAAAATAGCCCATTAGTTTGTACTATGGAAAAAGATATCTGTCAAATAATAAATGGTTATATTTAATTTCATGTAATTGATATTCTGTTGTGAATATATTAATATATGAAATATTTATCTATCCCAGAGAAAGTGTTGAACAAATAGGTTGGTATTATTACTGAAACTAAATGATATTCTTTAAGATTTGTTTCTTTCATTAGCAGTACATATAGGAATTAACAGTATAATTATTTCCTAAATAAACTAATTTTCATCATACAAACAGCTTAAAACTATGCCTATACCTTTCTTTTATTTAAATTCTTTACAGTATCAAACATTCTATATATGTGAGTGTGTAATCCCTGGGAAAAAAATCCCTAAGAGAGTTCAGAGCAAAAGAACAATCAATTTTTATCAGCAGCTTCTCAACATTTTAATTTAGACCAATCTCTTGAAAGCAAACTACTGTCTTATCTATGTTGATGAGCCTTTTTTCCTTAGATAGATTCTTTATGACTTTTACAATTTCATGTCTTTCTATGGTTTGTTTTCATTTCTTCATATCTATATTTCAAATCTATCTCCCCAGAGTAATACCCGAATGTTCAAAAAAAAACCTTATAAAAATTTAAATTATGCTTTAAAGAATGTCAGTCTTTAATTACTATGGTAGAATACAAGTGATATTTAACAGAATTACAAGTATTCATGTTTTCTTTTTGTTATAAAACTATTGAGTTACTTTTTAAATTAAAAAAAATTGTAAAGTCAAGATTTTTACCTTAAGTTTAGATGTACAAATCCAATTGAATATGAAATTATTAATTTCTATATATATACTCAATGAAAAAGTTCTTAAATGATCATTTTACTTCGGTAATTATACTAACCTATTTGTTGATCATTTTCTCTGAGACAGGTGAATATCTCATATTTGGGCCACATTCAACTGAAAATCTGTGATAATGGCTTATGTAGAAAAGAAAAATGCCTAGATACGCTTTTGTCACTTTTTTACAGACATTTAAGAATATGTTTCCCTTTAGCTGAGAATTTATTTAGAGTAAGATACAGAATTTGAAGGTAGTCTGACTTTTTAACAAGGAATATATATTTTGTTTAAAAAAAAAAAGAATATATATAACCTGTGTTTAAGAGCAAAAAGAGAACACTAGCATATCAAAAAGCAACTCACTTATTTGGCATAGCACAAAAAATGTTAAATATTATGTGAGCCTCCAGAAAAGATATCATTACTGTTAGATAATATACTTACACATACTTAAAAATATCTTGTTTATTTTCAAATATATGCATATATATATATATATATATTAATCAGCCTTCTTTATTTTTATTTTTATTTTGAAAGAATTATTAGTTAAGTTTCAGGTGCTTTCAAATCTCAATAATATATTTAATTGCACTAAGAGTAAAGCTGATAACCAAGGTGTAATTTCCACTGGGCTTTAGAAGTAATGACTGTCAGCCCTTGTATAACCTACTACTCTCAACACTTCCCCATACACAAGCACACTGAGTCAACCTCTGTCATCAGTTACTCACTCACAACTCCAAAGCTGAACTGGGCCCTCAACAGCTCAAACTGAGATTCTCCAGGGAGTCAATTAGAATTATATGGCAACCGCAGAAGACAGCATGTGGACATGGCACTTTTCCTAAGTTAATGGCAGCTGACTTTGCCTTAGCCTGTCCATATTGCTCTTATGCCTGCTGACAAAGCATGAAGTAAGCTATTCAAGCAACTAAAGACTTGGAGATCACATTCAGTATTGACATTTGGAGGGGTGCTTCAGCATTTGAAAAGCAAAGATGTTATTTAAAACAGCATAAATTTAATTAGATAATTTCCCTATATGTTAATTCATATAGACAAATCAATCTTACAACCACAACGAAAACAGTTGAATTTAGAGAAGAAAGTTGCCTTGTCCATGTTTAATCAAAGGAGTTTATTAATCTAGCAGAAACCCGACTATGTTGCATAAAATCCGTTGTGGCCAACTCAATTTAGTTTTCCACATTATCAAGATTATTTTTGTCTGATATAATTTAAAATTGATTTGTTTAGCATATAACTAGTAATTTAATTTCATTTAATAAAGTCTTTACATGTTATGTATTTATTCAGAAATAGTACAGGGCTGTGCTGCTCATCTCTCTCAAGTATTCATACCCATCCTCATCGCTGCATGACACTTGCAACTGCCACCACCATGCCTGAACAGATGACCCTCAAGGCCATAATGACTGGGTGACCTGGGTTGCTACCACTCCCAGTTCCTGCACATGAAACTGTCTGCCTCTAAAGACAAGACCGTCATCATGTGGAAGCTGACGAGGGGTGAGACCAAGTATGGCATCCCACAGCGTGCTTTTTGGGATCACTCTCATTTTGTTAGTGACATGGTCATCTTCTCAGTGGCCAGTTGGCCTTCTTTAGCCCCTAGGATGAAAGCCTTCACCTCTGGGATCTCACAATGGGCACTGATTTGTAAGACCAAGAATGTGTTGAGTGTGGCCCTTCTCCTCTGACAACCCTAGCAAATTGTCCTTAGCTCCCAAGATCGAACTATCAGGCTGCAAAACACTCTGGGAGTATGCAAACACACTGTCCAGGGTAAGAGCCACTCAGAGTGTGCATCCTGTGTCCATTTCTCACCCAACAGCAACAACTCCATCATGGTGTCCTGTGGCAGGGCCAAGCTGGTCAAAGTATGGAACTGCAAGCTGAAGACCAATAACATCAGCCATACAAGGTACCTGAACACTTGACTGGCTCTCCAGATGGGTCCCTCAATGCTTCTAGATGCAAGGATGGGACCTCAACAAAGACAAGCATTTTTATCTACTTGACGGTAGGGACATTGTCAACACCCTGTGCTTCAGCCTTAATTGCTCCTGGCTCTGTGCTACCACTGGCCCCAGCATCAAGATCTAGAACTTGGAGGACAAGATCATTGCAGATGAATTGAAGCCAGAAGTCATCAGCACATGCAGAAAGGCAGAGCCACGCCAGTGCCCCTACCTGACCTTATGTCTGCTTATTGTCTGCTGATGGCCAGACTGTCTCTGCCGGCTACACCAACAACCTGGTGTGAGTGTGGCAGGTGACCACTGGCAACCCTTGAAAATATATGGCAGAGCTTTAAATTTTTTTTAAAACTTGATTTTCTGACTTGTAAAACTAACAAAGGAGATAATTTACAGAAAAAAAAAATAATAAAGCATTCATGATTGAAATGACTAAGATTTTCAGTATATATAAAATCTCCTCAATGTCATTTCAAATACAGCTTTCAAAGATAGTGTTCCCAATCAAAACTAACCTCTTTCTTCATTCAAATATTGTCTTTGCACTGATAACTTTCCTCACATTCCATTTTAAAATTTCAATGTCTCTTCCCACAGAATTTCAAATTATCTGCCTCCTCATTATTTTCCGTTATTGTACCTACCATCATCCAATGTGTTACATATATTTGATTGTATATTGTCTATCCTCCCATGGGAATGGTAACTTAGTGTGGGCAAGGATATTTCTGGTGTTCTGTTCATTGCTATGTCCTTAATGACTAAAACAGTGCCAGTATATAGAAGGTGCTAAATAAACATTTATAAATGAATACATAAAAGATCTGCCCTGGCTGGTAGCACAGTGGATAAGGCGCCGGCCTGTGAACCCAAAGGTCACAGGTTTGATTCCCCAGCCAGGGCACATAACCAGGTTGCAAACCAGGTCTGCAGTCATGTCTGTGGCTGGAGGCAGGTGAAAGGCAACTGTACATTGATGTCTCTCTCCCTCTCTTCCTCTCTCCCTTTCCCTCTTTCTAATGAAATAAAATCATTAAAAAAAAAAAAAGATCCATCACTTTTTACAAAGAATTTGGCTAAAATTTGGTGTGTGTGATTGAGGAACCTGATAATTTAAATTTGGCTCAAAGCCCTGGCTGGTGGCTCAGCGGATAGGTGCCAACCTGTGAACCCAAAGGTCACTGGTTCAATTCCCAGCCAGGGCATATAACCAGGTTGCAAGCTAGGTCTCCAGCCAGGTCTGTAGCTGAAGAGAGACAAAGGCAACCATACACTGATATTTCTCTCCCTCTCTGCCTCTCTCCTTTCCCTGCTCTCTAACGATAATAAATAAAATCTTTAAAAAAAAATTTAGCTCAACAACTCTCTTACTAGGTAAGATGACGTAAGTATATCCTACCATTCTCCCCTAATGACCATGGCTTTAAGTTTGAAGAGAATGGATGAGCAGCCATTTGAAGACTCTGAAATATAAATAATAACAGGCAAATTGCAGTAAAAGGAAATAAAGTACCACAAAATCAGTAGTAAATTTACTTTGTCCTCTCCCTTCTTTGGTATCTTCAAGCTTGGACTCAGTGCAGCAAAAAACCCAGAAGTAGAGGTATTGGCACATAGAGACTATTGAGAGAAGTACTAGTACTAGCTTGATGCATGGAAAATGCATGATTTTCTGGTGTATATGGAACGTTCACCATAATATGTCATTAAACAAACCTTAACATATTTAAAGGAGTTCAGTATCATACAAAGTTGTTATTATACCATGTGGAATTAAACTTAAAATAACAAAAGATGCAGAAAAATCTTAGGAATTATAAAATACACTGCTAAATACCCATGGATGAAATAGAAAGTCTCCAAAGAAATTTTAAAATATTTTGAACTGAAAAAATTTAAAAACACAACACATCAAAATTTGTAGGATGTGGCTAAAATATTGTGTACAGAAAAGTAGTTATTTTTTAAAAATCAAATGCCTATATTATAAAAGAAAAATATCTCAAATGAACAATATAAGTCTCCACTTGGAAAAAAAAAAAAAAAGGCTAGACAAAACAAGGGTAAATAAATCCAAGACAAGCAAAAGAAAGGAAATAATATAGGTAGAGCAGAAGTGAATGAAGTGGGTACCTGTACGATTCCAGTTATTTGTCATTCTCAAAAGACACAAGGGTGTTGAATAGATCAGTGGTGCCTGGGGGTGAGGATGAGGGAGGGGGTAACCTAGAGATCACACAAGGGAGTTTTGGAGGATGATGGAAATTTTCTGTATCCTGATAGAAGTGGTGGTTACATAAATCTATTCATGTATTAAAATTTATAGAACTGTGCACCAATAGTGTCAATTTACTGTAAATTTTGAAATAGTAGTCTTTAAAAATGCTTATTTAAACATTCTGTTTAACAGAAGATGTGAGAATTTTATAAATGTAAAATATGATCTTAAGTCTCTATTCAAATGCTGGCTTTCCAATTACTAACATTAGAGCCTTTCTACAGACCTTTCACTCCTCTGAGCTTTGTGTCCCTCATTCTAAAAGCAGGGGTAGGACCACTTGCACCTAGGTCTGCAATGAGAAATCCAGATTTAGGTGCACCCTGCTGAAGGCAAAGGGATTAGCCAAAGAATACACATGCATAACTCACAGACACAGATAACAGGGTGTGATGGCCAGGAAAAAAGGTAAGAGCGGGGACTGGATGGAGGTGGGCAAAGAGGGCAGAATGGAGACATCTGTGTTAGTGTCAACAATAAAAAAAATTTTTTAAGTGAAACAAGCCCTGGATGGTGTGGCAGAGTGGATTGAGTGCCAGCCTGCAAACCAAAGTATTGCAGGTTCCACTCCTGTCAGGGCATATGCCTAGACTGCGGCATATTCCTGGGTGGTGGGCCAGATGCCCAGTTGGGGGCATGTGAGAGGCAATCACACATTGATTGATGTTCCTATCCTTCTCTTTCTTCCACTCTTTTATTTATTAAAAATAAGTAAATAAATAATCTTTTAAAAGAACAATAATTTAGTAAAAATAAATATACCCTGTTGAATGGAATTTCACCTCCTTCTGTTACTCAAGAAACTGACATTAGCTCTTGCTGGGTGGCTCAATTGGTTGGAGCTTCATCAGTAAACTGAAAGGTCATGGGTTCGATTCTGAGCCAGGGCACATACTGGGGTTGCCGGCTTGGTACCCAGTTGGGACACATATAAGAGGCAACTGGCAACCAATGGATGTTTCTCTCTCGCATCAGTGTTTCTCTCTCTCTCTGTTTCTCCCTTCCCTTCTCTCTAAACTCAATAAGCATGTCTTTGGGTGAGGATTTAAAAAAAGAAGAAGAAAGAAAGAAGCTAGCTTTAATCATCCTAATCTATCTGAAAACTTTAGATCAAAATCACAGTCAAGGAAAGCTCACTTACATTTACTTTAGGGAATACACTGTTGTAACATTTTAAAAGAAAATTTACCATGGGTTTATTAATAAATTTAAGAGATAATCACCCAATTTGAAGTTTGTATAGCCACAGGTGTGGTATAGATCAATAAAATAGGTTTCGGCTACAGGAAGCTATGTAATAAATAACATGTAGCTTCTAACACGTAGCTTCATAGGGGTGTTTTTGTCCAAGACATTATTTTCAACCGTGGTTACAACAGCAGAGGCCTTTTATGCTGACCTCACAGCTCCACAATGTTACCATAGACGAAATTCTAACTCTCAGTATTGTTTGCTATGATTTTGCCTTACTAAAAGTTTTATTAGACATCTCTCCCCAAAAGTCCTAGGCATGCCCACTGATTGGATTCAAAATGGCAATAATAATGCCATACTTCATATTCTCTCCTCATATCTTCCAATCATATGCCAAGAAAGAAAGAATTATATACTGGTAACCCCTTTTTAAAAAGGATATTTTGTGCTTCCCAAGATTCTCTATAAAGTTCTGGCTTCTCAGTGCCTTGATTGCGTTATAGGCCTATTTCAGTGGGAGAAGGTAAGGAGAAGTCACTTTGGCCAGGACTTGCATTGCTTATTGACTAGAATCAATAACCCATACTTAATGCTTAGGTGAAGTCAATCTACCAAATACCATATTGGTATTAGAAAATAAATATATATATAATACAATAATATTAGTAGTTTTAAGATACATTACTGATTTGTAATATTTGAGATTAATTTTATATGCTTCTAGAATTTATAGCCACTATACATTTCTGACAGAAGAATCAAGTGTTATTCAGAAACAATACAAAATTTGTATTCAATTCTCCTATCAAAAGTATTTTATTGTGTTTATACAAGAGGCAACTGTATATGCACTATGTGGAACATATAGTCCATTCCACCAACAAAAATATCTACATATATATAGAGAGAGAACATTTTAACTGATATGATTAAATTAAACATTATATAGTTTTCTTTAAAAATGTAGTCAAAATTATTAATTCATCAAATATTTATTGAGTGTGTACTATATGTCTTTCACTGTTATGAGTGCAATAAATATAGTAGTGAACAAAACAAAATGTCCCTGTCTTCATAGAGCTAAGATCCTTATGGCAAGGTTTAAATCCTTTTTCTTTTTTTTTCTTTTTTAAGATTTTATTATTTTTAGAGCGAGAGGAAGGGAGAGAGGCAGAGAGGGAGAGAGATGCCTTTTCAACCTGCCTCCAGCTACGGATCTGGCTGAAGACCTGGCTTGCAACCTCATTATGTGCACTGGCTGAGGAATCGAACCAGCAATCTATGGGTTCACAGGTTGGTGCCTTAATCACTGTGCCACCAGCCAGGGCTATAGGTTTAAGTTCTAATGAATGGCTTGATTGAGTTGATACAGATCTCATTAAACCAAAATCTAAAATGATGTTGCGCTTCTGTAGATGGGCAGTCACTTAACACTTATTGCAAAGTTTGTTAAATGTTTTCATTAAAACTCTGAGGTTCACTTATTTATTCATTATTTTAACAAATAATTTTTTAGTCTTATGGTATGTTCAAACATGATGCCCAACCCTAAGGAAACAATGGTGAGCAAGTGAATGATGTATTTTCCCTCCAATAATAATTGCCCAAGAGAAAATATGTTTCAAATCTTTCAAAAAATTTAAGTAATTTTATTTGCTAAAATATTAGCTTTTTTGTAAAGTAACTGAAAATCTAAAAAACTGTAATTGTCACTTTAACTAATAGAACTTTATACAAGTTCTGTCCAGAAGGTAGCCAGCCAGTCATTGTAATATGAAAAATGGAGACATTTATTGAGGAAGATATAAGATACCAAAAAAACAACAACATTGTACAGTGATGCCTCAGTCCCCTTTTAAGTCCTCTTGGGACTTCTCACAGTTCTCCCAATCACCATCAGCTGCTCTGTTGTATTTTCCTAAATCTCATCAATGATCTGACATCTTTTCCCTTTCAAGGATGATTTTAGTTTAGGAAAGGCCAGAAGTTGCAGGATACCAAATCTGAGCTGCAGGAGGGCTGAGTCACCTGGGTGATTTGATGTTTTGTAAAAAGACTCTGCACAAGATACGATGCATGAGTAGGCATGTTGTTTTGATGAAGCTGCCAATCACCAGTTGCCCATAGGCTTTGACCTTCTGAATCACTCCAATAGGTTCTGTGGAGGAGTGTTCAGGATTAACACAAAATTTGATGCAGGTTCATAGCTCTACTTGCTCAGTCATTCCCTCATTTTCAATGTGACAGCCACACAGTACATATGCTCACTCAATGACATCTACCATCCCCACTGACTAGTAAAGTCGTCATTGTTCATGCATGTTTATTCCAGTCCACTTCTCCTGGCTGCCAGGTTACATCCATGCTCCGCAAACCTTTCCCTTTATACTAACAATGGCTGTCCTTTTTCCAAACAGACCTTGTATATGATATACATTGTTGGCTAAAAAGTTTGTTTCGTTTTTTTCCCATAAGATGGCTGTAACAGCACTTAGTTATATTTAACTTTACTTGAAAAAATGTTGTTAGTGACAGCTGTCAGAATGCATTTTTTAAAAACATCAAAATTTGGTGAATTTTTGCGCAGCCATTTGAATATTGGAGATGGAAGAAAATACACAACATTTTTGGCATATTATGCTTTGTTATTTTAAGAAAGGTAAAAATGCCACTGAAAAATAAAACAAAAAAGATATATGAAGGAGGTACCGTGACTGATCAAACATGTCAAAAGTGGTTTGCAAAGTTTAGTGCTAAAGATGTCTTGCTGAATGATGCTCCACAGTTGGGTAGACCAGCTGAAGCTGATAGTGATCCAATGGAGATGGTAATGAGAATAATCAAGTTATACCATGCAGGAGATAGCTGACATGCTCAAAATACCCAAATCAATAGTTACTGGTGAAAATGAAAAATGCATGTTTCATTTTACTAAAAAGCTAAATGGACTTTTTGGCCAACCCAATACATATAATGTATTTTTATATATAACATAAAATATAGGCACATACCTTTAAAGCCAATAGATCACTTTATGTGAAGGTGTCATCTCAACCATTCACAGATCAGCCCCCTCCTTTCTCAGCCCCTGTAGCACATATGGCAAGAGGGGTTTTGTATATATATATATATATATATATATATATATATATATATATATATACTTTTATAATTCATTATAAAGAGAGAGAAGAGGATTTTATCTCTAATTTATAACTCATAAGAATGAGTTTTAAAGCCAGAAAGCAGTAAATAGTCAAATTATACAAAGCTATGTGGCATAAATGAGGAGTTTATAAAGTTTACATTAAGCACAAAATGAGTTACAAGAAGATTTTAAAAGGAGATTGATATAATCTAACTAAATTTTTAAAGAAAATTGTATGAACCTCACTTCTGGACAAGTTTGAAAAGGGGGAATTGGGTATAGCCTTCTGTCTGAAGGGTAAAGGAAATGAAGGTCCACATATATGAGTCAACAGTTTCCAAGACAATGGACCTCAGCGAATGAAGGATAGTGATCCCTGAGAAATAGGAAAGGATCAAATGTCACCCTATGAGCACCTGGGCTTATCACCTGGAAAGAGATCCTAGGCTACCATAAAGAGGAGGAAAGCAGGTTGAGCCTGGTAGATTCCTTGAGTTGAGGAAATAAAGCTATGCATTTAGGCACACCAAGGCAGCCAGAGTTGGCAGGCCAGACTCCAATCATGTATCACTAACCCCGATGGCTTACGTTCTAAGAAATATGTCATTAGGCCATGTTGCCATCATGTAAACATCTTAGAGTACACTTAACACAAGCCTAGAATGTATAGTCCACTGCACACCTAGACTATACAATTTAGCCTACAGCCTATACATCATGTTACTGTATATATAAAACAATGAGAATAAATCAAACACAAGAGAAAATGACACAATCGAGACTTCGTAAACACAAGATATATGAAGCTGCTGCCGGTGTGTAGTGACATACTATTTTACAACAATATTTTATATAAACAGGAAGTGTGTACTCTAAAATGATGATAAAAATATAGTATAGTAAGCACAGAAACCAGTAACATGGTTGTTTGCCATCATGATCAGGTATTGTGTACTGTAAATAATCGCATGTGCTCTACTTTTCTATGATGACAGCACAGCAAATTTATTGATGACAGCATCACCAAAAACACCTGAAGATCGAGGGTTGGTGGCATAAAGGATGCATAGAAGTACTTTTTACATATTTCTCTATAATTTTTTACAATGAACACATACAATCAAGATACAAAAGAAGCAAAAATTAATTCAGCAGTCTAATGAAGACTCAGATAAGGTAGCCCTTCGGGAAGAACGCACATAATAAACATTTGTGAAAACAGAACAGGATTTAGAATTACATACTGGGTTCAAATCTTTTCTCTATTACATAGAAGCTGTGTAAATTTAGGAATTTGTTTCAATTCTCTGAGTCTCAAATTCTCAATCTGTACAGAGAAATACTACTACCCACCTCAGAGAGTTCTTCAGAGAATTACATGTCAGTCTCTATAAGTATCTAATGCAGGTGGTGAAAAAAATGCTAGTTTCCTTCCTTTTAATGCCAAGAGGATATCATATAGTGCCATCATTAAATCTTTAAATAATCAGAGCATTTCTTAAATACCTGAAGTACACCCAGGAAATGTCTTAATAGTACACTTGAACTTTCTGAGAATGCTATGCTTTAGAGATTAGACAAGGAAATCGCCCTACAATATAGCATTTTGATATTTTAGGGGCTGTAATTTGAAAATGGGATCCAAGAAGGGGAGTTTTCCCTCAATTCTCTCCATACCAATAGGATTAGCAGAGTTCTCAGGGGAGGAGAAATGATATTGAATTTTCCCAAACTAAATATGAGCGAAGATGGTGCTAAAACTAGGAAAATATAACACAAAGAGGGAAAGAGTTTGTTTCACATGAACACATGCCCTCTTCCTGCTGTTGTCCACAAACAGGCAGCACACACTGGTACAGGTGGTCCTTTATAATTGTGTGTGCATAATAAAATAACTGACTCATTTTCTGATTGGTAAATAATATGCAATGTCAGACTCCCCGCACCATCTGTGTCACTCACTACCGCAGTGTTCTGCAGAACTGCCAGCCGCTCAAGCCCAGCACCTCCCTGTTGGAGAAGTCACAGGAAGAAGTATTTGGCACCCTTGGCAAAGCTTAAATCTGTTCTCAGTATTGAACCTGACATATGCCCCAAAGCAGAACGTGTGTGCTCCCCTAATGATCTCTCCTGCTGTTTCATAATCAGAGACATAGATGGAGGGAGTGCTGCCATTTCTCTCTTTGGCACTGGTCAGCCTCCTGGACTTTCTTTATGGCCAAAAAAAAAAAAAAAAAAATGCTTTCATGTGCAGGAAAATTAATGTTCATATTGGTAAGTACAACCATCTCACTGTTTCTGTCACTATTTCCTAGCTGTAAGATTGTACTTATTGCTAAATCCTTGCTCCAGCTTTTTTCAATTTAGGGGATTTCTTGTCTGTATTGTTTGAAAGAAGAGTTGCTAACTGACAATCCAGACAGACTCCATGAAGTCTGGGAGAGGCTAGCTGGTAGCTGCCTTGTCAACTTCTCTTTTCGTCGAAGGACAGGAGCCCTGCATCATAGTGCACGTCTTGGCTTCATTCTCACAACGTCTGGTATTGACAGAAGCTAACATCAGAGCCCCAGCATGCACTGTGCAGTGAAAGTCCTGGACAGGCTTCTCTCTCAATCCCTCTTTTTTGTTGTTTCTTTTCATGTTATGCACAATGAGCCATATGCATATGGTGGTTGTATCCAGGAATTGTTCAATTTTGCCAAATTTCTTTTAGATCAGGGCTTTTAATTTATTTATTAATACAAAAACCTGCTAAAAAATGGTAATGTGCCTTCAAAGGCCCTATGATTTCTGTAGAAAAAAAATCCACACAGAATTTAATAGGGGGAAAAAGTTTTAACCATAATTATTTTTTCAATAACCTACAGGGAATGAATATAATTTGAAATTATAGGCAGATTCTATAAGCAAACACAATAGCTAAACATAACTGATGGTCTAAACCCAAGAAAATTAAAAAAAAAAAAAAAAAAAAAACAGACAAGGGACACATACATATGTACTTCCATAAATCTGATATAAACAGGCTTGCTTTGGGGATCACTATTCACATTTTTTCAGTATAATAAGATTAAATGTCATTTTTATTATTTTAATCCATCTAATGTTCAATGTGATTTAAAGTCTATTTTAATAAAGATAACTGTTCAAAAATAGGATATCTAGAAGGAAATCATCATGCTGTCACTGTACAAAATTCCATGTTCCTCATAAATGTGGACGAATCCAACCAAAAGCAAAAAAATTAAAAGTTGCTATTACATTAAAAGAAAATGCGCCAAAAAGTTACAGCTCTCAGCTTTGTAAATATGAAGTTAATATCAAACTAGCCTATTTCATATTTAAATACTACAACATTTTTTCCATATAAGTCAGTAGAGGTGATCTTTAGGAAGTGCACACTCTAAATACAGAAATTATTAGACTCCCATTTCTAGCACGCTTGTGTTCTTGACTTTATATTTTTAATATCTAGCTGCTGTATTCATATCCTTTCACTCAAGTGCAGGGATCTGTCATTGTTGCTGTTGTCAGTTTGTGTCTGTGGGTTTACAGAGTAGCTTTGCCAGTGCCTGCCATTTAATGATCATATGTGAGGATTCTTTGAGTGTCAGTACTAACCAGGTCCAGGTGCTAACTGTTCTCTTCTCCAGTGGAGCTTGTTGGAGCCACTCTTACTCCAGTTCACACCCTCTCTGCTCTTGGCTCTTCAGGCAAGTACCTCAGGGTGAGGATTGTGTTGTCTGAGTTAAAATGTAGTAAAAATGTAAATAGCCCAAAATTTTAGTGCATGTGGAAACAGCTCTGACAGTAACTGGTCTACAACTGAAAAACCAGGACCTGTGCCTAAAACCAGTGTGATAGAGATAAATAAGAGCCATCCGCAAAAAGAGTAGGGAAAGCATTCAATCCCTCCGATTACCTATAATAGCGGGTGAGGTCATTAGCTACCTCAGTACTTCTTTGAAACCTAAACAGGTACAGCAACTCACCATTAAGATCAATCCATTACTGAATTAGAAATACTATTGAATTGAGCAACAAATCTGTGCCAACTTTACTTCTAGCGGCAGTCGGTGTTCGGCAGCAGATTGGCACCGTGACAGGGTCCATAATTTTCACAGTATGTGTTTCATAATTTGTCATGCACACTCTGATTGCTAGGCATATTGGCAGAGTCCACGGTGATCTCTAAATGTCACCAAATGCATTTGAGGATTTGTCATGCACGATCTAAGCGAAGTGACACAACACAGTGGAGTGGCCAGGTTCAAGGTTGATTTTTGCACTCACTGTAAGTGTTCTTGAGCTCAGCCACCGGTGATGAGGGCCGGGTGGGAGATGAGCAGCCCTGCTCTTGGAGCTGCTGATTTTTAATTCTATGTCAAGTGATCATATGGATGCTGCCAGCAGAAAACACCATTATACGACAGGTGTGACATGCACAGCCCAGAATTTCTGCCTGCTAATGTTCTTTTCAAGTCATCCCTTGCTGTGTTCTTACCATTTGTCTCATTTAAAAAAAAAAAAAACAAAAAAACAAAGAGCATTTCATGAATTTGGAGTAAAAAAAAAAAAAAGAGAGAGAGAGTAATAAATATGACAGAGGGTGGAGAAAGCTATATCCAAGAAATTTCTAAGTTAAGTGATCAAAAAAAAAAAGTTGTTTGCTACCTCTTACAGAAAGGTGGACAAGTGACAGGATCAGAGAAACCTGGGCTAGTTTTGTAGTTAACACCTGGTATCCTGTAGGAACAACTTCTGAGTTTTGGCAAAAAATCCATCCTCTTTTTGGCCTCAGTAAATAAGGAGGTTGAAAGAGAGCACTTCTAAGGATGCTTTCAGGTCTAAACATTTCATTGTTCTAAGATGGAAGCTTGAGTTGATTAGTATCTCCCAGTCCTTTTTCTCATTTGCCTGCAATGATCACATAATGCTTTTCCCGTGTTTAGTAAAAGCTTCAAGAGCTACATCTGCTGGAAGCTGTTAGTTGTCCAGGATGCCAGTCATTATCTTATCACTTTTTGTCACTCTCTTTTAAGAGAAGAAAGGAAATCAGTCTTTTTATACATTTGGGCCCCATGGATGCACCTGTTACTGTGAAATCTGTTTGATGATAAATAACTCACATATGCTTGAGAGCATTGTCTTGACATGTGCAGTGAGAGACCTTCACAGACATATGTTGTATAAAGAGATAACTGTGATTTTGTATTGGCTCATGGATCAGTGTGAGCAGAGGTGTAGGCAGAGCCTAACAAAGACTGTTTTAGCAGAAAAGGAAGCTGAGGATTTTGTTGGGAAATCATGGTATTTGGAAAATACTATACCATATGGGAGGCATAACACACACATATAAAAAGCACATATGTACACTACTCACAAATTACATATATCTATTAGCCAAAGCTTTAAAATATAAAAATTCATATGAAACATATGGAATTTATAATTTTTTTTTAATTCAGAAGACTGGAATCTTTTGTTTAAGATCTATAGCTTCACTGAAAAAAAATAAATACATTTATAATTCTCTCTTCTGAAAAGGCCACCAAGAATGTGCATTTACTGAAAAGATTGTGACTGTAGTCAACTTGATTGTGGCAAGAGGAGTCACTACCACTCTGTATTTCTAGGAAAAAGTTATTTTCCCATTAGTCTCTTTTATGGAGACATTTTCCCACCATTCACATACACTACCTGCTACGATAAGGTAGCCATTGAACCCTCCTACTCAAGTCTCATCATAGCACAAAACATCAAATGAGGATTCAGTTAGGTCATTTTATTTTCTTCCCCTAGTGTGTGAAGATAATTGGGTACCTTACTCTTCAAATTTTATTAGAGTGATTTTTATAACTGATCCTGTGCCTTTTACTAATCAATTGTTTAAATTGATTTGTGTTGATAAAAGTTTGATTTTATTATTCTGGAATATACCTTAGTTCTCTTTCTTATTTTTCCCCATAATTCTCTTTCTAAATACCCTTTTAAAATTATATCCCAAAATAGAAGTCTTTATAACTTTCATAATCATATAGATACTTTTCATATGTAGGCAGTGAACTACCTATAAATAATATTGATCTGAGTGTATGAATAAAAATAGGTTTCCTAGTTCTATACAATAAATATCTAACCTAATCCACTCTCTGAGGTATCTCCTCATAAAATGTTTGTGAAGACACCACACTGATCCATAGCTCCTATACACTTAACCACACAAAGCCCTCACATCCTGGGGACTGACTGTGGGAGAGAAGATGGGGTGGTTGGGACAGGGCAGAGAAGAAAAAAAGAAAAAGAAAATAAAGCCCTCCTCACAACCATGCAAATATTTTTATATGCACTTATAAAAGAGACCCATCTTCAGTTCTGCCTTAAATATGCACACACACACACACACACACACACACACAATCTGTCTAAAATTGTTCAGTAAACAAATTAATAAATTAATAAGGTGAAATATTTGCTTAATTTGAAATGTTTTCTATAAATTGTTTATAATTTTCTCTATTTATATTACTTAGACAATGAACAGACAGCAAGCAAAAAGTCAAAAATAATTTTAAACACACATTGGAGATGGAGCAAGTATGTTATAATTTATCAATCTAATTTTGAAAGAATGGAGCCCTGGCTGGTGGCACAGTGGAAAGGTGCTGGCCTGTGAAGGTAAAGGTCACTGGTTCGATTCCCAGCCAGGCACATGACTGGGTTGCAAGCCAGGTCTCCAGCCAGGTCCATAGCTAGAGGCAGGTGAAAGGCAACCATACATTGATGTGTCTCTTCCTCTCTGCCCCTCTCCCTTCCCCTCTCTCTAAAAATAATAAATAAAATCTTTTTTAAAAAAGAAAGAATGTAATTAAGTTCATGACACTAACAATTTTATATATTTGGTGCCCTGTTTTTTATGTCATTTTTTTTTACCTCAACAAAAAGTCTGTGTTAGTCTACCTTCCACCCTAGTTCTCTCAGTTCCATCCACAATATTTTATTTATCTTCCTATACACAGTTAGTGATCACATGGGAACATACAATTTTCCTTCTGTCCTAGTTCCCTGTGATTCCCCATTTGTATTAAAGGACTGAATAATGAGTATAGCTTATTTATTTGGTGTTATTTCCTTTACCAAAATTGTACTAGTTTATCTCTTGGAATAGTTTTGGAGATAGAAATTTCTATTTAATTATTTTTGTATCTATTATCCATTCCCTGGATAAAAGAGCTAAATAAAAACATTTTTGTTAGAGGCAAGCTACCTTCCTTGACTAAAAAAATAAATTAAAACAAAATAGCTTCTAGAAAGCTCATCAAATGTATGCTTTGTATTAATTAAGCTGAGGAAAGCCTATCATTTCACAACCTCCAGTAATAATCATGAAATCCCTTTTGCTTCTATCTCAAGAGCCTTTATAGTGTAAAGTCCTGAGGTTTCAAATAGCACTTAGTCTACCTACAGGCTTTCTCAGAAGTTGAGTTAGTTTCTTTCAATTTTTCACTCAAACTGCAATTGCACTACTATTTTTGAGTCATGGGTCTATTTATTGTGAGCAATACATGAAGGTCACAGTATGAATTTGTAAAAGTAATTAAGAAATAATATGCCTTTTCTTATGCACGTTACCAAACTGAGAAGGATAAAACAGGCTGAAAGTAAGTTTTAAAGGTTTTTCTGCCCATATTTAGCCAACAATTGTTCATCTTCTTTTAGTTTGCAATGTAAATATAAACAAGGTTCTTGCTGTCCCAGAGTTTATAACTTCATGTGGGAGGCAGATAATAAAGTTATATTTATTTGTACACATATGTGCATATAGCTATGTATAAGCATAATACATATCATATAATAAAATGCAAACCATATTGTATACATATTAATATGCATCATATATGCACCTATGCATATATTTATATGATAGATATGCATGTATGATATACATGTATATGTATATGTTTGTCAGAAGGTATCCAGCCATGTTATATGAAAAATTAAACATTAATTGAAGATACCAGGTAAAGAAACATGGTGCATAGAACAATGAAACCTCAGTCCCCTTCAAAGTAGGTATTTTGGGACCTCACACAGTTTTCCCAACCACCATCAGTTGTCCCATTGTATTTTCCTGAATCTCATCAATGACCTGATATCTCTCCGGTTTCAAAGGTGATTGAAGTTGCAGGGCCCCAAATCTGGACTGTAGGAGGCTCTGAGTGATTTGATATTTTGCCCAAAAGCTCTGCTTGAGATGTAATGTATGAGTGGGAGCGTTGTCATGATGAAGCTGCCAATCACCAGCTGCCCATATCTGTGGCCTTCTGAATCATCCAGAGAGGTTCTTTGGAGGAATTTTCAAACTTAACACAAAATTTGATGCAGATTCATTGCTCTACTTGCTCAGTCACTTTGAATGTGATGGCCACACAGTACACAGGCTCCCTCAACAGTGTCTAGTCACCCCCACTGACTAGTACAGTGAGTACTAGTGCATTCCAGTCCACTCTCCTTGGCCGCCAGGTTACACTGATGTTGTGTAAACTATCCTCGTTATATTAACAATAGCTGGACTTTCTCCAAACAGACTATATATTTACTTACCTATTTCTCAGATTACAATCCACATTCTACAGAGAAATTTCCAGTGAACAGCAAAAAACAAAACATGCCAGGTTTTCTTAGAAACCATATTTCTCTGTGGCAAGATGCACATTGGAGATCAATGCAGAGATTTCCTTTCTCTACCTTTTCCTTTTCATTCTGCCTTCAGAGAAGGGAAATTGCTACACACTTTCTAATAACTGAAGGTCTAGTATTGCAAGTGTTTCATGAGTCTAAAACCTACTTTTGTCTTTTATAACAATTTCAACGGCATAAATGTGGAAAGCGACTCAAAAACTACTGCCTAGCCACTCCTTTAATAAAATATATCAATTATCTTTTTTATTATTCTGAATGAAGCTATTCTAGGAAATAACAAGTTGAGAAGATTACATATACATTTAGTTAGAAAACAAATACCCATTATTTTGAATATTATTTGGTATACAAACAAAGCATATGAGAGGTCAATCCCGAAAGTATTGGCCAGGCAAACTGTTTTAATTATACTGACACCAGCTCGATACTTTTGGGACAGACTTTGTACATTGTCAAATGTTTATTAGTCTACTACAATTAAAAGTGATCCTTATACTTAATCATGGCAAAAACTTTTATCTCTGTAGAGAATACATGTTTTGCTGGAATAGTAAGCTCTGTTCATTATCTTTTTACCATGTAATACTGGCTTTTACCAAAAAAAGAACAAATGTTTTATTATTATACTACCTTTTGGCCATTTTTTAAAAAGATTTTTTAATTGATTGTTTTCAGAGAGAAGGGCAGGGAAGGAGGAAGAAAGGGAGAGAAACATCAATGTATGGTTGCCTTTCACCTGCCTCCAGCTAAGGACCTGGCTGGAGACCTGGCTTACAACCCAGTTATGTGCCCTGGCCTGGCTGGGGAATCAAACCAGTGACCTTCAGGTTCATGGGCTGGTGCCTATTCACTGAGCCACCCTAGCCAGGCCTTTTGCCCATTTGTAAATAATTTTAGGAAAAACCGCTCAGTCTTAGAGCAGAGTATTTTAGTTCCTCATCTTAGGCTATTCCAGGTTCCAATAGAACCACAGATACTCATATTGCTGATAAGGATAAGCCCAATGACTGCTTTCCTGGATTGCTAACTGCCCCCTGAATGCATTCACCTTCCTCTCCCACTGGTATCCCTTGTACTTCCTGTCACTTAAATACATAATTACTTTTCACCAAAACTTCTCCTCCTCTCTATATTTTTTCTCTCAGTGAATCAGACCAATATCTGTCAAGTGACCCAAGCCAGAGAACCTTTGTGGTACACTAGAATTCTGTCTCACATTGCTCCATCAGTCACCATGACACATTACTTCCAGCTCCTAAAGCCATCTTACATGTTTGTTCTCACCCCACAGACATTTTGGCAACACTGGTTTGTTGTTGTTGTTACCTAATATTCATTCTATCAACCCCTTGATCCTTTGAACAAAACCATAACTTTGTTTAGGTCCAAGGTCATGTGCTTTAGGAAAAACTGTTTTTCCTAGGTCCTACGATTTAAGTATCAATTAAGCTAAATATAATACAACTTTCTTCAATAATGGGAAAAATTTATAATCTGCCCTTATCAATATGGTGGACACTGACAACATGTGACTATAAAGCATCTGAATTATTCCTAAAACAAATAATGCAATCGAATTTTAATTGTATTTAATTCAAACTTAAATATCCACAATTAATTCATGGTTATGCTACTAGACAACACAGATACCAGTTAAGATATTTCCTTACCCCTGTCCAGTGATTTCCACAGGAATGGATATTTGGTTCTCAGCTATGAGAAAGAATCTGCCAAAGGACTTCTGGAAAGCGTCTCCTTTAAAAAGGGAAGGAAGAAAGGACATTCTTCTGTCCTCTGGATACAATCTATAGAACTATTATAGCCATCCAACCCAGGAGGGGACAATCTTGAAGATTAATGCCTGCATATTGGGAAGTTGAATAAGAAACAGAGAAATAACCTGAGTGTTCAAATCACATCTACACTAGGCTGCTGAATTAACAATGCTGGAATATCTTTTCTTCCGGGTTTATATGTATGGCATAATAAAGGAGTGGTTTTCCTTCACAAAACCCTAAACATTGCTTTTAACTAATATTTACCAATTTTGTTGTATGCTTCTTGATTGTCTATCCTCACAGTAGCTTTTAGCCTCTGGACAGGGGACATCATGGCTCATCATTGTTTAGCACACATTCTGGTAATGTATGTATATCAGTGAATAGATACTAAGTTAAATAATTAGCTAGTAAATTAGCCAATTATAAAGTAGTTCTGATCATAATTTGGCTTTTTAAAATGCTTTCATTAATCCACAGATTATAAGGTAAAATCCAAATTCCCTAGTCTTATTATATATAAAAACATTCACTGTCTGGCCAGACCTATGCTTATATATATGCTCTTCTGTCTGAGATCACCCATAGTCACTTATAACCTAGAAGTGGATACACCCAATTTAAAAGGCAATCCAGAGTCAAAATAAGCCATAGTTTCATGTGAGTACAATCTACTAGCAACAGAAAAGTCAGTGTAGTTAAGTACTGAGAAATACCAATTAGCAAGAAATTTTCCATTTAAACAAAAGACTGCACTGCTATGCAGTAAGAGTTAAAAGCAGTGCTTAGGAAATAGGTGAGCCTCAGCCAAATAAAGGTTTTGTTTTGTTTTGTTTTGTTTTGTTTTGTTTTGTTTTGTTTTGTTTTGTTTTTACCAGTGTTCCATGTAGAAAGAGAATCCATGGTGGCTTCATGAGTTTCAGGGGTTTTAGCACAAAATCTGACTAGTAATAAGCAATGAGTAAATAGTCATCTTAATTCTCCAAATTATTTATTTTTAATAAATAAATAAATGTATTTATTTACTACAAATTCTGGTAGGTGTAGGGCAAAAGGTATCTATCAGGTGCTGTGAAGCCATAAGTGGAGAGTTTCCAAGTCATTCATTCAACACTGTTTTGAAAGTGCAAGTATTCTCGGCATTTACAAACTAAATATATCACACTCACAGCCATCCTATTTATGATACTGCCCTCAAGTCTTCCTCCTATTGTTTTATTTCTTGTGGCAGACAGAATTGGCTTGGCCACCTCACTGGCTTTGGGTTTGATCATGTGACTTTGGCCAATGGGACCTGAGTAGATGAGTAGATGAGTTGGCCCATAATACTCATGAAACTTGTCTGACAAATAAATATTTGTTGCTATAACCATAAGATTTTGAAGTTGTTTATCGCTTCAACAAAAACTATTACTATTTTCCATTTATAAAAATCTGCTAATCAAATTAGATAATTGTTATGCTTTGTTTAACCCAGTTTCTCAATAAATTTTACATGTAGTTTGGGTTGGTTAGCAGTGCTCCTATTTTTTGCAAGTAGGCCTAATACAATTCATTCCAAAAAAAAAAAAGATATTTAGTGTTTACAGAGATAAATTTAATTTAGGAGGCTTTTAGACAATGTTAAATTCCAGGCATATGATATTTTGAGGTATTTAACACAATCAAGATAAAACAATCACTTTGCATTGGCAGGATTTACAAGTATGCTTTCTACCAAACAAGCACCTTGTAATGTTGAATAAACCTTTCCCTGGGCCTGATTCAAATCCTTCAAATCTTGAGATCAGTCATCTCCCTCCTAAACCTTGATAATTTCTTTCTAGGAAATCATGAAATTGACCATAAAAACATTTTCCGCTTCCTTATCTTCCTTAACCCACAGTGAAAGGTAATACCTTTAAGGTGTTGACAAAGGTTGATGTATTGAAGTATTCCTGTAAGGTGATAGCTCTGCAAAGAACACCCATCAAAATACCCATGAAACACAAACCTCCCTATAATTAGTCATCAGAAATAATAAATCTTCACCACGCCAGCCTTTACCGTCTCTGCCAGCACGGACCTGAAACATTGCACGACAGCCCTGTCAGTGAGCCGAGTCAATTCAGCAAGCCTGGAAGCAGGACTGACAGATACTTAACATTTAGTTCCAGAAACTGCTCCAGAAATGGAGATCAAACTGTGGCAAAAGTTAGCCTAGAACCAATGGCAATGGCCACTTCTAAACATACTATTGTGCAAGTGCTACTCTGAAGAGACTGGAAAAATGGTCCTGGTAACTACTCGGAGGGGCCTGGGCATTGTTTTTCTTCCCTTTGGTTCCCTCAAATTCACTTTCATCTTCCATTATACAGCTTTCAAGGGAATACCAGTAAATACTTAAGAACTGAAGTTTAGCCATAAACAAATTACACACAACGTGAATGCAAATGTCTTTCCTTCTACTGAGACTCCAGGGACCCTTGGCCCCCAGCTGTGTCCTGCTGGACTGGAACCTGCTGTGTCAAAGCTGGAGTTTGCTTTGAAGTCTGACACATCCTTCAAAAATCTCTTCCAGCTCCCACTACCTGAGCCTCAGAATTAGTCATTAATTTAGTTGGGACACTCTGAAGTACATGTGAACATTAGTAAATACATGCTTTTTTGTCCTGGTTATTATGCTAATTTCAATGGAGAGATGTGAACAGCAGGGATCTTTAGGCTCGAATAGTCTAATGATTCTTCCAAGGAACTGACATAAAATTTAAAAGAAGCTAGATCTAAAACTGACACTCCTGTGGGTATACCTAATTTTGACCTTGACTTATTTTATTACCAAAGGCAAGTGACAAAAGCTTTCACTCTCTGTCAGGGAGCTATAAAATTTTGATGAGATGTTATTTTACAGACATTCTGAGAAATTAACTCTTGCTTAATTTTTGCCTTTATCTTTCCCACATATTCCACCAATTGAACCCACTAATGTTCCATCCCCCTCTCTACTTTCAGAGTTTTACACACACACACACACACTACACACACATACACACACACACATTTAAGCCTTCCTTGGTTCCAAAACACAGTAGACATATGAGAAGAATCTCTACAGTCTAGAAGGAATGAACTTCAGTCATACAGACTCAGTGGACCTGTGTAGATTAAGGTTTATATGTATTTCCTTAGCCTTTTTTTCTTACAAGCAGGCTGGGTGAAACTAACAACACCTCTGTCCCCCACTTTTCCGGTTAATTCATTAGGTCAGTGTTTCTGACAGCTTCATCCAAGTTCTAGAAGTAACATGGCATTGTGGTTAAACATAAGAGCTTGGAGCCTTCTGGCTGGGTGCAACCCAAGCATACTCATTCATGAGCTGTGACGTTTCTCAGTTTCTGAACTAGTAAAAATGAGAAAAATAAAAATAATGGAACCTACCTGCTACGTCTGCTAAGAGGCTTAGATATTTCATGAGGAAACACATGGAATAATGCCAAGCATATGACAAGCTCTACATGTTTGTTAAAGAAATGCAGTGACCATAACTATTAGCTCTGAATACCAACAGCCCACTGGACACTAAAAGCTTTCTTTACTTGCCAACCTGATTTCACCCGTCTGAGTGTCCTACAGATAGGGGGCACTGTACCTCACTTGCCCTGTTCTTACTGTTATTGAGTGTTTACCTAATTGTTTGCTATGCAATCAACAGCATAGACATTATCTGGAAGCTAGTGAAAAAATCAGAATTTCAGGCCCCACCTCAGAGGTACTGAATCAGAATCTGGAGTTGAGATGTTCACCCAGGTAATTTAGGTATATGTTAATTTTTTTTTTAATTTTATGTATTATTTTCTTAGAGAGAGGGGAAGGGAGAGAGGCAGAGAGAGAGAGAGACATCAATGTATGGTTGCCTTTCACCTGCCTCCAGCTATGGACCTGGCTGGAGATCTGGCCTTCAACCTGGTTATGTGCCCTGGCTGGGAATCGAACCAGCGACTTTTGCGTTCTCAAGACAGCGCCTTATCCGCTGTACCACCAGCCAGGGCAGGTGTATGTTAACTTAAGAAACGCTGCCTTCAAACTTCTGTCCTAGTCTCAGTCTCCACTGTGAGAGTCTGTACATGATTTGTTACTAATAATACCAAGCCTGAAAATAATCATGAGAAAATAGAGCTCTTATAATTTCTAAAATGTGGCTATTCTCTCTCTCGTGCATTCTGATATAAATTACCTTGAGTAAAGAGGAGAAAAAGAAGTAGAGTAACAGCTTGCATCCTGAGAACCGAGGTTAAGCCTGAGGATGTACAAGATGGTTTGTCAGAAGTGCTGCCCAATCCATGCCTCTCTCTGCAGGGCAATAGAAGGGTTGAGAGTCACTGCCTTTATGTATGACTATCAAAAATGTCTCCAAAGTGTTTTAGAAACAAATTATTGTACCTCTTACCCAAGTCAATCCCCAGATGTTACCAAAAGTACTGTTATTCAAATCCCTGGGCATTAGAAATAATACACTATTTCCAAATTACATTTTCTACTGCTACAATGGTTTCCTTCTCCCAAAAAGATAATATAGGCTTTACATGTTTATTCTCTCTCTCTCTCTCTTAAAGATTTTATTTACTTTTAGAAAAAGAGGAAGGGAAGGAGAAAGAGAGAGAGAGAGATCAACGTGTGGCTGCTTCTCATGCACCCCCAACTGGAGACCTGGCCTGAAACCCAGGCATGTGACCTGACTGGGAATTGAACCAGTGACCCTTTAGTTCACGGGCCAGTGCTCAACCCACTGAGCCATAGCAGCTAGGGCTGTATATGTTTATTTTCTAATGTTTTAAGAATAAACACAAGCATGAAGAAAATACAAATGTCACTTATTATATGAAAATAAATGTTCAGATAAAACATTCATTAATATTTTAATTTTGATATACATATGCATTATTATCTATTTATATATGTTATATAAGGTAAAACCATGCTACTTTATGATAGCCTACTTTAAGCATTTAACAATGACAAATGTTTGAGTATTTTTCAATACAAAAACAAAATAATTTATTTATAAGCTATGCTTTACCTATAAACCTAAAGTCACCAAGCAAAGTATTAGAGGAATAAGAAAAACTATTTGCACATTACAATTTGTATTTATTAACAAGAAAAATCTCTACATGTCTTATTACTTTGCAATTCATCATCCTTACAAAGGAATTGCAGTTACTCCTCAATACCAAACTTTTTTCCCCTGCTCACAGGGAAAAAAAAAAAAAAACTCACCTAAATTCAAAACTGACAAAACCAATTTGATTCTAGCTTCTAGTAAAATAAACAAAGAAGCCTTTCTCTGAAGCAGCAATTTAGGGCTGTATATTCTAAATCCTTTCCTGGAGCAAATAGTTATGGTTGACTCACCAACCAGTAAAAGGCAACATGAAAGAGGAAATGATTACAGAGCTATTATTATAGTTTTAATGTAGTTATCCCCAAATCTTACTGCCAGAAAACTACTAATTTTTTTTTAATGACAATAACCTATCTTGATTAATCAACAGGTCTTTCCTCTTTGGTCTATCATGTTTTTAATAATAAGTTTTCTTGCACCCCAAAAAAAATACAAACAGCCATGGCTGGTGGCATAATGGATAAGGCGCTGGCCTGTGAACCTGAAGGTTGCTGGTTCGATTCCCAGCCAGGGCAACATAACCAGGTTGCAAGCCAGGTCTCCAGCCAGGTCCATAGCTGGAGGCAGGTGAAAGGCAACTATACATTGATGTTTCTCTCCCTTTTTGCCTCTCTCTGAAAAATAATAAATAAAATCTTTTTTAAAATCCTCCAAGTTAACACAAACAAAGAATACTTATATTCTCTTATAAATAGAAATCTTAAAAGAAAATCATGTCTGGATTGTGCATTTCAGAAGGTCAACAAAATTTCACCAGGTATGCAGTTTCTGTCATTAGTTCTGCTGATTTCAATGTGTTGGCTATACTGTGGTCACAAGATGGCTACTACTCAACACTGTCAGTGACAGAGAAGAAAGGTGTTACCGAGAAGAAAGGTGTTACCGGCCCATGCCTAACCCAATTCCTGGTGCAGGAAAGGGATGTTCTAGCTGGTGTATTGTAATAATGTTTCACTATCTGGGGCTGTCACTATTGTCCCATCTTCCACCCTACCACAGCACACAGCTCTGCTACACTGTTTGTTGGAAAGGAGGAAAGGTTTTGAGTATTTGAAGGAAGAGAAGCCACTTTGTGGTGCAACTCTGGTGTCTAAGCACTCCACATGGGAACACACACCTTCTGCCCCTCACAGTCTGTCTTCTAGTCTATGAAGTTCCTCACTGCTCAGAGCCAGGCTCTAGGAGGCACTGTGCCTGAGATACTAAGGGAGCACAAAACATTCACTTATTCATTGAACAATTATTTATTGAACAATTGTGACAGTGGTTTCTGCAACAATGTTAGCATCTTTGGCTTCAGGTATTCTGTGAATAGGAAGGACAGACATGAAGACTAACAATGGTTGTTTGTGTACCAACTATTCATAATAAAATAATCATAATAATAGATCATTTTTTAATAATAAATAATTCATGGTTATATAGTGTTTTCAATATGCCAGGAACTATTCTAAGTACTTTATGTATAATAACACACTTGAACCTTGTAACAACCCTATGAGGCAGATACTATTATTTTCCCCATTTTATAGAGGAGAAACATGAGGCTATGAGAGTTGAAGTTGCTTCGCCAACAAGGCATAATAACTTGCCCAACATATACAGTATAATTTTTAAGTGAAAGTGCCAGAATTTGAAGCTGTATGGTTTGGCTCCAAAGTCCATGGCATTAATCACTACAATGCAATGCCTCTTGGGTATAACAAGGTTTATGTTTAAATAAATATGGTAGGATAAAAGACAAAGCATTGAGGAACTAGAACATAAACTCACACAAACAATATCCAGTTCATGGAGGATCTACTCTGAGAATGCAGAAATATGATTCATCATCCAAAAGGCCTTATGTCTAGAAAATAGTTTAAAACCTGTAGTCAAATATTCCCAGTGACACTGTAGTCACTCCTTTGCATCTTTGACCACAGGCCCTCTTTTTCTCCTCTTGCATTATTAGGACAATGGCATAGAAAGTTGAGAGGGGAGGTCTTTCTAAAACAAAAAGGTGTTTGATCTTGAATGCATTTCACCTCAGGTAACAATGATACACTGTATGTAAATGAGCATGTAAGTCTGCTACAGCCTGGATTCAGAAGTTCTAGCAACATACATATTTGATGGGTGTCAAGGCATAAGAAGCCAAGTGTAATAGCTAAAAAGTCCTTCACGTGCCCTACTAGGGGCCTGGGTCTAAATAAGAACATTACTGATTTTATTTCATGCAGTGCTCACAGAAACTTTACCATATAGATGTTGCTGTTCTCATTTAGCAGATGAAGATCATTTAAACATACATTGATCAGGCCACACAATGCTAGGATTTAATTTTCATTCAGGTCCCCTGGATTGTCCCAAATCATGATGGTGCATAAGGCCTGATTCAAAATTGAGAAACAACCCTTTCTTATACTACCTCCTTTGAACACTTTTGTTTATTAGAAGAGTGAAAGGTTAGAAACATTTTATAAAATTTCTTTTACTGTCTAGTTCTAATTACACTTGCTGCAATTAATCTCTTAATCATTTTGCTGAGTATCTTTTCAAATGTTCATTTTGCTTATTCTTTCTTATTTATTTGAAACTGTGAATTGAAATATTTACTATGTCAATTCATATAAATCTGCCTCATTTTTCCTAATGAATGCCTAATATTCCATAATATATATAAAATTTTATGTAACTACAATTGATGATTTCTAACTTCATGCTATTATAATTGATATTCTGATAATTATTCATAAAGATACACCTTTGCATACTTAGGTATCTGTAAAATTAATTCTTAGAAGTTGTGTTTCCTGATCAAGTAATATGTATTTAAAATTTTGGCAGAAACTAGCAATTTGCCTTCCTCCAAATCTTGTATCAATATATGTTCCCACCAAGGATAGATGAAATATTCATTTCTATAGGGATACTTTTGCTGATTGAGTCTTACGCTTTTATGACCATATTGAGGGTCATTGCATTCAAGGCCCCTCCCTGGTAAATGCTTGGGAGACCCCTTTGTAAAACATTTGAGTCGCCAAAAATCAGCATGTTGTTACCCCATTCTGATGGCCCGATCATGTACTAGTCTGGAAAATAATACCTTTGACGGACAATTGGAGCAATCTATTCACTAGGCCGTTCATTTTCAATAAAGCCCAAGTTGGAGAGTCCTGGACCATGCCCATAGGCTCATCTCCTGGAGCTCCTAAGAGGCATCTGATTATGTCATAAGGTTAAAGAATCAGAGAGTACTCCAAAGGGGAGAAACCAGGACCAGAACTTACACTGCTTCTTGTCTCAGCACTGGGTACTTTGCCTTGCCGAGAAAGCATTGTTACTCTCCCATATTAATTGGCCAACATTTGACTGTTTATGGCATATTTGATCTGTAAACTCAGCAGTCTAATATTAGAGCCCATGCAAATAATGACTGTTTCGTCCCTTGCTTAAGTACAAGGTATTGGAGGAGACATGTTACCAAAGCTCTTAAAGGTGATCACTGGTCAAGTAGAGCAATTTTCTTCTTGCACTTTGGAAATGACAATCGGAGAAAATATATTATTTATGTTGTTGTTAATAGGAAAAGGATGTTTTGTGCTAGACTGCAATCAGCCTCGTTTGAGACATTCAAGTTAAGAGCTTGAATGGAGTTGATTGCAGGCAAGACGCAACGCACAACAGAAGATCAAACCACTTCATTTTTCCCAGACATTTTCTTACTTAAATAAGAAACATCTTCAGGGAAGATATTTCCATTTTTTTCTCTCCTAGTATGCCTGGTTGAAACATGACTGTAGGCCAGCAAATGGGTCTCTCCAACCTTGAAAAAGTAAATGACCTTATTGTAAGCGTTGACCTTGCTTGCAGCATCTTCCCTGTTGATTTGTTAGCTCCGAGTGTGGTGTATTGTTGCAGTTGGGCAAGGTCTTTGAAGCTCTATTTTTTGCCACCACTCCCTCCCTAATGATTTCAAGCTGTTCAAAGAATAGCTTTCAACCACAGGCGGGAGCCAAATGTTTTCTAGTAAAGCTGATTTAAAACAAGGCTCAAATAATGCTTGCTTTTAGGGGTGTATGAATAAATGGACAGGACATGCTCCAGAATGCCCCTTTTGCTTGATCGTTCAGAGATGGGTTTGTCTTTCATTAGATGTAGCAAGGGAAAAAAAAAAAAAAAGGAGAGAGACTTCTGGAATTTATAAAAAGGCAATAATGTAATACTTGCTTTTACTAAGATTTAAAAGCTATGCACATGAGATTTTTATATTTAGCAAACAATTTCAAGGCAACTAGGCTGCTAGCAAAAGAATAAAATTATTGCTTTGTATTTGTTTTTCTTTCACCCTATGGAAGCCTATAAGGCAATTTATTTGTTTCCTTAAAAGGTACAACAAAGTCAAATTTTAATTTGTGTAGACAATCTCAAAGAATTCAGGGCAATAGGAAAGTCACCATCATACTACTTTTATTTAAACTACTACTAAATAATAACAATTTACAGCAAATATCTTCAAAACTGATATACTATTGCATAGATTTTGTTCATTAGAACTTACCAATTAGGTTCATATGTTATAGGAAGGTGGTCCTTCTATCAGTTCTATGAACTAGACACAATTTTTTATAGTTATCTGTAGTGCTATATAACATGCTTTGCACATAATCAATACTAAGTAATTATTTCCTGAATGAATGATGTAAGACAAAATTAAAACATACTTAAAATTTTTTTTATTCTCACCTAAAGACATTTTTTATTGCTTTTAGAAAGAGAGAGAAAGAGAAGAGAGTAACATCGATGTGAGCAAGAAATATCTATTGGCTGCTTTCTTATATTCACGGATCCCAGAAATGGAACCTACAACCTGGGTATGTGTCCTGACTGGGAATTGAACTCACAACCTTTCAGTCTACAAGATGATGCTCCAACCAACTAAACCATGCCGACCTGGGCAAAAGCAATACTTTTCTAAAGCCATAAGAAAACAGAAGGCTCTCACACTAGGGGGTGGAGTAGGAGAAACATTTTTTTAAATAGGTAATATTCAGCATTCATCCCTAAATGATACACCTGGGGTTGATAAGAATTACTTTCCCTTAGGACCACAAATTCAGTATAGAGAAGGACAGGGTAGACTTCGAGTGACTCAATCACCTAGAGGAGAAAAAAAAATCCATGAAAGAGAAAAGTAAAAGATGGAAGGAAGACAGGAGAAGAAGGGAGACAGGATAAATTGAAGAGGGTAGGCCAGCTGCCAGCAGCAGTGGCATAGGGAGGGTATCTCAGTTTCCCAGCAATGCTGTAACTAATCACTATACACTCACTGGGTAAAACCAAAACAATACTCATTATCTTATAGCTCTGTAAATGAGAAGCCTTAAGTGTGTATTTCAAGGCTGAAGTCAAGGTGCTAACAATGCTACATTCCCCTTGGATGCTCCAGAGGAGTATCTTTTCTTTGCCTTTTTCAGCTTTTAGAGGCTGTCCATATTTTGGGCACACGGTCTCAGTTTATCTTCAAAGCTGTCAATGGCTTGGCAGTTGTAACCTAAGAAATAAAAGTCAAGTGGCATCTCTTGTTTTGAAAAGCTCTCAAAAATCATCTGGTAGTAGCTGAAATTATTTTTCCAAAGAAAAAAGAAAGGTGTTTTGCACACATGGTGACCTCTCTGTTTTATCTATCTATTTTCTGTCTCTCCCTCATAGAATATAATCTTCATGAGAAGTCTGACACGTAAGTATGCAATAAAGAGTTTTGGAATGAATGATTTGATGAGAAGAAAGTGTTTTCTTTGGGATCTTAGAGTAAGTAGAAGAAGGTAGCCAGCTTTACCACTATCATGAGTGTTTGCTGCTGTAGGAAAGAGACCAATGGACCCATGAATCCACAGACGCTGAATAAAGAACTAAAGGAGAGGAAGAAAACCTTGTTTGGATCCCTAGATTTCAGCTTATCTGAAGTCAGAAAATTTTTCAACTACCAAATTAAATGTTATATTTATTCTTCAGTATCTTGAGCTGAGTTTCTGTCTTCTGTAACAAAGCCCTAGGAATGCATCCACCATCACCCTATAGTCTCTCTCTTTCCTGAAATTAGCTGTAGTTTTCTGTTTCTCTACATTAAGAACACACAGACCCTGTCTCTATTTTAGAAGTAAATTTGGCTCTTCTGTTGCACAATGCATTGAAAATTTTAAGGAAAACAAAAGGAAAAATCTATGCCCTTTTATTTTATACTTATTGGTTTTATTGAATGTCCTGAGCATGTAGGAATGTGTTAATCTTCATACTTTCATGGCTGCTACTGCAATATATAATGGTGATTTAAATGAAACAAACAAACAAACAAAAGCCAGGATGGGATCCAAGTTGAAATTTCAGAAGAGGGACTGCGTGGAAGTAAATCCCCAAGCCTAAGTGTCTCTTCAACTTTAATTATGTCTTTTAGTGAAAAGCACCTGAATATTTTTAGGCCCTAACTAGTTTTATCCTTAGTTGTGACAATGCAAAACCAAAAGATATCCAATCATATTAAATGTTATACCTAATAACAGTGTCTAATAAACTGGATACTTTCTAAATCCCTCTGTATATGTCAGCACTTCACCTTCTACTATTTTTTTTTTTTTTCATCAATCCAGGCACCAAGGTCGATAAAACATTTGGAAGAAATGAATATGTTGTACACACCAAAAGATATACTGTATGCAGCTGAACAAAAGACTTGTAGTGTACCATGTTATTGAACTCTTATTTCATTTCGAAAGCAGAGAGGAAAAGAGGACCACTGCAGATCTATCAAGGATGTGGGCTTTAATATTTACTTTAGTCATAAAGAGCAAGTGACATGATGAGGACTAGCCAGCACAGTAGAAATTCAGGTTGTCAGTACCAGAAAATGAAATTTTTATTTATGGAAGTTTTAAGCTCTAGGAATGATATGTATTATTTTTTTGTTCCTGTTGATTTATAGATTAAATGAATTAGTAGTCACTAAGTTGCAGCTTCATATTTTTTGTCCTTAGAAACCAAGATTTTTAAAATGTCTTAGGTGGAAGTATTTTCAAGATAAACTGATTAAAATCCCTAAACTTTCTTTAAAAGAAAAGGACAGACTTACTATGACTGCAGACTTGCAGAGATGCAGCTATTATACTTCCAGAAAATGAATAACATTAAATAGTCTTTTTTCACATATAATATGTGAAATAAATATATTTTCTTTGAAAAAATGTCATTCATTTTATGAGTCTTTTGAGTTTAAAACAATGTATCTAGGTTACATTGCCTATATTTTCTCCATTTTTAAATAGATATTCAAACTAAATTATTGTACACCGTATTTAAATAAGAAAGCCAAGTACATGTTTCCAATTTCTTATTTGGAAGTTCTTCTTATTAAACCATTCTGGTTCAATACCTATTTGTACAAAATTAATATTTGAAACCACTTTATTAACTAATGTTCATATTATTGAAATACACAAATAAAACACTAAGAGAAATTGTGTTATAGTTATTCAAATTATTGACTTCCTTATCTAATATTTCTCAAAAAAAAAACAATTTGAGGAGAATATTTTTCTTTTACTCAATTTCTTAATGGGAGAGTGGGCAAAGTTTCCTCCTATATGCTAGTCACTGTTAAAAGAATTAGTAAGAGACATGGGTTTTTTTCTTCATACAGAGCATTGATCAAAGGAGGTAGTCATAAATAAGTGCACAAATAAACAACATAATTATCAATTATAATGATTATCATAAAAGAAATAATCTAGGTATATATAAGAAAATAATGGTTAAAGCATAGATAGTACTAAATCTGATAAGACTATAGAGGGACATTTTTCAGAAGAGATGGCATCAAAACTGATTCAAGAAGAATAAAGGAGGGCCAGGTGTATGATAAAGAGGTAGGAAGTGCTTCAGCAGAGGGAGCAGCTGCTCTGAGGTGGGGAAATCTTGGTTAATTCTTAAAGCCGAACAGAGACTGGTTTGAATGTACATTGTAAAAAGATGTGAAGAGAGGACATCAGATAAGCAAGCTTCAGCCAAACGACACCTGGCAGTTATGAACTGAGTATGTCCTTCCAAAATTCCTATGTTGGAACCTATCCTTCAAAGAGACAGTGTTAAAAGGTGAGGCCTTTAGGAATTGCTTCAGTCATGAGCGCGGAGCCTGCACAGCATAGGGAATATAGTCAATAATATGGTAACCATATACAGTAACAGATGTTTACTAGACTTATTGGGTCGATCATTCTGTAAGGTATATAAATGCTGAACCACTGTGTTTTATATTTGAAACAAATATAATATTGTATGTCAATGATAATGAAACATTTTTTTAAATAAACATTTTCCAAAAACTAGATCGGATGATTGCCCCTATAAAAAGGACCTGCACAGAGCCTCCTTCTGTGGTACAAAGATACAATGAGAAGTCTGTGGCTGGAAGAGAGCCCTTAGCAACCCATGCTGCATGCGTCTCAGACTTCCAGCCTCTCAGAAGAGGAAGAAGTCAAGTTCTGTGGTATATACCCAGTCCATGCTACTTTGCTACAGTAGTCAGAAAAGAAAAAGACACTGCCTTGTAGGCCATGATACATTTGGATTTTATTTAAGAGCAGAAAAAAGTAAAAGCTGTACAACTCCCTCAAAAAGTTACAAATAAAGGTAAATTATATGAAACAGGGGAATGATATGAATGCTTTATCATTTAAAAGTTACTTTGGTGATAACAACATTAAATTATATGAAACAGGGGAATGATATGAATGCTTTATCATTTAAAAGTCACTTTGGTGATCAACAACACTAATCATCAGAGAACTAGAAATTAAAACCACCACAAGACATCACCTCACACCTGTCAGAATGGTCATCACCCATAAGTTAACGAACCACAGGTGCTGGTGAGGATGTAGAGAAAGGGGAATCCTCATGCACTTTTGGTGGGAATACAGATTGGTGAAGCCTCTGTGGAAATCAGTATGGAGATACCTCAAAAAATTAAAAATAAAACTACCTACCTTATGATCCTGCAATTCCACTTTTGGGTATCTTGCTAAAGAAATTCAAAGCAATAATTTAACATATACATCCCTATGTTCATTGCAACATTATTTATAATAGCCAAGATATGGAAGCAGCCTAAGTGTCCATCAATAGAAAATTGGATAAAGATGTCATGTGCATATAAGTATGCTACAATGGGATATTACTTGGAAATAAAAAGAATGAAATAATCCATTTGCAACAACCTAGATGGACCTAGAGGGTATTATGCTAAATAAAGTAAGTCAGAGAAAGACAAATACCATATGATTTCACTTATGTGTGGAATCTAAGAAACAAAATAAATGAACAAGCAGAACAGAAAGAGACTCATAGACACAGAGAACATTTTGATAGCTGCCAGATGGGAGAAGGTGAAGAAATTAAGTACAAACTGGCAGTTAGAAAATAGTCATGAGAATATAAAGCACTGCAGAATACAGTCAATAGTACTGTAATAACTATGCATGGTGCCACCATGCTGTACATCTGAAACTAATACAATATTGCATATCAACTGTAATTGAAAAATAAAAGAAAAAATTTTTAAATTCTCTCTCAGCTCCCATATCACTTTGGAGACCTGTTTCACAACAATATGAATACACTGAACAGAACTAGATGTATATTCAAAATAATTACATTAAAAAATATATCATTTTGTCCTTTGTTGAAAATTCTGTCTAAATTAATAAAATTTTGCACCATCAAAAAATTCATCCGATAGAAATATTGTCATCCTATCTATTGTTTGGAGAATAGAGTCTAGGAGAGAATAAGTGGATGAAGGGAAACATATGATTATGATGATCCAGAAAAGAAATAACAGTGACTTGGGTTAAAGTGGTGGCAATAAGAATGAACAAAAATGGATGGATTAAGGACCTATTTTGGGGGGAAAATAACAAAAAATGTACTTGATGAATGGATTTAAAATGAAAGATAGTTGATGAATAAATGAATGGAAAAAGGAGAAATCAAAATCATCCACTATTTAAAATATTGTCACAAATTTTAAAAATTGTGGGATGGTAAAATTACTGTCAGAGATGAAAGAAGACTAAAGACACATGATTCCAAGAGGCACCCTTAATTGTATGCTTGCAGTAAGTAAAAGAATGGGAGTTTCAGCAATAGCAAGAAGTTGGCAAGTTTTGTTCCACAAAAACCTGACACAACTTGATTTAGTTATGCAAACAACCATTTCTGGGTTTCAGAAAGTTAACCAAAAAAGAAAAAATGAGAACATTTATTCATAAAAAGAATTGTCGTAACTCTGGAAAAGAACAGTGACAGTCTGTATGTTTCTGCCCCGAGATGCTATGATAATCCCCACACCCAGATGATACTGCAGTTCCAAAAGGGCGGGGTTGACCTAAAATGAGCAGGTTTGCTGCTGAAAGGGGCTAATTTGATTTGGATCAACAGGAAAAATTAAGGGGACTATGTCATTAAAAGGAGAAAAGTTGGTAAGTAAACTAATGGAAACAGCACAAAGCTCTGGGAAGCTAGAGTGTTTGTACTTTGTTGAGGCCAATAGACAATAGTGCTTTTATATAAATTTAATATGGAAATCCTGAAAATGAAATAATTGTAGAGGGTCTAGATAGGCTGCCCACATATCCCTGATTGACTGGAAGGCTATGTGTATATATATGCAAAGGAAACCTGAAAAGGCCATAATTCTGTACACAATCTTGAATGCCTGGGAATCTATTCACACGCTGAAGGAAGACACAAGAAGGTGCAAAAAATTGCAAAGTCTGTTTGTTTAGAGGCCTCCACACTCCTGGAATTGTGGTGTCCAGCCCACACACAGATGCACTGGTGGAAAATCGAAGGCCGACTGACTCTGTGGTTGAGCACAGCCTTTGACTAAACACAGGTCAGCTATGAAGTCATGCAGCTTACAGAAGCTACCCATAAGAATCAAGACTGAAAAATAAAATTAATGAAAGCACCAAATGTTAATGAGGACATGAAGCAATAGGAACTCTCATTCCTTGCTGGTAGGAATACAAAGTGGGACAGCCACTTTGGAAGACAAGTGGCAGTTTTTTGAAAATTAAACATGCTCTTACCATGTAATTCAGCAACTGTGCTCCTTGGTATTTACCCAAAGGAATTGAACTAAGGCTTAAAAAACCTGCACATGAATGTTTACAGTAACTTTATTAATAATTGGCAAAACTTGGAAACAATCAAGTTGTCCTTTAGTAGGTAAATAGCTAAAACATTTATGCTTCCTCCAGACAATGGAATATTATTCAGTGTTAAAAAGAAATGAGCAATCAAGCTTTGAAAAGACATTGAGAAACTTTAAATGCATATTCTTAAAAGAAGCTAGCCTATAAAAATTGCATACTGTTTGAATCCAACTTTATGATATTCTGGAAAAGCCAAAATGATGGAGACAGTACAAGGATCAGGGACAGCCAGGGACAGTGGCAATGGGAAGATGAAGAGGCAGAGCACATATCACCTAGTGACAATATAGTCATGATAAAATCATAACACAGTGCATTACTCACGTGTTTGTGGTAATGTTGGTGTAAACAAACCCACTACTTTGCCAGTCATATAAAAATTCAGCACATACAATATGTACAGTACATAATACTTGATAATGATAATAAAAAACTATATTCCTGGTTTATGTACTTACTGTACTATACTTTTTATCATTATTTTAGAGTGTAATTTTTCTACTTATTAAAAAAATGTTGCCATACAACTTTTTTGCTGTGTGATGAGGGCAGCAGCTTTGTACATCTTGCGTTTACCACATTCCTTGATTCCGTCATTTTATCTTGCTTGATTGAGTCTTGTATGGCAACATTTGGTACAAGCTTGTAGTATAGGAACAATATGCTGTATTACATAGCCTAGGTGTGTAGTAGACTATATCATTTAGATTTGTGTGAGTGTACTTTATGATGTTTGCATAATGATGAACTTGCCTAAAGACACATTTCTCAGAACATATCCTATCATTAACCTGTATATGACTCTCATTTGTAAAAATTGATAAGTTGATTCTAAAATTGATATGAAAATGCATGCAATTTTAGAAGAGCTAATTTTGGCAATAAATTTGAAGCTCATACACCACACACTTATAAAAGTGAAAAGATGTCTGATATAATTACTCATTAATGAAATGAAAATTTTAACCATAGTAAGATAGATACCACTACATGCCTACTAGACTTGCTACATTAAAAATAACAAGAATTTACTTCCACCCAAGATGGAGGCATAGATAGACAAGACACATTGCATCTCTTTCCAACTAGGAAGAAATACAACTACCTCAAAACTAGAGACAAGCAGAAGTTCACCAAACACAAGTATAAAAAAGAAATACCCAGACAAGTAGTAACTTCACAGTTCATTGTTCCATGAGGTAAGGGGGCAAGGGGGGCAAAGGGGGAAAATAAATCCTCATTGCTTCTGACTGGAAACCAGTAGGTGTTGGGGCAGAGGAAAAAACTGCCAGTTGCTCAGCAGTGTCTGTTTGTTTAGAGGGCCCTGCACTCCTGGAATGTCTGCAGACCCACCCACTCTGGGAAGCACGGACCTGGCAACAGCTAGAGGAGAGGTGCAAGTCCCATACAGGACTTGGGATTAGTGACTGGAAAAGGGGCGAGTGCCACGCAAGTGGCATTGTTTCCTCTCAGACTCCTTTCCTGCATACAGAGCTACAAGGAGTAAAAAGGGTCACCCTGCACTGATGAATACCTAAGGCTCTGCCCCTTACAACATAATAAGTGTGACAGCTCTACCTAAGCCATAGATGCAAACACAGGAGCCTGTCAAGTTGAGGAAACAGAAAAGTATGGCCCACAAAAGGAAACAGATCAAGGTTCCATTGGAAGAACTAAGTGATGAGGAGATAGCCTAGATGCAGAGTTCAAAATGCTGATGATAAAAATGCTCATAGACTTGACAGATATGCTTGAGTATGGCAAATGCAGAAGGAAGAAGTAAAGACTAAGCTAAGTGAAATGAAAGAAAGTCCACATGAAACCAATGGTGAAGGGAAGGAAACCAGTATTCAAATTAATGATCTGGAATATAAGGAAGAAGTAAACAGTCAACCAGTACAGAATGAAGAAACAAGGATAGGAAAAATGAGGAGAAGCTTGGGAACCTCTGGGATGACTTTAAAATGTGCCAATATCTGAATCATAGAGGTGCCAAGGAGGAGAAGAGAATAACAAGAAATTGAAAACTTGTGTGAAAAATAATGAAGGAAAACTTCCCTAAATTGGTGAAGGAAATAGACATGCAAGTCCAGGAAACACAGAGAGTCTCAAACAAGCTAGACCCAAAGAGGACCACATCAAGACATCATAATTAAAATGCTAAAGGTTGAAGATAAAGAGAGAATCTTAAAAGCAGCAAGAAAAAAAATAGAGAGTTACCTACAAAGGGGTTTCTATAAAACTATTAGCTGATTTCTCAAAAGAAACTTTGCAGATAAGAAGGGACTGGTAGGAAATATTCAAACTAATGGAAAGCAAGGACCTACAACCTAGGTTACTCTATTCAGTAAAGTTATCATTTAGAATGGAAGGACAGATAAAGTGCTTTCCAGACAAGGTTAAAGCTAAAGGAATTCATCACCACCGATCCCTTATTATATGAAATGTTAAAGAGGCCTACTTAGGAAAAAGAAGGTCAAAACTATGAAAATTTAAATGACAACAAACTCACAACCATCAACAACAGAATCTAAAAAAACAAAAACAAACTAAACAAACAGCCAGAATAGGAGAATAGGATCAGAATCATAGATATTGAGATAATTTGAAGGCTTATCAGATGGAAGGGGAAAGGGGGAGAAATGGGGAAATGGCACAGGGATTAGGAAACATAATTGCTGATACAAGAAAAATGGGAGACGTTAAGAATAATATAGGGTAGGGTGAAATCAGGGAACTTATATACACGACCCATGGACATGAACTAAGTGGAGTGGGATTGCATGAGGGGAGGGGTGTTCTTGGGTGGAAGGGAACAAAGAGAAAAGAAATTGATACAAATATAACAGCATAATCAATAAAATATACTTTTTTTTAAATGTATAAACTGCTCTGGTTGGTGCTATCCTACAAAGTAAAAGGTCACTGGTACAATTCCTTGTTAGGACACATGCCTGAGTTGTGAATTAGGCCCCAAGTTGGGGTGCATGTGGGAGGCAACTAATTGATGTTTCTCTCATACATCAATGTTTTTCTCCCTCTTTTTCTCCCTCCCTTCCCCTCTCTCTAAAAATTAAAAAAAAAAAAGAAAAAGAAAAAGAAAAAGCCCTGGCTGGTGTGGCTCAGTGGATTGAGTGCCAGCCTAAAACACAAAGGGTTGCTGATTCGATTTCTGGTCAGATCACATGCCTGAGTTGTAGGCTGGGGATGTGTGAGGCAACCACACATTGATGCTTCTCTCCTTCTCTTTTTCCCTCCCTTCTGCTCTCTCTAAAAATAAATAAAACATAAGAAAAAAAATAATGAGAATTCATGAGGATGTAGGGAAATCAAGTTCCTAGTGAGATGCATATTTATGTAATGGAATATTATCCAGCAATAAAAATGAATATATTAATGCTTCAGGTAACATGACTGATACAGTACACAGTCAGGGGTGAGCAGTGTAGGAATGATAGGCCTGAAGGTCACCAGGACTGAAAGGCCCAGGTACTGGGCAACAGGCAAAACTAGGATGGAACCTTGCCCTGTAGGGTGACCTTTCCTAGCATCATTGGTCATGCAGTCTTGACTCTCTCCTGACCTTTCTTCCTTTGGCATGTCACTAGTCATGCTGTAGATCCACTTAGAGGAGAAACAAGGGGGCTAGAGTATAACCTCAAGTTATTCTCTAATTTGCATGACTACTCCCTAAAGCATTAACCCTCAGTACAATGAGTTTCTGAATTGCTTTAAATAATTTTGAAAACAAAGCTTCAGGTCTATTGACCAGAGAAACAGAGTTTTGGTCAAATTAGAGACAGCGTCTAGGTCTCAGCTGCACTTCAACCCCAGGCCCAGAAAAGTAGCAAGGCCGGGTGGAGGCAATGCTATGGTTGATGTCAGGACCAGCTATAATGACTAATGATAAACTGCCCTAGTTCAAGCCAATCTGTAGAGACCACACCGTGAAATAACACCCCTGGAAAGCTGATGCATATTCTATTGAGATTCTCCCCGGGATCTCCCCTTGGGTTCTTGCCTTTGGGAAGTGGATACAAGTCCTCCAGACAAGAACTCTTTCTCTATCTTTGTCTATCTTCTAAGACAAGAAGGTCTTTCTTTCTCTTTCTTTCTTTCTTTCTTTCTTTCTTTCTTTCTCTCTCTCTCTCTCTCTCTCTCTCTCTCTCTCTCTCTCTCTCTCTCTCTCTCCCTCTCCCTCTCCCGCTCCTTCTTCCTCACACTTGTGCCTTTCTGCCCCCTTTCTTCCCCAGGTGCACTACTTTTGCCTTCTTTCATCTGAACTCCTTTGCCTCTGGAACTTGTTTCCTGAGTCTATACATCCTGGCCAGCTACTGCTCACTTCTTCTACCCCTGTGACTTTTTAAATAAACTTGTGCTTGTGTTTGAGTTCCTTGGCTCTGAATTCTTTTCTCAGCCAAACTCAAGGATGGAGATCTAACATCTGGTGCTATTCACCCTTAACATTCATACCTCAAAAGCATGACACTAAGTACATCCACTATTTTCTACTTAACACATTTATTTAACAAAAGAAACAGTTAAGAAAATAAAAGCACCTCTGATACTTGAAAAGAGCAAAAATTGTGAAAGTGTTATACAGCTGAAGTTTAGAACATATGTGTATATATACATATGTACATATATATAATATATACACACACATATATATTTAATTTTATATAGCTGTCTATATAAATTTTATATAGCTGTCTATATAATTTAATGTAGCTGTCTTCAAGAGATTGTAGAAAAATAGACCATAGGCACCTTCACAGTGGTCACATCCTCCCGGTCTTGTCCCTTTCTCACCAGCATACCAGTCACATAATGGAGCATGGAATTCTTTCCTGCTAATTCTAAACAACTCTCTGCCCCACTAAACCACTGCTAATGTGCAATATTTGATGTGGAAGTCAAAATCTATTTGTCACCCTGAACATGAACTTGTTTTACAACACCATGGCTGAGAACAAACTTAACATAGAGATGTGGAAATTGAAAAAGCCCAGCAGGAAAGTGGACGACAGAATAGTCTGCTTCTACCAGCCATAGGAAGCCGAAAGAGGCACAGTGAGGGGCCTGAGGGATCCAGGCAAGAGACTAGAAACAAAGTAGGAAAAGTGAGGCAAATCTGACATAAATCTGAGGACATCGCTTTCTGGTCCTTCCCCTGCCTCTCCCTGCTGCACCCACCTCCTCCCAACTACCTGAAGGCTTGGTGTGTTTCAAGAGGATCAAGGCCAAAGTCTTCAGCTGACATTTCAGGTGATCTGTCCCTGGGCTCTCTACTCAACCATTTATCTAAAATAGACACCAACTGCAATAGAACAACAATAGATTCATGTAAAAAAAATTATTTTCTCTCATAGGCAATCTTCAGACTACTTGACAGTTGCACGACATTCTGTATATGTTTATGTCTCTGAGAGTTAACTCAGCATCGCTTCACACAGCATCCTGCCTTGGTGTCCTGCTCCTGCCAATCTCCATGCTACCCCCAACCCACTCTATTCTATCCCTAGAAAAGTCTGTTATTCTTTAAGGCTTAGTTCAGTCCTTTGCCCACAGGAAACCCTCATGTCATCTGCTCTCCATTCTGATTTTTCATAGCGCTTCCCTCATTCCTCTGGTTTAACAGCTTTCATTTTGCATGATGGATATTCATTTGTTGGTTCCTAGCTCAGGGAACATGACTAGCTCTGAATATCCAGTACCTGTCACAGCTCATAGCATAACCATTTTTTTAAATCAACATTTGTCACAGTTTCATCCAGGGAGGACCTTATTTTGATAGCAGTAAATACTTTATCAATGACAAGAAAAAATTTTAAATTTTAGTATTATAAGTAAACCTCCACCAACCCTCCTCCTGCTCCTAGCCCATAAAGCCTAATAGGTTTAGCCTATTGTAGGAAATCATAAGTGGGAATGCTAATTTTTATGAATAATTAAATTATATAGAGAAATTTGAAATGTAGCAGTAGATATGGCACTCATTTCTTCATTTTAAGACAAAAGAACCCAGATGTGACTGGGTAGCTCAGTTGGTTAGAGCATTATCCCCATACGCCAAGGTTGTGGGTTCGATCCCAGTCAGGGCACATATAGGATGCATGCAATCAATTGGCAAGATTTTAGTAGAATAAACAACATACCACAAAAGCATTATATTTTGAATTAAATTTATTCTTATACGTAAATACATAAACATAGTCATTATTTTTTTTAATTGTTAAAAAAAAGTCTCCATTTGCTTTAATAATAGACTTGATTCAACTTTGGAATCTTGAGCATGCTTTAATTCACTTTTCCTTATCCATGGACAGCATAATGTTTTCAATCTTAGCTTTAACAGCCTTTTTACTGGAATGAGGTTGTTTATTAACTTCTTTCTCACAAATGCTCCATACATAATAATCTGAAGGATTTTTATTTGGTAAACTAGGCGGCCAGCTTTCCTTTGACCAGAATTCAGGAACATTGACACTGAGAAATTCTTGTACCTGATGCAAGGTACAAGAATACTTGTCTGCTGGTGCACCATATTGTTGGAAGATAAAATGATGTTCATTTGCAACTTGCTTCATCCATAGTACAACTACTTCTCTCAAAACATCAAGGTAAACATCCTGGGTCTTCACTGATGATCTCCTGGATTCTGTACAATATCTGGACTTGTTCATTCCTTGCAAACCCTATGCATTTTCTTTGTTGGTGTGGTGACATCAGGATCAGCATCATATACCTTCTTCACATTGTCAACTGTACATAACAGGATGTTATTGAAGCCTGAAATTTCCTTAGCAATTTGCCCTGCACACAGTCCAGAAATTATGGTTGCTCTAACGTAGTATTCCTTTAACATGGTAACATGGCGGTTGTTCTCAGAATTTAATACTTTATATCTGAAACAATGATGTTAACTCATAATCTTAGAAATATAGTTTTTCTAAATTAATAAGAAGCATGTAAAATAAGAAGAGGCAAAATCATTGCCAATTGATTTCACACACCCAGTGTAAGAATCAACCAAATGAATACATAAATAAGTAGAACAACAAATACATACATGTTTCTCTCTCTATCTCTCCTTTACAAATTAATATTAATTTTTTTTAAACAAGAGAACCATCACCTGAAAAGATTAACTTCAGAAATTATATCAGATTTATATATCTGGCAGATCTATCAACATGTATGTAGGCATCAATAACAGTGCCGGAAGTAAACACTTTAATTTGACTTAGGTTTGATTAAGGTCTTTAATGACTAAGAATAATTGTTTAGTATCAAAACTTATTTTGTTCTCTAAGCCTTTCTCCTTTCTCAATCTGAATTTACAGCATCCATCGTAATTCAATATAATGGTTTGTATTATACAAAGTGAATACACTTTAGTATCCTCTATAGCTGAGCCTTCCCACTTGAATTGCCCCTAAGAGATTCAGATACTCTCCTGTGACCTCTATCACCACTGGAAAAATAATTTTGCTATGATGCCGACTTTTGTAAAATTCAGACTAAATTTTTGTTTTAGATTTTATTAATCTAAGATCATTCTTTTTAAAAAATATTGTATTTACTATTTTCAGAGAGAAGGGAAGAGAGAGTGTCAGAGAGGGAGAGAGACATCAATATATGGTTGCCTTTCACCTACCTCCAGCTATGGACCTGGCTGGAGACTTGGCTTGCAACCTGGTTATGTGCCCTGGCTGGGGAATCAAACCAGTGGCCTTTGGGTTTGCAGGCTGGCGCCTTATCCACTGTGCCACCAGCCAGGGCTTAAGATCATTCTTATTAAAGCCCATTTGAAATGATCATTTGTTCTCATAATTAACAGCTTTCTTTTCTAAAATGAAACAGATTAAACACAATCCACACTGCAATCTGCACTGACTAGTCATTTGCTCCCATGTGCCTTTCCAAAGTGATATTTTAATTAATGTAACCAGATGCTATTAAAACTCTGTCCTGCTGTACCAGAGGTTTTTGCCACAATTCTCAGGAAAAAAAAATGGAAAAGAAGAATTTCCAAAATGAGTTTCTCCTATCTCAAGACAAATAAACCATTTGTGTTTCTTCCTTTCCTGGTACGGTGTATCTTTGGGGAAATTTATGGCCTTAAAATCTAATAGAAGATTATAAGTAGAACCTAATATCAGAGTAGTTCAAAATCTAAAGCAATCTCTGTATTTTAAATTCATTTCTTGCAATAGAAGCTGAAGAATAATGTTGGAAAATGATTAGAAAGGCCATTAGATAAAAATATCAGAAAATATGTTGTCTTTTATAATTTTGAAATGCATTTTGCACATGACTGAATAATACAACCAATGAAGAACCATCACTTATCTTTCCTGTCAGCCTTGTTTGCTATAGAAAAAAGAAATATTGCCAACTGTGAAACTGTAACAAGAGACACAAGATAAAAATAGAAGATTCTAAAATATACTTCTGAGACTTGATTTTAGCATTTATTAAGAGACTTAAAAAATCTTTTTCTATGCAGTAAAATTACTTAAAAAGAAGCATATCTGATTAGCTTCCTTTGGGAGTTTCTTAACTTAAAAAAACATTGATTTTGTATAGTTCTCTCTCTCTTTTTTTAACCTAGAATAATCACTTCATGAAGAGCTAAAATTACAAAATTATAAAGGAACCAGAATATAACAGTGGATATATATTACTTACCACTATTAACCTGAATTTGATTACATGGAATATGCAAGAAACTGGAATATCCTCTTTTCTCCTGCCCTGATGATAAAATATTGTAATTAATGACTACACATCAGGATGTAGCATTCTGTTTTCATCTGATCAACCAAACATATTTTGGAGGGGCCAAACCAGATAGTGTTATTACAAATTACCAGTATAACCAAGGGTAGGGGTTTACAATCAATGGCCTTTGACCCAAATCTAGTCACCAAATTTGTGTGTGTGTATGGCCTGAAAACTAAAAATGGTTTTTATATTTTTACATTGTATCATTGTAACCAAAAGGACAATATTTTATAACCTAAAAATTATGTAATATTCAAATTTTATTTTCCATAAATGATGTTTTTTTGGAATACCGCCACATATGTTTGTGTACATATTAATGATGACTGATTTTTCAGTTCAGTGGAACCTCACTGAGTTCTCAAACTTAATTTTTTCTGGAAGACTGAGAAGCTATTTGTTCAATAACTAAATCATTTCATACTTGCACATTCTCTTTTTTGTTGCCAGAGAGACTTGTGATATTACTAATAATACTGATATTAACATGAATGGGTTGTAGGGTCAAGGACCAAATTTTTGTTTGACAACTGAGATATTTTTTTCTGTCAACAACTTGGTCAAGAACTGGATGGTTTGAGATGTTTGAGAACCAAGGTTTGAATGTATAGTGGGAGAGCTGAATTCTTACGAGAGACTTCATGGCCCCTCAAGCAGAAAACAGTTATCATCTGGCCAGTTATAGACAAAAGTGCACACCCCCAAATTCATATATTGAAGCCCCAACCCCAGTGTCACTGTATTTGGAGACAAGGGGTTGGAGGAGATAATTAATGAAGTCATAAGGAAGAAGTCTTAAGACAATAACCTTGGTGTCCTTAGAAGAAAAGACACCGAGAGTTCAAGTTCACAGAGAAAAGGACATGTGGGAACGTAGCAGGAAGGTGGCCATATGCAAGCCGACAAGAGGAGGAACCGAACATAGAGGTACCTTGATGTTGGACATTCAACCTCCAGAACTGTGAGAAAATCAATTTCTGTTGTTCAAACCACCCAGGTTGTAGTATTTTGTTCTGGCAGACTAGTAAATGGCCCTACTCAAAATATTTATCAGTGTCTGATCCACATGGAAGCCACAGAACTTTAAATTACAGCCCAAAGGCCTGAGGAAGTCATGATATTTATCTGTTACTGTACAACACAGAACAGGAGCCATAAAATAAACAACTCAAGCAGAAAAAGATAAATACAAGAAAAGTGCCTTTCTGTTGGCATTCCATCATGGGAATAACAAATTTGGGATGGAGAGGCTTCTGCAATTTGGCATGTGAAGCCTGGCTTAACCTTTCTGTCTGTGTCTATGTTGTTTATGCCCTGCAAATGTGTGTGTGGATCTATTAACTAGAGATGTGTGTGTGTGTTTGTTTGTTTTGTTAGCATGGCAAGCAGTCTTCTGAGTAGGAGGTTTCCATTGTTTTCTCAGTTATTTTGCAGCTGCTCATCTAAAAAACTTCAGTTTGTATTTGAGTTATTTTTGGTTCTCCTACTTTTTTAAAAGGTATGTTTAATTTTTTAAGAAATAAAAATTGAATCTCAGATGGCTTCATTTTGTTATGAACCAGATGTAATGTTTTGTTTTGTTTTGTTTTTTTCCTTTCCTCAGGAAACATGTATCTGTGCCAGAAGGGCACAGACATGTACCTCAGAGTCAGCTGTTAACAAATCACATTAAAGCTAAGAAATCTTACCATCAAGATAGGGTTCTGTCAAGAAGTGGAAACTCCCTGGCTGGTGTGGCTCAATGGATAAGCACCAGCCTGAGAACCCAAAGGTTGCTGGTTTGATTCCCCAGTCAGGGCACATAACCAGGTTGTAAACAGGTCTCCAGCCAGGTCCATAGCTGGAGGCAGGTGAAAGGCAACATACATTGATGCTTCTCTCCCTTTCTTCCTCCCTCCCTGAACTTCTCTCTGAAAATAATGAATACAATCATATAAAAAAATAAAAAGGAAGGAGAAGTGGAAACCTTAGAACATTTCAGGATGACAAAGAAACCAGAAAACTGCATGTGGGTGAGTTTGGTTTAAAAACAAACGACAACAAAAGTAAAAGGAAATAAAACCTTTAAATTATTTCCATTATATTGCAGATGTTGGTAACATTTCCGATAGAAAGGAGCAAACATTCTATTTTCTTTTTTATAGACTCATAGAATATTAGGAATTGGAAGCAATCTTGGTAACCAGCTTCTCTTATTCATCCTCATAACTGTATAGATGAGAAAGGATTTTGAGTCTTTGGATCTATGTCTTTATCAGTCAGCAGAGTCTAGGCTGTACTGCAGTGGAAACCCAACTCCAGATCGCAGCATTAACAAAACAGAGTTATTTCTCCCTTATCTACATGCTTGAGTGCCTCTTGTAGTAGGATAGATAACTGGGATGCTTATGATAGCCTCACATTTGCCATAGAGTACACCTCTTCTTTGAGCTGAAGGAAACATTGTTTCCAATTTGACATTTTAAAAATTAATTTTTCCCTTCCAATATTATTTTTGCCACCTGAACAGAAAGAGCAGGTAAAGTATAAGTCTGTAGAGGAGAGACCCAAAAAAATAAGAATATAAAAAAGAGAGTTTTATTTTATTCATTTCTAAAGTACAGGGAGGGAAAAAAGATACCCTGCCTGTTTTTTGATTCTTTCTTTGGATGTTCAGTTCTGATCATGAAGGAAATCTCTCAAAAATCAATCTCTCAGTTATTTGCCTTACCATCAAAATTGGCAGGGACAATGTAGAATCTAGCAACGTGACCTGTGGCTTGAGCCTTTGAGACTCTAAAGACTCAAAGTGGATGGACAAAAACTATAGCATGGACAACATATTGATGATAACACAAAGGCAGTTGCTAAAGGGAAAAAGAGGTACTTGCATCCTGACTGGTGGGGCTCAGTGGATTGAGTGCTGGCCTGCAAACCAGAGGGTCACCAGTTTGATTCCTAATCAGGACACATGCCTAAGATGTGGACCTGATTCCCTGCTGGGGGCGTGCAAGAGGCAACCACATGTTAAACAAAGAGAGAGAGAGAGAGAGAGACAGAGAGACAGAGAGACAGAGAGAGACAGAGAGACAGAGAGACTTGCCACAGCCCAAATCCCTGGGGTGGTAGGATAGCCCTGTTGTACTCATGATAAAGTTGACAGAAGTGTACACAGATACAATGTAGCTATATAAACGGTGAAATGTAAGGTACACTTGCATGTGATTAAGTAAAAATTCTAAATTTTGTCATCAAACCAGAAAATACAAACACATCTGAAAGAGCCAAGTTGGCTACCAGTGCCCAAGTCAAACAAAATGTGTCTTCTTCCAAAATGATGGTTCATTATCATAAACAGCAGCTCATGTAAAAATACCCTATCTCCCACCCTGAGATTTGACTAAGTCTGTAATGAGAAGAAGACTTGGCTTAACTAACTTTCCCCACATCACACAGCTATTAGGTAGCCAACTCAGTGCTAGGACTCAAGTGTCCTATGGTTCAGGTTTTTTACTGTACTACCTCATCTTCCAGCAGTTAGCTGAGTGTTTCCAGCAAAGTACTAATCTGTGCCATTTCCAAAATTTTCCAAGCTATAAATTCCTACAAGTATCTTTTTGGAATTATATGCCAGTAAAAAAAATAGTTGACTTAACCAATCAATTCACATGCAACATTTTTGAAGATTTCTATGAATTAGTTCATTGCACTAGCTTTATCATGGCCATACCAGGTTTTCTTCGCTTCCTCTAAATATATTTATTTACTTGGTAGGATGACCAAGTAAATGACATAATCTGGTTTTCCAATATGCTTAGGTAGGTGTGTATTGCTTCCCTGTGGCTGACTGAAATGAATAACCATCAGCTGGGTGGTTTAAAACAACAGAAATTAATTCTGTCACAGTTTAGGAGAAGTTCAAAAGCAAGTTACAGGAAGTGCCACACACTCACTGCAGGCATTAGGGGAAAACTTTCCTTGCCTCTTCTGGCTTCCAGTGTCTGTCCCAGCATCCCTGGCTCTTCGTTGGGCTGGGATCACAATGCTGCAGTCTCTGCCTCTGTCTTCACAAAGCAATCTCCTCTTCTGTCTGTCACATCTCCTCTTGGCACCTCCACTCAACATCGGATGAAGGGCCCACCCATGTTATTTTGGAAAAATCTCTTCACTCAAAATCCTTAACTTAATTAGATCTGTCAAGAGCCTTTTTCCAAATACAGTTTAATAATCACAGGTTCTGGACTTGGACATGTCTTTTTGGAGGCTAGCATTCAACTAGCTACCAAGTGTTTATCAGAACATGATTCTGTCTTTATTCAGTTATCATCTTAGGAGAAAAAGACAAATCTGTTTCTAAGTTTAATTATAAATAATTGGAGGAGGAAGGCAAGGAAAAAGCAAATCTAAATAAAATATATCAAAATATGGTTATCTGGCCCCGAGTCCTGAGTTATTTTTTAGTGTGGATTTATAAAAATGATTGAAACAAACAAAAAAATGGCTAGTAAACCACTGATGAAAACCAGGTTATAAGGACTACAATGTGTTGGCTAAGGGCAAACTGAAAGAAACCAACCTTTTTGATTGCAAAGATATAAACTAGCCTTGTGTAACTCTTGGAATGAGTTTGCATAAAGAAGTTAATGTAAAGTTAATGTACCAAGATAGTAGTTCCTATGAATAGTGGACATTTATAAAGTCTCTCTCTAAGATTTTGAAGGAAGTAAGCTCCTCCTATTTTTAGGCACTATGATAAAAATGGAAACTCAAGTTGAATCCCTCTTTCTAAAGAAATGTAGAAAGGCTTGGAGTAAAATTTTAAGTCTTAGATGGACCACCTAAGAGTTACTTCATCTTTATAAAGTCTTAGTTTGCCATGTATATAATAGAGGCAATATAATCATGAAGCAATTGACAATAACAATGATGATGAGGATATATACTGAGTTGTTAAGAGTTTTTCAAGCATAGATGAAATTCATCTATTAAAATATTTATTCTGTGTCAGCAAAAGAAAAAAGGGGATGGATGTAATACAACAATAATAAAATTAACTTAAAAAAAGAAAACTGTTGATGCTATTATTATTGTTGCTATTATTAATGTTACTGTCATTGTTATAACTGAAATCTGTATAAACTAAAATATAGTTTTAAAGACTGATAAATCATGAAACAAAGAAATATTAGATTATAGATAAGAACCCAGTCTTTTTATTTTTTAGTATTGAAACACTCCATTTAATTATAGGACAGACTTTCAGCAAGTTCACAGCCTTGAGAACAAGGTTCTTTCTCAACCTTAAGTGAACAACTTGTCACCTATGGAGCCAGACCCATGACCAGCCTCCACTCTCTACCAAGAGCCAGATTTATCTGTTTTGGTATATGACTCTTTTTTTCCCTTCCTCTTCTTCTTCCTCCATTTTCTCTAGCTCTTCACGTGATTTTTACATGTAGTCAAAATTGAGAACCACAGCTTTAAAATCTTTCTATATAAAGCAATTTCCACAGACTATCACTGGGAGCTGGTCAAAGGAGAAAAAATTGTATTTTAACCAGGTGACTTACATGCATGTTAAAGTTTGAGAAACTCTAGTTTAGCCCTAGCTGGTGTGGCTCAGTGGGTTGAGCACTGGCCTGAAAATCAAGGGGTCACTGGTTTGACTCCCAGTCAGGGCACATGCCTGAGTTGCAGGCCAAGTTCCCAGTTGAGGGCACACAAGAGGCAACCACATATTGATGTTTTTGTCCCTCTCCTTCTTCCTCCCTTCTCCTCTCTCTAAAAATAAATAAATAAAGTCTTTTAAAAATAAAACTAGGCCCTGGCTGGTGGCACAGTGGATAAAGTGCTGGCCTGCGAACCCAAAGGTCACTGGTTCGATTCCCAGTCAGGGCACATAGCCAGGTTGCAAGCCAGGTTGCAAGCCAGGTCTCCAGGCAGATCTGTAGCTGGAGGCAGGTGAAAGGCAACCATACATTGATGTCTCTCTGCCTCCCTCCCTTCCCCTCTCCCTGAAAATAATAAATAAAAATTTTAAAAATAATAAAAATAAAGTAAATAAATAAAACAAAAAATTTTTAAATGCTACTTTAATACAGTGAGAACCACAGCTTTCTGAGGACCCCCTGGAAAACCTAGCTACACTCTACTATTGCATATGTTTTAGTGTCTTGAAGCATGCATCTAATACACTTCAATTCTATTTTATAATAATTAGTTGTGTCTCTAGTATGTGTGATGGAACAACAGGCATTTAGAAAGTATTAGAAAGGTGTTTTAGAGTATATATATTTTAGTAACTCCATCCTAAATGTAGTTATTCAGCAATGTTCCAATGTATTGGGTTGGCAAAAAAGTCTGTTTTGGCTTTTTTTCCCCATAAAATAAAAGATACGTTTTCTATTTTCACCAATAACTTTATTGTTTTGGATATTTTGAGATGTCAGCTATCTCCTCTATTGGCTTCTAATGGGTAGAGGCCAGGGGTGCTGTTAAACATCTTCCAATGTATAAGACAGCCCCAGAGCAAAGAATCACTTGGCCAAAATGCCAATAGTACCAAGAAACTTCACAGACCACTTTTGACACATTCAATCAGTCACAGCACCTTATTCATTTTGTCTTTTCTTGCATTTCAGTTGCTTTTTAATTTTTTTAAATAATAAAGCATAATACACCAAAAATATTGTGTATTCTCTTCCATCTTCAATATTACAATGGCTGCACAAAAATTTACCAGTTTTAATAATTTTTTAAATGTATGTTAATATGACAGCTATTACAATACAACCTAACAAAATTATTCTGAAAGAAGTTAAAGAAAACTGAGCATTATTAGAGCCATTGTACAGGAAAAACGTAAAGGCCTTTTTGGCCAACCCAATATGAACAGGTTGATTATACAGTATCTGCAAGCATTTAATTCAGTAGAGCTTGAGGAGGAGGAAGCCTTTGAGGAAGAAATCATACATCAGTAAAATCAAATGAAATAAAGCTGGAAGTATGATGAAAGTAGAAGAATAATTATAAACACATTTAATAAGCAGATTAAACACAAGGAGGAAATTGTTAATGAATTCTTAATGATTCATGTTAATGGAATGTCCCCAAAACAAAGCAAACAAGTAATCAAAGGCAAAGGCAAATTAATGTTTATAAGTTGTGGCATGGAGGTGGAGGTCTAGTAAGTAAGCAAGTGAAATTGCCCCATGAACAAGAGAATGACAGAAAAAAGATATGGAGTAAACATGATTATTATTTTCTTAAACAAACAAAAAATTGGTGGGCTGCGGAAAATCTCCAGGTCAAAACATGTGAGATAGTTCGGAGCTGAGCAAGGACGACGAACCCTGTCAAGAAGCTTGGCAGGACAGAAAGGCCCCGGTGCCTGCAAGAGGCAAAACTGGGAAAACAAGTACCTTGCACCCATGGTGACTGTTCCTTCACTGGCATATCACTGCAGTTTGGACATTCTCCTGACTACCCCCTCCCCCCGCCCCTGTTATGTTGCTATTCATGCAGATTAGACCCCCTAGAATAGGGAAATGAACAAAGGGGCCAGAAAATAGCCCTTAAGCATTAAGTGTACAGGACTCGTATCAGGTATGTCCAGGCCTCAGCTGTGTTTCAGCTTCAGGCCCAGAAAAGCAGCAAAACCAGACAAAGGATGCCATGGATGATATCAAGTCCAATTTCACTAGCTAGTGACCCCCGGCTGTGGTGCTGACTAATCAGTAGAGACAAAGACCCTAAAAACACACCCAGAAAGCTAATGAATATTCCATCAGGATTCTCCCCTGGGACAACCCTTGAGATCCCTGCCCTTAGAGAGCACAGACAAGCCTTTAAGACAAGAAAGCAGTGCGGTTCTCTCTGTGGAGCCTGCCCATGTCTTTCCCCATCCCCCGCCACCAAGTGCATTTTCCGTACTTCTGTCTTTCTCCTAAGCTCCAAGGGCCCTTCTTTTACCTCTATAACTTGCTTTCTGAGCCTATTTCTTTAACTTCTCACTTCTTCTACTTCCATGACTTTCTCAATAAACTTTCTCTTATAGTTTGAGTCTTAACTCTGAATTCTTTCTCAGCCAGAACTCAAGGACTGGATTTGCCAAACCAAGGTCCAGTGTGACTCCCTGGTCCAATACCTGGGGCAGTTTTTGCTGCCATCATAAGTAACTTATTACTAGCCACTAAACCCAAGACAACTATTTAAAATTATCTTGTTACTAAACTGAATAGATGCAGGGCATGGAAAATATTGCACAGGGTCTGCAATTACACTGTAACATCTGTAACATTTATCTGACTTTCCATCGGTTGAGGCTTGCATGGACTGAAAGTTCTGCCCAGACCCTGGTGGATGAGCTATGATCCGCTTGAAAGACTATCCCTATACTTTCATTTATTATTTGCTAAATTTACTCTCCCAGAACTGTACATTTTATACCCAAATATATTGTATAACTATGTTTAGTTGTGCCCCTGTTCTATTGAGATAAACCTAAATTAAAAAAATAAAATTATATATATATATATATAAATTGTCAATGTAAGAAAGGTCTAAACTTATAAAGAATTTGTATGTGAGTTTTCGTGAGCCAAACTAATAACATTGCTAGGAAGCAAGTACTCAAATGATCCTGAAACTGATAGTTTTATAGTTTCTCCTATACATTTGGAATTAAGGAGAAAATGTAAGGAAGATTACAGGAAGACTGGAGAAAGCAAGGCAGGGATTGTATTACAGGATAGTTAAGATCATGTGCTCTCTTGAAGGTGGTTACACTTGAAGGAGTTTGAAAAAGAAGCATTTTAAAGGCATGTGAAAAACAGCTTTCCCCATGCATTAGTCACTTAAGCCTATCTAAAATCTTTAACTCTTCAGTTACAGCTTTAATCACTTAAACCTATCAATTAAGGCTCAAATCTTTAACTCCTGAGTTCCCCCATCATTCCTCCAGTTAGTTTTTAATTATCTTATTTCTATGGGATTAGTTTACAAACTAAAACAACATTAGATACAAAAGCTACACAATTTTGGAAAAATGGCAGGCTCCTGCCTCAGAGCCCATCCCCTCTACAACACCCAAAGAATAATCCTGCCACCCTCTATCAGTCCAGGCCAATCCTAGGCTGCCCTCTGAGATTCTTCTCGCACCCAAAATACTGTCCTGTTAGGATCATCCAGGCATCCTGAAGGAAGCAAGCCAGTGAGCCAGTCTCTGCCCTCCTTTATTTGAAATCTACTGACCCATAATTCCCTGGGCTCCAGAGGTGTTCAGCTTCTCAACCAGTCCTGTCCTAGACTGTTTACCATTACCTCAGGCAACCTCCTCCTGTGGCCCCTCCCTTCTCTTCCCCATTGACTTGATCTGAGCTCTATGTATCACAACTATAGTTCACCATTCCACACTGACATCCTACAGGACAGATGTTACTTAACAAATGTTAATTTAACAAAATCACAGCACTGCTTTATCCAAGTTGAATTAGCATCATGTTCTACAAGTTCTTTTTCTGGTACAGTTTTGTCCATTGAACATGTATGTGTTCAGGAAAGGTCTAAACCACATAGAAATCTTGATAATGTTTTAGCTTGTCCTGTCATCATCCATCTCTTCTTACAAACAGATGCCAAAACTTCAAACTTTAGATCATTCTTACAATCAAATGAACCACATTTCTCTCTTTATTTGTTATAGTAAGTTCTGCATCATTTCCCCAAAATCTTACGATGAAGTTCATGCAAATATTATAATATTATGGCATCCAGATACTAGTGATACATTTGTTTTTAATATCCTGGCCAATATATACATATTTCTCTCAATGCTGCTTCTGTAACACTGTGAATTTATCTACTGTTGCATGAGTCACTCTGTATTATCAGTGTTTGTTTATATGTCTGTCTCTGCTACTAAACTCTTTGAAGGCTGAGGAAGAGTCATACGTTTCTACATTCCCACAACCTAGAACACTTCTTGGCAAGTTATCCAGTTCAAAGAAACTATTGACTGATTAGTCAAGATCATATATTAATAGTACTTTGCTGATATAGATATTATCCAATGCTACTTAACATTTGTGTAGCATGAAGTGCTAGATTTCACATATTGCCTATAAAATTTGATCATCATCACAGCGCTGTGCAACTGGTACAACACTCTCTACATTACAGTGTTTGAAAAGACAAAAATATACTAATTTCTCAAGGTTACTATGTTAATTGGTGGTGCTTGTGACTAGGTCTTTATACTTGCTTTAAATCCTATTCTCTATAATCCCCTCTACTAAACAACATGTCCTCTTAAGAAGAACTCTAAAATTTCTTTACCAATTTTATATTTGGGTGCAACATTTGTCCTTGAATGTTATACATGGGCACCACAAGCCATTCCTTGCACATTAATTAAGCTTCAACATTTTTCAATTGTGTTTCTTTGGAGAGAAGAGGAGTGCAATATTTTGATGTTGGAATATTTTGATGTTGGAATAAAAGGCCATTTGAACAGATTGATGGATAAAATGAAGTACCCACCTTCAGAGCAAATGAGATTTGAGGATATAAGGTTGGAGTTTTAAACAATTATAAGATCAAATGGTCAAGGAAAGGGATTATGAAAGGAAAGGCCCAGATGAAAAAAGGTAGGGATGGGAGTAGTTAGCTGTGGGAAACTCAGAGAGTGTGGTTAGTTAGATGAAAGAAAAGAAACAAGAGAATGCCTTAGAAAATTTTTCCTGTACTTTCTTCTTTAAAAAACCCAAGAAACCACAACTTTCAGAGTAAATTTCTTTCCTTCCCCATTCTTAGTGCATATGCAGCCTCAGACAATTGATGCTAAACTAATCAATGCTTTCCATCCTCTTGCCAAAGCGACTGCTTCAGAGATTGGAACCTGCCCCAAATTGGCATAAGATCAATGAGAGCCAATAGTGGGACTTTTGTATAAGCGATCAGAGTAGTGGACTCTCCTTTGATACATTTGGTGTTAAAATGACATAAAAATTAAGGCTGACAGGAAATATTATAAGGGGGCTTAGAAATGGGCCAAACTAAAGGAAACAGAACTGAAAAATGGTGACATCTTTGAAGCCTCAGATCAAGAAACCAAAGCATACCTAAATTTGGACCAGTAAGTTAAATGCATCTCTTATTATTATTATTGTTGTCAGGTTGCATTTTCTGATAGTTTAATTAAAGCTACCTAATTAACATGCCCTAAGATAAGAGTAATCCTGTTGGATCACACATTGGTAGAGATGGACAAAATAAAACATGGGGAAATGGGTAGTCATGATATCAGAAAATTAAGCTTGAATTTTTGTATAAAATTACATGTGTGAAAAGAATCTCAGAATGGTGCCAATAATAAGTACCGGGTTGTAATAATAGGAATTTAATAAAGGTTAGCTCCCTTCTCTTTAATAAAATATGGCCCCTTAATTAACTAGAAGCGCTTTAATGATAAAGTAAAGGAAGGCTTTTCTGCATGCTCTTATCACATTCATTTATTTAATGAATGACCTAGGTGATCTAAGGCAGCACTTTCCAACAGGGACACCCCATTTGCTGTGAGTGTGTAATAGGTGAGGTAAAGTAATGGCCATTTCAGTTCCTAAGATATGTTTTAGTTAAGCTATTACTGGAAGCTGTAACAAGACCCAACCTTCATCGGTGTTTTATATATGTACGTAAAACACACTAGTAGTTTATTTCTTGCTTATACATCAGTTGAAAGCTAATGTTTCTGATCAGCAGTGGTTAGCAGAAATGGTTAGAATAACCATGGGGTTATTTAGCAACCAACACTCACCTCAGAGCATGGGCCACTCGCTGGCTTATTATTTCCAGCTACTAGAAAACATTCCCATTTCCCCAACTGTACAATTTGCATAGTATGATTTTTCTATGTGCACCATAATGTAAAAGGTTTGAGAAGCATCAGTCTAAACACCAATCAATGGGACCCACAGTTTTTTGGTTTTTGGTTTTTGTTTTATCTTGATGGTCCTCAATCCTCTAAATTCTCTGGGTAACAAATAATTGGATTGGGCTCAACTCCATTTATGATACTTCATTTTATTTCCTTTACCATTTGGGTTAACATGGTACCATTTCAGTTTTTTCTCTGTTCAGTTTGCCTCTGTTCATCAAGTACCCCATGCTTACCTGTTTCATTTTCTCTTTAACTGTTCTGGACCCTGATCTTCTCCATCAAAGTGCACTGCCATTCATCTCACATCATGGGCATTCATAGTCACTGGACAGGGAAACCAATGATTGTGATGCAGGCTGTCAACCACAAAATAGAGAAATTCCCAACCCAAGTTTAATGTCAAAATCTATTCATCTTTTAACTTGAAAGTAATAACATTGGAAGGAATAGATAAAAATATGTAGATGTTTTTATAGAAGTCTCTCCTATAAAGACTAATTTAAAATTTCTTTTCTTTTTCTCAGTTTATCTTCAAGTATATCACACTCCTGAATATTTCCTTTATGCTAAAGAATAAATATATAATGTATTCTACCCCCTATAACAAATACATTTACAATTTCTGTGACCAAACACATTATAGAAGATTATTTTTTGTTCATATACAGTCTCATATCTTGTGTTCCTTATTATAAGAGGAGGAGTCAGCTTCACACAGCCATTTCATGCCTGGGTTCAGGCCTAGATATTGGATCATCTTCAACATTTTATTGTCAGGCTCATTCTGAGCATCACTATCCAACAGACAACCAAGGGAAGAGCATGGAGGGTCTCACTTGGGAGGATCTGCAGGCCAGATATGGATGGGTCGCATGTCACTTCTGCTCTCCTTCAACTGGCCCAGCTCAGTCCCTTCACCACCCAAACTACAGAAAAGTTCTTTGGAAATTTATTTTAAATACCTTAAAACAGGTATTTTCCTAATAGTAGGAATAAAAGTGTTTTTTAAGAATGAGACCATATGCCAGTCTCTGAAAGAATTAATTCCCTGATAAGTAGTGAATGCCTACAAATGTATATTATTCTTGGACTCAATTCTGTGGGAAATGAAATAGAAACCAAAACTAAACTTAATTCCTTTTATGGAAAAAATGGTAGAAAATGTGATTTGGTTATGAAGATGGGATTGGTGTATAGCTAGTGAACTTGCCACACTGTGACAATTGGCTTTTATTTTAAAACTTTAAAATATTGAGCCTAACCATGGATCTTGCCTACCATATTAAATTTAGGCTTCAGACTCTTCAGTCTAGCATCAATTCCTACCTCAGTCTTAATATATTAATTTCCCATTGTATCCAGCAAAAGATCTTCCCTTTTATCTAAACTAATTTATTTTCTATTAGTATCCTTGTTGTAGGTAATTTCAATTCATTGCATCTGGATATACTTTCCATTTGTTCTAGCAACCTCTAATCCATACACCTTTAATCATAGAACTTAAAGCTAACCTCTTCTAGATTTTTCAAATATTTTACCCTGAAAGCTATATCTATGACCACACTCACATAAATGGCCCCTCAACAATACACAAATTTCCTCTTTCTTTGTTCTCATATTTCTGGGATGCTGGGGAAGGTAGGTATCAGGAACATAAATTCATAAACAAGTTCTATACTCTGCTATAGGGCACAAGGGGAAATCCTCCATTAATATCCACATCTTATTTTCTTCATCCCATGGCAATAAACTTATTCATAAGCTAATGCTACATCTGGTCCATCCTAACAAAACCCTGGGTGATTTCTTAATCTTTCTGTGGATCTGCCTGTTAGATCTGCAGGGGGAGGTCCTGGAGTGCAGACCAGCAGGTCTGGATTTCGGGGAGACGTCTTTAGCCTGGTGGCAAAGAAAAACTCGCAGAGCCTTCAGGAGATCTGGCATGCTTTATTCAAGTGACAGTAGGCCGGGTGACTCCTTAGGGGAGTTAGGGGACCTATGCAAGTTTCCCACCCAGGATAGTAGGAGAGCACTAGCTTACAGCAGGGGCAGACTTGTATACGCATTAGCACAAAGGAGGCTGTGTGTACCTTAGAACAAAGAGGCAGTATACCCCAAAGGCAACACCTGTGGGTCCTTCAGGGCCACTTTGTTGGTTGCTCCTGGGCTCTGTGTTCCGTGACTCTGGGATAAGATGAGCTTCAAGGCTAGCTAGTTGGCAGACCACAACAGAGGGCCAGTGATGTACAGAGAGGAATGGGGGACCAGCCCCTCCACTTGACACTGTCATTTCATTTTCTAATTGTGTTATTTAGAATGGGTAGAAACTTTGAAGAAAAAAAAGTGACAAACTTTTAAAATGAACTGAAAAATCTATAAAACATATAATTACCTCAGAATTTGCATATATTGCACAAATAAGTAAACCCACACAAATGTATTTGAAATATATATAGTATATATCTGAGATGCTCCTTTCAAGGTATTTCTTTTCTTTTTTAGTTATCAATGGTTTTAGACTGAATAGTTTACCCAGGAGAAATATTAACATAATTTTTGAGATTTTTCTAAAACCCTTTCAATGTAAATAGTAACTGAATAAACTATAAAAATTACACTTAATAAAAAACATGGTGGCTCAGGGGATAGGTGCCTGCCTGCAAACCCAAAGGTCACTAGTTCGATTCCCAGCCAGGGCCCATAACCAGGTTGTAAGCCAGGTCTCTAGCCAGGTCTCTAGCCAGGTCTCCAGCCAGGTCCATGGTTGGAGCCAGTGAAAGGCAACCATATATTGATGTTTCTCTCCCTTTCTTCCTCTCTCCCTGCCCTTCTCTCTAAAAATAATGAATAAAAATCTTAAAAAAAAAAAAAAAAGACAAAGTTTAAACATGTCAGAATACCAACAAACAAACAAACAAACAAACAAAAGAATGCAACTAACTGTTTCATAGCATCGAAAGGAATTTTGTGGTGCTCACTATAATTTTCTCATTTAAATTACAATTTTTCACATCAAAATATTTTCAGTGTCACACACATGAATCATGGATACTTTTTTTCCTTGTCACTCAATATCTATCTCTGCTTCAAATAAAAATATTGTGGGAAAAATTCCCACATCAGATTGAATTTCCTAAGGTAAATCTCAAGTTCCAATCTGTCACCTCAACATTGCACTCCATGTTTATCACCTTTTATTCAAACGAACATTATGATAGGCTTTACTCCGTGGATATCCTAGAACTTCAAAGCTTTATTAAAGAAGAGGCGGACACTCCTCCCCATGATATCAGGGAAAGGCTTAGCACATATAGCTAATGAGCTAAGCAGTTTTTGTTGTGGCCACCACACTGGATCTGAACAAAGCTTATGAAACAAAATATTTTTTTAATTTTCTTTCTTTTACCAAGAGGAATTCTCACCCTATTTCCCATTAGAATGGCCGGGAAACATTGGTCATGCTGATACCCAGGCTCTTGTGGAGCTCAGTACACACAGCCTCCCCAGCTGGTGGCCTGACTCCGAGCTCCCAGGTCCTAGCGGGACAGCCTGGTCTTGCTGTCCTCTGCCGTCGGGCCCTCTCGAAACCCCCTTGATTTCATTCCTTCCCAAAGCTCCTGAGGCCAAAATGATTTAGAGCTACAAAGCAATTATTTTAACAAAGTACCTCTAGCACTTGTCTTATTGTCAGTTTTTTTACTGACTCTAGAAAATGAAAAAGCAAATATTTTCTTTTTAAAAGACCCAGCTTCAATAAAATCTTTTTTTATAAATAAATAAAAACCCAGCTTCTTTTAAAATGGATATGTTTCTAGTAATAGGAATAAAAGTGTTTTCAGGGAATGAGACCACATTCCCACCTCTGAAATAATCCCCTATTAAGTATTTATTGAGTACCTATGAATATGTATATATTATTGTTGTACTCTGTGGGAAATGGAACAGAAACCAAAACTAAACTTAATTCTTTTTGAGGGGAAAATAAATGGTAGGTAATTATAGATAATAAAGTAACAGCATAGAACAATAGTAAATAAGCATTGAAAATGAATGATGTACAATAGGTGGCTAGGAATCCTGAGAAAGGAGAGATTAAGTGATCGACAGTTGTGAGGAAAAAACCTGGAAGAATGGTAAAGGAGAGGCAATCTTGGTAAGAGGCACTATTAAGGAACCCAGGTTTCTCACTGGGAAGAAAGGAGTGGAGGGTAAAATTGGCCTTTTAGATACTTAAGTGGAAAATGAAGAATTAAGACATTATTTTGTAGAAAACTGCAAAATTGGATAGAGGAGAGGCAATACAGGTATACAGTCAATATGATTAAAATTACAATGGCTTAAACATTTACATTTTACAGAGCACCTGGAAAGAGGCAGAGGGTTGTGAACAAGAACCAGAAACAAGGTTACTCCAGGAAAATTCAAGTTCAGAAGCAGTTGAAATTATCTGAGTAGATATAAACGAAGTAACCCCAAAGAAGTAAAATGGCTTCAGTCTAGCCATCTAAGTCAATTCATGAACATTTTAAAGGACAGGTTCCTAACAATAGTAAATTAAAAAGTGAGAGAATTGGCAGAACCGTTGACTAAAGCAAAGTGACTCTAGGCAGACTTGTTTTTGCTTGAAAATTAATGTGTCCACTACAGCCATGTTGATATTTGAATTTCACTCATAAAATTAATTCTCCTAGCTGTTGTACTGCTTTCACAAGCAATTTTCTGATTATACTTGCCAAGTAACTTTCTTAATGGGAAAAGATAACAGGCCAAAGGGTTCACCAACTATTTCCCATGGCATATTACTGAATATTTATTCTAATTTGTAGATCCATTTCTTAGGAGATTGGGTAGTGTGACTCCCTAAGAGTAAAAACTGCCATTCACAGAACTCTTTGGGTGTTTTCATCCTGTACTAAGTAGTGATAGGGTCCAGGATACACTCCAAAATAGGCACCTTGGAATACTGAATGCTTCAAGGTGAAGAAATTTGAAAAGCAGGTGCAGGAATGACTTTCAGACCTTTCCCAACACAGGTCAGAAGGACCTCATAGGAAATGTGTTCTTAGAATCAACTGAAAGGAGCATCCTTATCTCCAAAGAAGGAGAAACTATCAGAGGTATCTGAACAAAGAGGCCTAATTAACTTCCCCCTGTTTATTATATAGCCATATGCCATTTAAAAGCAGAGATATTCCTTAGGCAATTTTATCATGTGTGAGCATCACAACTGGAAGAAAAGGGGCCACATATTAACCTGACAAGCTCAGGGGAGGCCTAAGTAGAATGCTGATCAACTCAGAGGCCTAATGTAACCAAAAGAGGATGATCTGAAATGACAACATATTAATGAAAAGCAGTTCATGCTGGGTAGCCACATCCTAGGTTAGTATTTCTCTCTAACAAAGGTCAATCTTTACCTTAACTGAGCCTGCCTATTGTCTTTTTGCATCTACAATAACATACTTCTGGAATGTCAAGGTAACTTCCTTTTTTTCAAACCTCTTCAGCATAACCACAGCACCAGAACTGAGACCACAAATCCCCTCATAGTTACTGTTACATGTTAATTGTGGGCTGTTAACTATCCTTTATCCACCTGTGTAAAAGAAGTCTCTCATTTTACCTTTTATCCAGTCCCTGAGGTTTCCCTGCTTTGCTTTCTCTTACCTCCATAATCTTGATGGGGCACTCACATGTTGGAAAAAATGTAGTTTCAGGTAGTAGCTAATACACTTAAGTCATCAATGTATGTAAAAAGCTATTGTTTCAGGAACTGGAGGACTGACCCAGCTTGATTCCAGGAGACCATAAGCAGTTCCACCTTTGTGCCTCAGGAAGACTGAAAGCAATCAAGATGGTATCTGAGCCATTATACTCCAGGGTGAGTGACCACCACCCAGGACACAGATAAAGATCACTGCCCAGATGAAAGAATGCTGCAGCTTTTATCTAATTAACTTTTCCCTGAATTCCAAACCCCTTACCTACACTTTTCTTTTCCATATAAAAAAGGGCCCTTTTAACCCTGGCTGGTAGCACAGTGGGTAAGGCGCTGGCCTGCAAACCCAAAGGTCGCAGGTTTGATTCCCCAGCCAGGGCACATAACCAGGTTGCAAGCCAGGTCTCCAGTCAGGTCTGTGGCTGGAGGCAGGTGAAATGCAACCTACATTGATGTCTCTCTCCCTTTCTGCCTCTCTCCCTTCCCCTCTTTCTAAAAATAATGAAATAAAATCTTTAAAAAATAATAAAAATAAAATAAAATAAAAAAGGGTCCTTTTATAATGGAATGTAAGATGATTTGGTATGGTACAAACCCACCATTTTCTCAGATGTCAACCACTTGAATAAAGTGACTGCCCCAAAAGAGTCAATCTCTGTCTCTGTTTTTTGGGTCTGGTAGATGATAGGCAGCAGGAACACTGGCTTTTCCTGTTTCAACCTATCACCATTGGATTTCATGTAACCCCCTTACATCTCCTCCTTTTACTGTAATGTATAAAATAAAGTGCCAAACTGCCGGTCTCTGAAACATTTCTCAAACCATTTTGCTTCCCAGCAATTGTCAGTTTGGCTTAAATAAACTCACCAAAGATTATCAGCTGACTTGAATATCTCTACATTGACACGACCCTAGGTAATATAGTATAGTCTATAGGTATTGTTAGGTCTGGTAAGAGTGAGAGGAGAAATGACAAGGGAAAAGACCATGAGTTTAAAAGATTTATTTAGCCAGATGCACAAGCAGGCTGAGACTAGGAAGGTGTCAGCAGCGAACAAAAGAAAAGCAAGGATTTTTTAAAAAGATAAGTGTGTGTGTGTGTGTGTGTGTGTGTGTGGAGGGGGAAGGAGTTGAAGATTATCTGTTAATGGCTTTGGGGGAGTTGGCTCTGAGAACAGAGAGAATTACTATAAGAAGGGAGTTACCAGGTTCTCACAGGCAGGCTACGATATCCTTGAAGTTCACAGGCCTGGTCAACAGATCAAGACATCTCTGAAGGACACAAGTGGTTGCTATCATTAGCAGTTACTGAGGAGACATCAGGTTTAATGAGGTTTGCTGAAATTATACCCGAATTCCCATAAACCAGGTCTTATGCCTAAGACATATCTAGGTTACAGCAGAGCCTATTCTGTAAGGGAAGGAAATATCATTTTTCCTCTCCCTTTATAGGTCCTTGGCTAAGACCCATATAATAAGATTAACAGGAGAAAAACAAACAAAAGTTTAATAACATACACCTTTTGTGTACATGAAAGACACAGGAAAACAAGTAACCAAATGTGCTAAAGCCATCATCATAAATACCATCTTTAGCTGAAGTAAAAAGATGTAGGGGGTTGGGGAATCAGTTAGGGAGGTTATCGGGGAAAAACACAGTGAACAGGAGAGGGTTGTTATGTAGATTTAAGTCCAATTTGTCTGCTTATCAATAAGACTTTCTTTTTCTTTTCTTTTTTTTTAAAGATTTTATTTATTATTTTTAGTGAGAGAGGGAGAGAGACATCAATGTATGGTTGTCTTTTACCTGACTCCAGCTACAAAACTGACTGGAGACCTGGCTTGCAATCTGGTTATGTGCACCCTGGGAATCTAACCAGTGACCTTTGGGTTCTCAGGCTGGTGCCTTATTCACCGTGCCACCAGCCAGGGCAATAAGACTTTCTAAGGATAAGTCATCTCACTCTTCCTGGTTCAGCAGGGAGACACCCTTACAAATGCAAATGTCTCAGGCTTTTTAAAGTATAACATCTTTTTGGCTTTCAGAGCTTCTCTCACACCTCCTGCTTCTTAAAGCTAACCAACTTCAAATAATTCTAATGCCAAATATATATATTTGGCCCTGGCTGGTGGCTCAGTGGATAGGCACTGACCTGCAAACCCAAAGGTCCCTTGTTTGATTCTCAGTCAGGGCACATAATCAGGTTGCAAGCCAGGTCTCCAGCCAGGTCCTTGGCTGGAGGCAGGTGACAGGCAATCATACAACGATGTTTCTCTCCCTTTCTTCCTCCCTCCCTGCCCTTCTCTCTAGAAATAATGAATAAAATATTTCTTATTTATTTATTTATTTAAGGTGACTAATTTTGTTTCCTTACAGTTTATAGGCTACAAACCTGTACAACATATTTGTACTATATAATGTCAGTGTGAATACTATACTGAATACTGTAAGTTATTGAAATACAATGTGTTTGTGAAATGTGTTGTACTATGACATTACAATGGCAAGGACATCGCTAGGCAATAGGAATTTTTCAACTCCATTAAAATCTTATGGGACCACAGTCATTTTTGCAGTCTGTCATGACCAAAACATCATTATACAGCACATACCTATACTTAGCTCATAACCTTTTCTCTACCACATTTTTTCCACAGCTTTCCACTCCACCAAACCGAATATAAAAATGTTCAGGTTTAAGCACTTCTTTGAGTTTTAGTTTTCTTATGTAGGCTCCTGTTTCATGTAAAACTTATATTAAATAAATTTCTATGCTTTCCTATTGTTAGTATATCTCTTGTTACAGTGGACCCAGCTGAAAACCTAGAAGGTTAGAAGAAAAGGAAATTTTCCAACCCTACAGGACTTAATGATACTAATTTATTCAACTTTCCATCATTTCATAAAACAGATACCATTATCATCATGTTTTAGATTAAAAACAAAAACAAACAAACAAAAACTGAGAGGCACCCAGGGATGCAGACTGATTCAATAGTCAAAAATCAATTAGTGTAACCCATTCCATGAATAGACTAAAGAAGAAAAAAACATGATTATATCAACATATGCAGGAAAATCATCTGACAAAACACAACACTCATGATTTAAAAAAAGAAAAAATTTCTTAATAATCTAAGAATAGGGGGAAACTTCCTCAACTTGACAAAAAACTGTTACCAAAAACAAAACAACAAAAAAAACCCTTTAGTTAATATTATACTTAATGACAAGAAACTTGATGATTTCCCATAATGGTCAGATACAAGGCAAATATATCTCATTTTACCACTCCTTTTTAACATCCTACCAGAAGTTCTAGTTCACATAATAAGACTAAAAGAAAGGAAATAAAATATACAAATTGGGAAGAAATAAATAAATTTGACTTTATTCAGAGATGACATAGTCATCTATACAGAAACTCCAAAAGAATGAACAACAACAAAAAACTCCTGTGCTACTAAGTAATTACATTATGGTTGCAGCCTTAAGGCTAATATTCAAATACCAATCACTTTCAGTAAATGAGGAAAATTCAAAATTAAAAACACAATAGAATATATATTCACTTCAAAAAATAAAATATTTAGATATAAATCTAAGAATAGAGGCAGGTGAAATGCAACCATACATTGATGTCTTTCTCCCTCTCTGCCTCTCTCCCTTCCCCTCTTTCTAAAAATAATGAAATAAAATCTTTAAAAAAAAAAAAAATCTAAGAATATACATGCAAAATCTTTATGAGGGAAGCTATAAATCCTGGTTAATGAAATCACAGAAGAATTAAATAAATGGAGGGATATTCTATGGTCATGGAGAAAAAGACCCAATATTGTCAAGATATCAGTTCTTCCTAACTCACCTATAGAGTTAATTCAATATAAGCCCAAATCTCAGAGATTATTTTGTGGGTATCAGCAAACTGATTCTTTTTTTCTTTTCCTTTTTTTTTTTTTTTTAATATTTTATTTATTATTTTCAGAGAAAAGGGAAGGGAGGGAGGAAGAAAAGAGAGAGATATCAATGTATGGTTGCCTTTCACCTGCCTCCAGCTATGGACCTGGTTGGAGACCAGGCTTACAACCTGGTTATGTGCCCTGACTGGGGAATTGAACCAGTGACTTTTGGGTTCACAGGTCAGCGCCTATCCACTGAGCCATACCAGCTAGGGTGCAGCAAACTGATTCTAAGTTATTAAGAAAACACAAAATATCTAGAAGAACAAATTCAATATTGAAGAAAATGTGCAAAGCTAGAGGATTGACACTACCTGCCTTACAATATAGCTAAAGTAATCAAGTCAACTTGGCATTGGTGAAAGAATAAACAAATAGATCAATGTAAAAGAATAGAAAGCCTGTGAATAAACTAACATAAATATCATCAACTGATCTTTGATAAAGGAGTCAAGGCAATTCATTGAAGCAAACAGTGTTTTTAGCAAATGGTGCTGGAGCAACTGGATATCCACATAAGAACTAAACCTGGACACAGGCCTTACACCTCTTACAATTCAAAATGGATAACAGACAGAAATGTACAATGCATTACTGTAACTCTTAGACAATAACATATGAAAAAAAATCTAGATGATTTTTTTAAAGATTTTATTTATTTTCAGAGAGAGAGGAAGGGAGGTAGAAAGGGGGAGAGAAACATCAATGCATGGCTGCCTCTCATGCATCCCCAACAGGGGACCTGCTCACAACCTAGGCATGTGCCCTGACTGGGAATCGAACCCTTTGGTTCGCAGGCCAGCACACAATCCAATGAGCCACACCAGCCAGGGTGAAATCTAGATGATTTGTACGGCATTGACTTTTTAGACACAACACCAAAAGCATGACCCATAAAAAAAATAATTGATAAGTTGTATTTTATTAAAACTAAAAACTTCTCTTCTTTAAAATGTAACAGGGTACAGAGCAAGGGTGTCCCATGACATATTCCCCATATTCCTTGGTTGGGGGAAGGGGAAAGTGGATGATATGGCATTTTAAAATGCTTTGCATAACGGTGGCAAGTTAATAGCTGTGCCTTTCTTGAAGAAAGTGGACTGCCACCAGAGGGAAGGGTGTACATGAGTAAGAGCATATAGTGGTTCCTGACGTAGCCAGGGGGGTGCATGCCCCTGTGTCATGGGGAACTCTTGCCCTGACTAAAGATGGGGGCCAAAAGAAGGTGTAAAATATGGAGGATCTTGCAAAGTGGCACCTCACAGAAGGGGCCGGATATGAGGTCACATGGAAAGTTCTGGGCCAAGCATTTAAAATAGGGGCAGGCTGAAAGGAAGGAGGTAGCAACCACATGGGCTGAAAGGATGTAAGGAGCCACGCAGTCTGAAGGTATGCAGACAAGAGTCAGCTATGAAGTCTGGCAAAGAAGAAGAAGGCCACGGCAGAGCTGATGGAGCTGTGCAGGGACCTGCTAACTAAGCACGGATTCGTGGGAGATGCTTGGAGCTGCACTGTGACCAGGAATGCTGAACTGCAGACTTCTGCTTCTCTGAAGGACATGCAGAGAAGCCACTCTCTTGGGATGTGTGTCCCCCTGGGCTCCACTATGATTGAGTATAACAGGGCACATGTTTCCCTGAACTACTGCATGGAGACTGAGGACAGTGCACCTCAGATCCTGAAAGAGAGAACTGCTGGGAGAGGATGGTGACTCTGAAACCCACAAGTTGCACATTCCAGAGAGGATGGAGATCTGTTTACAGGGCTGACTTAAGAATAGATAAGAATATGGGGAACTTCTGGGGACGGTGTTTTTGGCTTGTAACCTCCTGAGCAGCAAGGGAAGTACTGGGTTTCATGAGAGAGAAGGGCTCTGAGCAGGAGGGCTCCTCAGCCCCTCTGAGGTAGCAACCCTGTAAAGAAAAACCTATTTCCTTCCAGGCTAATTTTTGGGCTGTGTGTAAGGACCACATGGCCGAGCACTAGGTTTGCTCAGTTACAAAAAGACACTGTCAAGAGAATAACAAGAAAACATAAATTGGGTTAGTATATTGCAAAAGACACATCTAATAAAGGACTATTATCAAAATTATACAAAGAACTATTATAACTCAACATAAAAAAACAACCTGACTTTTAAAAATGGACCAAAAATCTTAAAAGATACCTCACTAAAGAAAATAAACAGATGGCAAATAAACATATATAAAAAGATGCTCCCTGAGTCCTTACTGGTGCGGCCCAGTGGATTCAGCACCTACCTGTGAACCTAAGGGTTGCTGATTGATTCCCATTCAGGGCACATGCCTAGGTTGTGAGCCAGATTCCCAGCTGGGGTGCATGAGAAGCAACCACACACTGAGTTTTCTCTCCCTCTCTGTCTTCCTCCCTTCCACCCTTTTTAAAAATAAATAAAATGTTTCCTTAAAAAATGATGCTCCCTATCAAAAGTCACCATGAGATACCACTACACACCTATTAGAATGGCCAAATCTGGCACACTTAACAACCAAATGCCTATGAGGATGTGAAGTAATAGAGATCCTCATTTGTTTCCAGTGAGAATATAACATGGTATAACCAATTTGGAAAAGGGTTTGGCCATTTTTTACTAGATATATTCTTAAGATACAATGCAGCAAGCATACTTGTTGGTATGTCCACACAAAAGCCTGTATGCAGAGGTCAATGGAAGCTTTCTTCATAATTGCTCAAACTTGGAAAAAAATAAGGTGCCCTTCTGTAGGTGAACAGATAAATAATCTGGTACATCCAGACGATGAGGTATTATTCAGCACTGAAAAGACACGAAAGTACATGAAGCTCTGGCTGGCGGCACAGTGGATAAGGCATCGGCCTATGAACCCAGGTCGCTGGTTTGATTCCCCCTAGCCAGAGCACATAACCAGCTTGCAAGCCAGGTCTCCAGCCAGGTCTGTAGCTGGAGGAAGGTGAAAGGCAACCATACATTGATGTCTCTCTCCCTCTCTGCCTCTCTCCCTTCCCCTTTCTATGAAAATAATAAATAAAATCTTTAAAAAAAAAGAAAAGAAAGCACATGAAAGAATCTGAAATATATAATGTTACTAAGTGAAAGAAGCCAATCTGAAAAGTCCACATACTGTATGATTCCAACCATATAATGTCCTGGAAAAAAGACAACTGTGGAGACAGTAAAAAGGTCAGTAGAAATTGGCGGGAGGTGGTTGCATGGAGTGATGAACAGGTGGAGCACAAAGAATTTTTAGGGCAGTTAAATACTCTGCATGATGCCATAATGACAGATACATGTCACTATATGTTTGTCCAAACAGAGAATGTACAACCTTAATGCAAACTTTGGACTTTGGGTGATTATGATGCATTAAAGTGGGTTCATCAGTTGTAACAAATATATGACTGGAGTGGGGTGTGTGTGTTAACAATGGGGTAATTCAAGAAACTATGCATGTGTGGGAGGCAAGGGATGTATGGACATCTCTGTACCTTCCCTTCAATTTTGCTGTACCTAAAACTACTCTAAAATTTGTTCTAATAAAAGTATTAAAAACTGGGAAGTAGAAAAGCAAGTCACATCTGTATAGTTCTATAACGAGTAGGTTGTGGTTTGAAACTTAGGACCCCCTATCTGCCTGATTGCTATACCTGTACCTTGAGCTAATCAATATATTGGCAAAGTTAACCTTCTGAGCCTACAGTATTGGATAACAATTATTTATTCTGACCAGTTTGCCTTGGTCTTGATATGCTTTGCTCCTTCTTGGATAAATTCAGGTATTTTCTCCTGTTACCATAATTGTGCATTGCATCTTCTTTTTGTTTTCTTCCTTCCTTCCTCTCTCTCTCTCTCTCTCTCTCTCTCTCTCTCTCTCTCTCTCTCTTCCTTCCTTCCTTCCTTCCTTCCTTCCTTCCTTCCTTCCTTCCTTCCTCCTTTTTTAAAGATTCCATTTCTATTTATTTTTAGAGAGAGGGGAAGGGAGGAAGAAAGAGAGACAGAGAAACATTGATTGGTTGCCCCTCACATGCCCCTAGCTGGAGACCTGGCCTTACTTAGGTGTGCTCTGAGCAGGAAATGGACCAGTGACCTTTCAGTTCACAGGCCAAACCTTAACCCACTGAGCTGTACCAGCCAGGGTAATGTGTACTGCCTCTTCTAATTTCGAAAGCTGTTTTCCCTCTCAGGCTCTTTAGAAATTACTTGCCTATCAGTCTCTGGGTTTGAGCTACTTAGGCTTTTCACTTTCTGGAGATAGAACGATTCCAATACTGCTGCCCCAACATTGCCTAAGTAACTAAAATTCCATACACACGAGGTCCTTTCTTTCTCCTACTGTCTCATTTATCTTCATTTGTCTCCCAGTTTCCAAATATCTCAGCTGCTGGACTCTGTTTCCCACACCAGAGGGAAGTTGAGCAACACATTTTCACCGTGAGTACAACGTCTGTCCCGAACGTATCAGCCGTGCAAACTTTTAATTATATTGATATTGGCTCAATACTTTCAGGACAGATGTTGTTTGACTAGCACAAGCCTATTGACAGTCTCCATTTCTCCCTCTTCTTTTCTCTCCTGCTCAATGTGGGAATCCTGAGGACCCACAGCTTTACCAGAAGAAGGGAAATAAATGTTTTATTTCTTTTTTTTTTTTCAAAGAAGAAATGGAAAACTTTCTCTTCCTACTCTTGCTCTGTTCTAGGCAATAATCCAAACTAGAGTAAAAAAGAAACACACACACACACACACACAATAAATATTGTTTCAATCAATTCCTGAAGGAAGAAGGTGGTAACATCGCCAAAAAGTTCAAAGTTAGACTGTGTAAGGATAAAAACTAATGCCGAAAATTACATTTGATCTCTTGCTCACATACCTACAGTTACCTATAATCAGGCTGATCTGGTACAAACACACCTTTTGAAACATTGCTTGAGCTCTAATTCATTGGTTGTTTGGAGGACAGAAATTTGATTTCAGACTAAAAACCCATAGGATCCCAGTGTCTGCCTCCCCTCTGGTTTTAACCTTCAAGTATATTACTTCAGTACGGAGTGAAACAAGACCAGTCATGTTGAAACCTACAGAGCAAGATAACTATCTCTGATATGGGAGGTAAAGAACCTAATTCACAAGAGGTCTCTATGAACCGCTATGTGTGTAATCTCATGGATTCTGTGCTTTATTTTTTCCTAAATTCAGAAGTCAACAGAATTACCATATCCTGAAGAAGATGGAAATTCCTCAAACTTATTCTAAAAGTACAAAAAGGAGAGGGCAAAGGAAAGGAAGATCAGGCAAGAATAAAGGAAGCCTCTGTGACAAATACAACAGGCCCCCATATTATAATACAATGGAGAACATGAAGAAACATGTAGAAGCACATCCATTAATTTCAAATAGCTCCTCTGAATCTGGGTTCAGTGGCTTTGTTCTACATATTTGCAGTGCTAAGCTAAGCAAAATATTGTGATTTTGGTGTCTGGAAACGATCCTATTTGGCACCATGTCCCATAGAATACAGAAAGGAAGAAACAGGCTTTCTAGAGAAATTAGTTGACCTTGGCAGAGTACTGAGTTTGCAACACCAATTGCTTACTAGTCTGTTGTCTAATGGTTAACTTACATTTGGCTTCTTGTTCTTTTATTTACTACAGGGACTGTTGAGCTTTTGATCACCTTTGTATTTTACCCATTGCCCTTTAGTTCCGCAAATTATTCACATACACTACACTTGGTTTTTCTTTTCATCTCCGTCATCCATTGTTCTTTCTACCCATTCGGTAACGTTTATTGAAATATTCAGTAATTTACAGGGACCCCCTAAAGTGTAATGTTTTCCCAGGCTCATTTCCCCCCCCACTGAAGCCCATAAGGATAACATTAACATTCGCCACCAAACACCTGGTCCTAAATATTGGCCTTAGATCTACAATGCTCAAAGTTAATATTAAAACTGTGTGGAGCCCATTAACACTATAGAAGGTATTTTGAGGCCTAGAGAAATGGATATTTTTAAGTTCTAAAGATATTAAATATTGTGGTGTCTATAAAAGATAACAGATGGAAATTTGATGACATAATTTGGAATATCATTGCTGTTTGCCTTAAATAAGGATAAAATTAATTAGTTGTTTGAGAAAGTAATTCCAGGAAGACACTCTTTCAGTTAAACCATAAGCTAAGCCAGGCCATTAATGCTTTTAAAAGTATTTCATACATTTTCAACATCAAAAAATATACCAGACACTGTATTAGTTGTTTTTTCATTCCATGCTTTATACAAGAGGAAACTAAAAATCAGAGAAGTCAGATAACAAATTCAATTGACACAGAGAAGGAGAGGTGCCTACTTTGGAACCTAGGTATCAGAGATTACTCAAACAGTGCATTTCTATCACCGCACACTGCCTCTCTTTGCTAGATTGGACTTAAACCAGATTCTTTTAATAGATGAACTAGAATTTTTGAATTTTTCCCTTTAAAATGATTTTTTACATAATGGTACCCAGTAGTATTTTATTATATCTTCTCCCTATTTTTATTCCAATAATTAAATGTATACTGTTCTAATACTTGAATGATGTTCCAGAGCTAGAAAAACAACAAAATGCAGTGCTTCACTCATACTCATACCCACTTATCTCAGTTCCACCATAGTTGTTTCTTTCCATGTCAATGTCCATATTTTACATGATATGTTTATATGGTTTTATCTTTCAAAATTTACACATTTAGATTGTCTTATGAAAAGAAGTTTTTAGTTCTCTCACATTCATCATTCCCTCAACATACACACTTTTTTTTCTCCATTCATTTTCTGTCTAGATAAAACTTTTAAATGAATACTTACCTCATTTCAACAATAACCATATTGTTCCTATACTAGTCATATGGTAAGGTAGAACATTTTATTTTCTTATATAATTTTATATAGTTTTACTGTAATTTATGATTATTAATGTTCACATTTCCTCTTTTCTTAAGTTTCTTTTTTGTATACATGTCATTGTATGGTATGTTGCATCTTGTTGGTTTCTCTCCAAGATCATGTAGGCTTCCTATTCTTATATCTCAACAATCAGCTGTCATTTGCTCTCCAGATTTACAGAGTTGCTTGAGACCTGTTGCTGGCCCTCATTTCTCCCCTATTCTTTTGCCCTGTTAGGTAAATATATACATATATATTTCATATCCCTTCAAATTTTATGTTAGTGATGACTTAGGGGAGAGAGCAGGAATAAATGTGTTTAAATCAGCTGTGTTTAATCCTTAAGTTGGTATCCCCAGCAATTGTCTTTAGCATGTGATTTAGCACTCAGCACAGGAACACACAGTTTGTTTTATATGAGAATTTGTTTTGCTTTTACAACGTGAAGCAGGGAACCACTTTATCTTTTCTTTAGATCTATATTTGTAGTGAATGCACAACATTTTGCAGAGTAGCCACTTTATAAATTATTCTTGGCAATCAATGCAGCAATCAACCAATTTATCCTTCCATTCCTTGAATCCTAAACACTAAAAAATGATAGGGCTGGTGGTGGAAAGAGTCCTTTTTAACAAGTTAAGTATAACCCAAATGCCAAAGCTTATATTTTTTAAAAAATTTAACATTTATATTATATATATTTTCAAAATAAATTTGGGAATTTTAATTGCTTTATGACAAATTATATGGTAAAAAGGCTTTCCAATTTTCTAACATTAAGCAACTAAGCTTATTTGATTTTTAGCCAATTTGCCATTGAGTCAAGTTTCAGCAAGATGAATTATTCTGCTATTCAGCATAATTGTGGGCAATTATGTTCAAAGAGAATAGGAAGGATTAAATAAAAATTTCCTTCACAATGTTTCTTTGAAGTAGCAGGGCCAGCCTTCATAAGAAATGTAGAAAAACTTGATTTGCATCAATACATGATGCTAAAATCCCAACTTATTTTTAAAATGTAATTCTCATATTTAGAAAAAATATTTTCCTTCAAATAGACAATTAAAACTAAACTAGAATGGTATTAGGAGTAAATCACCCTATGTATGTTCTATGTTTATTATCCCCCTGACTCTGATATTATGGCTCCAGTTAAAAGGATTTTAAAATGCAAACATGAGCCCTGGCTGGGTGGATCAGTTGGTTGGAGTGTCATCCCATACACCAAAAGGTTGCAGGTTCTATTCCAGGTCAGGGCACATACCTAAAATGAGGGCTCAATCCCCAGCTGGGGTGTGTATGGAGGGTTTGGGGTGTGTATGGGGTGTGTATTTTTGGGTTCTCTATTCCATTTCATTTATCTATGTGTTTAGTCTAATGCCATCGATATTTCTCTCTTATATCAATATTTTTCTCTCCCTCTCTTTGCCTCCTTTTCTCTTTCCCTAAAATCAGTGAACATATCCTAAGATAAGAATTAAAATATATGTATAAAAATGAAAATATCAATAAAGTTTGCCTTGTTTTTCACCTTTTAATCATCAATGATTATTTTATAACCTAATTTTATTTTTTATGGTTTTAGACTCATCACCCCAAAAATATGAGTATTAGCAGCAAACCTAGTAAATTGCCTTGCTACAGTATATAATATTGAGAGAAAGGGAGAGATAATTGGAGTCATTGATCATCTTCTTTGCCCACAACCAGATTAAAATTTAAACTAATTTACTTTCAAAAGTTGGTGAGAGAAAATTAACCTGGTTCAAGAGAAGTGCAGTTCTACTGAATATATGAAGTGTGGGCTATTATGATTATTAAAAGAAATAATTATTTTAAGCAAAAGGGCTTGTGAAGGGTAATATTTGAAAGTATGTGCCATTTAGATGATGGTCTCATCTCAAAACCTATTTCTGCCCCACCCTAGAGCTGTGACCTGTAACAAACCAGAAACATCCTTAAATCTTTCTCCCTATTTGTAAAATATGCTTAGTAGTACAAAGTCTGTAGGATTGTTTGGAGGATTAAATAAAAATACTTATGAAACAGCATCCTGTCTGGAACCTAGTAACTACAGAAGGAATATTAACTATCACTATTAACGATTTTACTTCTCAATTCAAAACCAGGTTTTAAATGACTACTGTATGCTGCACAGGCACTGTTGGTGTTATGGGTATAGTAGTGCTAAAATTATTAAACACAGAGACCATTGGACTGGGTGGCCCATGGAAGCAAGCCTAAACCTAAGTCTGTAAATGCCGAAAGGTGAAGAAATTTAAGGACAGTCATTATGAACAGCCAACTAGGTTTTGCAAAAAATTAAGCTATCTCATCCCAACTAATCATTTACTTGCTTTTCTTCAGCAACAAAAAGCGGGCGGGCGGAAGGCTGTTCACTGAGTTGCAATTTTAAATAAGGTGGTCACAGAGGTCTTATTTAGAAAACAAAGACTTGAAGTAAGGAAGTGGGTGACAGAGACAGTAGAACAGTGTACTGGGCTCAGGGGTACCAAATGCAAACATCCAGGAGTGGAGTTTAGCAGATCTGAGCACAGTAAGGTTCTGCAACTGGTGACCAATTATGGATAAATAAAGGTGAGGGGAGGAGAGCTCAGACTGCATTTTTATTCTTGTTTATTCTATTATAGTTGTCCCAACTTATTGCCCTTTGTCTGTCACCCTCCATTTAGCTTGTCCCCCACACCCGGCCCCCACAGTCAATCTCCACACTCCTTGTCCATGTCCATGGTCGTTCGTACATGTTCTTTGACTAATCTCTTCCCCTTCTGTTCACCATTTCCCCCTCCCCACTTTCCTCTGGCAGCTGTCAGTCTGTTCACTGTTTCCTTGTCTCTGGTTCTGTTTTGCTCATTAGTTTATTTTGTTCATTAGGTTCCTCTTATAAGTGAGATCACATGGTATTTGTCTTCCTGGTGTTGAGTCCTTTGAGTTCTTTATATACTTTGGAGATCAAACTATTGGTCGATATATCATTGGCAAATATATTCTCCCATACAGTCCGTTCTGTTTTCATTTTGATGATGGTTTCTTTAGCTTTGTAGAAGTTTTTAATTTGTACAGTCCCATTTGTTTTATTTATTTATTTAATTATAATAAAAAAAAATTTCTGTTGCTCTAGGAGATATACCAGCAAAAATATTGCTACATGACATAACTGAAATTTTCTTGCCTATGTTTTTCTCTTGGACTTCTATTGTGTCACAACTTATATTTAAATCTTGTATCCATTTTGAGTTTATTCTGGTATATGGTGTAAGTTGGTGATCTAGTTTCATTTTTTGCCTGTACTAGTCTGTTTCCCCAACACCATTTATTGAAGAGGCTATTTTTACTCCATTGTATGCTCATGTCCTCTTTGCCAAATATTAATTGACCACCCAGACACGGATTTATTTTTGGGTTCTCTATTCCATTTCATTTATCTATGTGTTTAGTCTAATGCCAATACCAGGCTATTTTGATTATGGTGACCCTGTAGTGTAGTTTTCTATCAGGTTTTGTGATCCCTTCTACTTTGTTCTTCTTTCTCAAGTTTGTTGAGGCTATTTGGGGTTTTTTGGTTCCATATAAATTTTTGAAGTATTTGTTTCTCTCTCTCTCTCTCTCTCTCTCACACACACACACACACACACACACACACACTCTTCTCCTTCTTCTTTGGAAAGTAGTCTCTTTAGTTATCTCTTGCAATGCTGGCTTGGTGGAGGTGTACTCTAGGAAGTTCTTTATTTTACCTTCAATTTAAATGAGAGCCTTGCTGAATGGAGTAGTCTTCATTGTAGGCCCTTGCTTCTCATTATTTGAATATTTTATGTTAGTCCCTTCTGGCCTGTAATGTTTCTGTGGAAAAATCAACTGATAGCCTCACCAGGGCTCCTTTGTATATTATTGGCTGTTTCTCCCTTGATGCCTTTAAGATTCTCACTTTGTCTTTACCTTTTACCATTTGATTACAAGATGTCTTAGATTGGGACCTTCTGTGCTTCCTGGACCTATGTGAAATTTTTCCTCATCAAGTTGATGAAGATTTCTGTTATTATTTTTCCAGACAGGTTTTCTACCCCTTGCACCATTTCTTCACTTTCTGGTATCCCTATGATGTGAATATTGTTACATTTCATGCTGTTCCAAAGCTCCCTTAAACTATCCTCAATTTTTTTGAGTCTTTTATTTTGTTTCTTTGACTAGTTGTTTTTTCTATCTTTTCTTCCATCTTGCTGAGTCAGTCTTCTGCTTCATGTAGCCTGCTTTTAACTCCCTCTAATATGTTTTTCATTTCAGATATTGCATTCTTCATTTCCAACTGGTTCTTATTCAAGGTTTCTATGCTTTTCTATGTGATGATGTAATTCCCACTAAGCTCCTGGTAGTTCTCACTCAGCTCCTTGAGCATCCTTATAACCATTACTTTGAACTTCATCTATGTCTCGCTTGCCTCAATTTCATTTAGCTCTCTTTTGGGAGATTCTTCCTTTTTCTTTCATTTAGGGGCTGTTTCTTTGTCTTCTCATTTTAGTTGTCTCTTTGTGTTTGTTTCTGTGTATTAGATTTATTTGCTTTGACTCTCTGTCTTGTGGCATGACCTTCCTTGTGTGTTAGGAGTTCTGTGGGACCCAGTGGTACAGACTCCTTAATCTCCAGATCTGAATGCTCTAGGAATGTCCTCTATGTGGATTATGTGGATTCTTCTATTGTATTTGGATCCCGATTGTTATTGGCCCTTTTGTTGGTGGGAATTCCCCTCTAGCTGACTGATTAAGAGGCTCAACTCTCACCACATGTTGTATGCTGTTGTATAGGTACTGGCAGAACAAAGCAAAAAAACAAAAACAACACCAGGACAAGCAATGCCCCCTGATCACCACAACAGTGTCACCAACAAGAGACCAAAGAATATTAAAAACAGAAAGAGAAATGGAATGGTAGAGAGAGAGCAGAAAATGAAAGTGAGAAGACCAAAAAAAAAAAAAGAAAGAAAAAGAAAAAAAAAAAGAAAAAAAGCCATTATGACAGAAAAAGAGGAAGAGAGTTAATACTTGTTATGAATTGAAAGAAGATAACAAAGAAAAGTAACATAGAAAAAGTAATAAAAGAAGAGAAGACAGAAACAGTGGCATAATCAAAGTATAGAATAGAAAATATGAAAGAAAAATTAGGGCATCAAAAATAAGAGAAAGATAAAAATAGATAAAAATAATTATATGGCTATGAGAAAGAAAAAAAAAAAACAGTGAAAACAATGAAAAAGAACCAAGTGCATTTGTCTTAGCAGAGTATAGATATTGCCTGCTTGTTTCTCCCTTTGGATGCCACTGGGATATCTAAGTCTGGTGTAAGCCCATGTCAGGCACTGTCCATGTCTGGCCCTCAGCTGCCTTTTGAAGCTACAAGTGATTCGCAGTTTGTGGCTGATTTCTCTGGGCTTAGGTGTTCCCAGGTTGGGCCAAGCTGCTCTACAAAGCTGGCTTTTATCAGCACTGGGTCCAGGGGTGTCAGCAAATGTCCCAGATCACCATAGGATCCACTTCTGCTGGCCTGTCAATCTTAGACTAGTCTCAGACCTATTTCTGTGTGGGCTTCTGTCAGAAATAGGGGGGGTATGACTTCTGGATTTCCAGGGGCAGGTGCCTTTCAGACTTCAGAAAAGATTGTGGATGTGTTCCCCCTCCCCTGTGCTGCTAGTCTGAGTCTGTCTGGGATTATTTTCCTGTACTTAGCAGGGTAGAGCCCCTAGTAGGCTTCCAGAGCCCAGATTTTGGGTCTACCAGATGCTGGAAGGGTGTTTCCGTGGCTCTCCCATGAGGAGGAACCACCAGTCTGTCTCCCAGGATAGTATTTAGATTGGCTGCACCCTACCACCAGTATCTAATGACTCTTGAGTCTATTTATGTTGCTATCTCTTCAGCAAGGGTTAAAATGCAGGATGGAAGGGGAAAACCCAAAACAAAGAAAACAGGACACCAAGACAGAGCAAAACTGAAAAAAGGACAAAAACACTTGCTGGGTGGCAAAAACAAGATTTTAGAAGATGGGCAAGGGGAATTTCTGAGGGTGGGGAAAGTGGTTGGAATCCCACAAGGTGAGGTCATTGATTTTCTCCTGAGAGGGGCTAGCTCTTCTCAAGAGAGAACCCAGGTATATCTGGGCCCTAAAATTCCAAAACCACTCTCCAATTCTGTCCCAGTGCTTCCCACTTCAGAATCTCCTAGCCTGACTGTAGCCTATACTGCCCTCCTTTTCCTGGGGCCCAAGGTTGTAGCCACAAAAACAAAACCAGTAGTTCTCATCTCTCTCCTGTGCAGAGAACCCCCACAGTGCAGGCTCTTTGGTCTCCTGATCTAGATGCTCTAGGAATGTCCTTTGTTTGGCTTAGTGGACTCTTCTGTTGTATTTTGGTGGATTGTTATTGGCCCATTGGTTTGTGGGGATTTTCCTCCATCTGGTTCAACCCTTACCACTTCAGCCTCTGCCTTGAGAAGGCTTCTAGGTATGAGTTGGATCCCCATCCAGGGCACATTCAGAAAGTGACCTATTAATGCTTCTCCCTCACACTGATGCCACTCTCTCTCCTGCAGGTCAGTAGAGTATAGCCTGTATGCATTGTATTCCTTCAAGTCTCATATCATCTCGATGGGGCAGGGAAGGAATAAAAGAGTTCAGCAGCAAAACTCCAGTGAGTCTCAGCTTTAGGCTGGTGCTGCTCTGTTCCCTCCGTGGCCTCTGCAGCCAACACCGCCCTGGCCACCTATTTCCACCCCCAGCATACCTGTGCTAATCCACAGCCTCCTCGGTCACAATCTGGTTCAGGGTTCCAGCAGTGCCCAAGGCCAGGAAAGAGACAGCCCCTCCCTGGCAAATACTGCAGTCCCCTAACCCTGGGTCCGGGAGGTGGTGGGGTGCATGGTCCAGCCTGGTCCAGAGGGCATGGAGGCAAGGTCAGGCACTAAAGCGTGGCACTCCAGTGGCTTCTTCACAAGGGGAATTTTGTAAATTCCACAATATGGCTTCTACTCCAAAGCTATGTAGCCAGAAGCACTGAGCCTGGTGGTGGCAGAAGCAGCAGCCATGAGTGCCCTCACAGATGGAGAGGCATTCACACACTAGCACACATTAGCTGCACGCTTGCCCACATACACGGTCACTCATACATGCTCTCACACACACTCAACTGGACAAGACTGGCCCAGGCCTGGGAGCAAATGGATGGAGCTCCTAGCTACTCTACAGCCATCTTAGACTCCTCACCCCAACCCCCCATGTTCTGCAGTTTTTTCTTTCTATGGCTGAGACACAAAGTCAGGGAAACTTTGAAGGAGAGGGATGATGATCAAAACTTATGTTAAAAGGCTCATTCTTGCTACTTCAAGAGGACTCACTTACATTAGAAGGTCATGAGATTATTTTTTGTAACCAAAGTAACTATAGGCAAAAGTCTAATGAGAGAAGAAGGTAAGACCTTGAGAATTTGAGAAGTCTAGACTAGAGACATCGGTTCAATCATTAAACACCTTAACTATTTTTAGGTCAACATGTTACTTATTCTGGAAGCTTCATGGAACCTAGTTTTTTTAAAAAATGGCCTATTTCTCTGGCATTGAATGAGAATATTTCATGTTTTGGTCAGGTTCCTAGGAGGTAGGCAACAATGTCACAGAACCCTGGGGCTCAAACTTCTGCTGAGGTCCATGGTCACAGCAACCTGTTCACACCATAACATTCTAAAATTAGGAAATAAATTCAGGCAGAAGACCTGAATAAGAACTTGTCTGGTAACACCTGGTGCTGTCAACTTTGGCAGCTTACCCCTACCCATCCATAAGCATCCTCTTCTTTCCTTTCTTCCTCCAGACCTATGTAAGGGGTTCTGAGCATACCACTTTAATACACCTTCTCTATGTCCATACCATCCATAGACTATGTCACTCTCAACTGCCTAGTCCCTTGATAGCTAACACCTTATGATCTCATATGTGGAATCTTAAAACAACAAATAAACAACAAAATTAGTTTATGGATGCAGAGAACAGAACAGTGGTTGCTAGAGGAAGAGGGGTCAATGAGATGGATAGGGTTAGGGGTATTGGGGATTGAGGGTTTGGGAGCTGAGGGTGGGGGTGGGGAGTGAGATGGTGAGGGTGGTCAAAGGCACAAACTGCCATTTGTAAAATAAGTAAGTCAGATGGGTACAATGTACAATGTGACATTATAGTTAATAGTACTGTATTGCATATTTATAAGTTGGTGGCTATGTACAGTGACTAGACTTTTTATGGTAACTAACCTTATTGGAATAATTTTATAATATACACAAATATCAAATCATTATATTGTACACCTGAAACTAATGTAATTTTATATGCCAATATATCTGAATAAGACCTATTTTCTTGACACAGAACATGAAAGTATTCCATGTTTTAGGTAGGTTTTCTAAAGGAAGGCCTGTGATACCTGATAGCTCATAAATAACTGCAGAACTAACTATATACTGTCACTGTATTTCAAGAATGAATGGGGACAGTAAACTCCTAAGGCCCCTGTTCCCCGCCATGGAATTTGATGATTACTGAAACCCCTCTGTACTAAGTAATCTCCAATAACTCTCAGATAATGTTAGGTAGTGAAAGGCTAGAAGTTCAATGACAACCTGCAAAAGGGGATGAGGTCCTTGAAAAGTTAATAGAGGAAAACATTGAAATATAGCTGTTCTTTAAATTGCTAATGTAATAAGTCTGGAAGATACATTATAATGCATTTTATTATTTCATAAAAATTCTATTTTTTGTATTTATAAGCATTGATATAAGAATGTTAATATATAAGTTATAAATGAATAAAATCAGAAGCTGGGTATTATACTTATAATCAGGCCTAGAGCAATGGACTTTCATCTGTGTTTGAGTCCTACCCTACTGCTGTGACTTTGTCAAGACATAACCATCACCTTATACTACTCATGTATGAACCACTACATCTAATGTTGTAATGAGGAGAGTATTTTATTTATTTGTTTGTTTGTTTGTTTGTAGAGAGAAGGAAAGGGAGGGAGGAAGAGAAGGAGAGAAACATCAATGTGTGGTTGATTCTCACATAGCCCCAACTGGGTACCTGGCCTGTAACCCATGCATAAGCCCTGACTGGGAATCGAACCTACAATACACTGAGCCACACCAGCCAGGGCTGAGAGTATTTTAAAATAGTCTTGAAAATGCACTGTAAACTACAAAATTCCATAAAAACTGTAAAGAAGCAGGGAAACACAGTACAAAATTTTAATTATATATTTTCCTTGTTAAGCATTTATTCCTACTAAGGGGGATTCAAAGTTAGTTTATTTTTTTAAATTTCTGTTTCTATTTATTTTTCTCTCCCTGATAAAGTTACAAAAAAGGAATAAATAAAAAGATTAAAAGAAGGAAGAGAAAGCAAGAGCAAAGATGACTATTATGATCTAAGTGAATGATTTAGTTCTTGATTATTAGCAGACAAGTTATTGCCTGAATTTCAGAATTTCATTAAAAAAAAAAAACAAAAAAACCCCACATAGTGCCCTGGCTGGTGGTGCAGTAGCTAGGTGCTGGCCTGCGAACCCAAAGGTCACTGGTTCAATTCCCAGCCAGGGCACATAATCAGGTTGCAAGCCAGGTCCGTGGCTGGAGGCAGGTAAAAGGCAACTATACATTGATGTTTCTCTCCCTCCCTGCCTCTCTCCCTGGAAATAATAAATGAAATCTTTAATTAAAAAAAAAAAAAAAAAAAGCCTACATAGCTTCTCTAGCACATCAAATCACAAAGGAAGGATGATCACATTTCTGGTTTAGGAAGTAAAACTTGAGAACCAATGGCTTGATGTGAATATTAGGAGAAGCAGATTTTTTACAGTTGAAAAATGTACTACTAGGATCATTAAATGTGATACAAGACATACAGTTACAGGGTTGTATTTATTTCATCTTATTTCAAAATACCATTCTTCCCTCTCAAAAGATATATGTTGCTTAAATGCCTGACAACTCCTTTTAGTTTCAGATTTTTCTTTCTGTTTCCAAGTCTATGGATTTTCTACTCACTAACGATATTTAAATGGTTCTGGTTGTATACTGCTGTGTCATAAACCACCTTTAATTTATTGGCATAAAGTAAGGTCAACTTTATTATACTCATGGATGCTGTGGGTCAGAGATTTCAAGTGCAGCTGGGAGGGCTTGTCTCAGGATGTCTTCACAGCTGCTCCATAAAATGTGGGAAATTGTGAGTGGCTGGGGGTGTTGCAAATGGCTATGAGTTGGAATCCTCAGATTCTCAGGACAGGTGCTAAACCTGGGCTCAGTTGTGACTGCTGACCTATGCTAGACATTCGTAAGTGGTTAGGGTTTTTATAACATAGCAATTGAATTCCAAGGACCAGCTTCTACAGAGCAACTGTTCCAAAAACCAAGAGGAAGCTGTGTGGACTTTAGTAACCTAACCTCAGAAGTCAATAATCTTACTTTATTAGTTGAAGCAGTCAAAATCTTACTATTATTTAAAGGGGATGAATCACAGACTGTGCCTCCTGATGAGAGGAGTGTCATAGAATTTGTAGACATTTTTTAAAATCACCACATAAATTATGTATCAAGGCTAAAGATTGAGCATAGGCTAATTGCTAAATGTATGAGCAAGAATGTGCTGGGAGTGTTCCATCACCCGTTCTCTTTAACAAATAGTCCATGTTCTTCAGGGGTAGCATCAATACACTCCTGTAGGATACCTGATAAGCCTGGGGGAATCCAGGTTTAAACCAAATAGTACACAGTATTATCTGGACACAGGATTAGTCCTAGAGATAGCATGTGTAACCAGTTAGATGGAGTGCACTTTTAGAGTAATGAGTTTTCTTGCTTTTGTCTCTTGGCGCCTGAGTACTATCAAGTGTGGCTTTAGGCTTGGTCTGTTATAGTCATCTTGGTAACAGCTGGAGAAAAAGCAACATGTGGAGTAAAGCAGAGCAAAGAGATTCAAGACAATGGAGTTGGAGCCTTGATTGGAGGATGTCCTCTCAGATCTCTTTTGTTTTTTCAGTGCTATTATACCATAATTTATTTTTAGTTCTTAGCCACAGTGAGTTAGATTTTTTGCAATTTGAGTATAATCTGTGTTTGGAAACATCATTACTGATACTCTAGATTTTATGTAATTTATGTATATAAAACCTGTGTTATATACATAGTATCATTACTGATACTATAGGAGAGAAATTAAATTTAAAAAATAATTGAATCCCAAATCCCCTTAACATCTTTTCAGTTAATCCTTGAGTACGTTTATTGGTTAAGTCTTTAAATGTGTGTGATTCTAAAATTATTTTATTTGGAGATTGATGGAAGCTGGCCAAAACACAAACAAAATAAAAGCAAATAATCCAAATCCCCCTTATCGAACATAATTATGAACTGATTTTGAGGGTTCATCTAAATTTATTTTAATTTTACAATATATTCAATATGCATTTTTTTTTGTTTAGTTTAGTTTTGTTTTTTGTTTATTTTTAAGACTTTATTCATTATTTTCAGAGAGAAGGGCAGGAGGGAGGAAGAGAGGGAGAGAAACATCAATGTATGGTTGCTTTTCAGCTGTCGCCAGCCAAGGACCTGGCTGGAGACCTGGCCTGCCATCTGGCCATGTGCCCTGAATGGGGAATCAAACCAGCAACCTCTGGGTTCACAGGCCCACGCCAACCCACTGACCCACACCTGCCAGGGCTCCATATGCACTTTTTAAAGGAGAGTACAATTCTGAGGAAACCCAACTTAATATTTTATAAATAAATGGTGACTTCCTTTTTAGCTTTCATAATCCAGATAAAACACCTGTTTAATTCCTATCTCAAGTATCAGCAAGATCTTTTGTTTTCCTGCATTATAGTATGAATATTTGTGTCCCCTCAATTTATATGTTGAAACCTAACCTTCTATGTAATGGTATTAAGATGGGCACCTTTAGGAGGTGGTTAGGTCATAAGGGTGGAGCCTCCTGAATGGGATTAGGGCTCTTATACAAAAGAGTTCAGGGACCTCCCTTTTCTCTTGGCCACATGAAGATATAACAAAACCTTGGCTATATGTGAACCAGGAAGCAGGCTCTCACCAGATACCTCATCTGCGGACATCTTGCTCTTAAGACTTCACAGCCTTTAGGACTGTGAGAAATAAATTTCTGTTGTTTTATAAGCCACTCAGTTCAAGTATTTTGGTTACAGCAGCCTGAACTGACTTAAACACCATGTAAATACTTCTAAACCTGATCTACACCTCCATGATGCATGTGTCTCCCTCACATTACATTGTGAGCCCTTCTGAAGTTCATTCAGATTTGTTTTTCAATTATAGTAGATGCTCAGTGGACTGCTGAATCAATAAATGAATGCCTAGGTTGAAATCAGGTTAGGGAGACAAATTAAAAGTTTTTAAGTAATGTAATAAACTCTTTTGATTAACCCATAGTGGGTGACTATTTTTATTTTTTTGGGATAGTCCAATAATCATATTTTGGCATCATATTATATTGCAGTATAAGAAATCAAGTTTATTCAAAATGATCATTTAATTAGGCACACTTGAAACATGTGTGGCTTAATTAACAACAGTTGATAGTAAATCATCCAGATAAAATATATTAGCTTCTGAATATATGCTAATCCTATGCATAGGTGCATTATCAGTCTCTGAATTTATTATTTTCCTTGATTTATTTTTCTTCGAAGTAGTCAAACATTCAAAATGGTAAGGGATTTATTACTTATTATAAATGTCTTAGCCCATTTCATTTCATTTTATTCTTTTAAAGATTTTTTTCCCATTATTTTTAGAGAAAAGGGTAGGGAGAGAGGAAGAAAGGGAGAGAAGCATCAATACCTTTCACCTGCCTCCAGCTAAAGATCTCGCTGGAGACCTGATTTGCAACCTGGTTATGTGTCCTGACTGGGAAAGTGAACCAGCAACCTTTGAGTCAAATTCACTGAGCCACACCAGCCAGGCCCCTTAGCCCATTTTAAAAAGACTGATTTATTGCAAACTGTTAGAAACATTCCAAAAGGTTCATCTTTCCCATAGAGGCAAAGGGTTGGTTAGGTTAGGCAAAGCAATTAAAATTTCAGACTTAAAAAGCAGTGTTGTATGACCTTGAGCAACTTCTTAAGTTTTTCTGATAAACTGAGGTACAGGATTTATTCTTAGAAGGTTAAATTGCTTTTAAAGCAAATTGTTTGAATGTTGGGACTGCTAATATGGGATTCTATCTCACACACACACACACACCGAGTTGTCCTGTGATGAACATTATCATTTATATATTTTTTATTTTAAAAAATGATTCTTGGCAACCTCAGCAATATTTTATGATCTATATAGTAATTAAAGATAATGGAACTTTAAAATATTTGGTGGCAGCAGTACCTTTAACATCCATCCATCTCCTCTACTTCCAACACAGACACTTGTTTTTTTATTCCATTTCAGCTATAATTAATTTTAAAAAGGAGGTGGACATTGTTTCTAAATTTTACTAACTGGATTCTCATTCCTGAGAGGTAGTTTTAATTTCTAGGAAGTGCACTAGATTTGAAGCTGGATTCTTATCTATACTCTGTTTACATCTCCCTTTTGAGAATTCCAGCAAATCTCTCGTCTTTCAACATCTTGGTTTCCTAAGCTGCCAAAAAGGATTAAACCTAACCATTTCAAACCAATTTTGGTAAAAGTTCAATGTGATACATATTTAAATCATAGCATGTCCACAATAACTCATTGTTTTCTGTAATTTATTCAAAATATACTTCCTATGGTATTCCCCACAGTAATTTCAAATTCTCCAAACCTTCACAGACATGTTGCATGGTTTTGTCTTGTAGATTTACAAAGAGAACTTAAATGAAGAAGCATTAACAATTGATTTTTTTAAAACAATTCAAGACACATTAACTATTAAGACTCATGGCTAAATCCCAGGAACACATGTGAACACTTACCCTTGTATACTAAATGAAGAGGCATTTTAAAGATGACTTGCACAAAACCTTGACAGAAAATAAGTAGATAAAATATTGCGTATATAATATCTAAACTCTCATATTGCAAAAAGCACACAGTAGTCTATTAAATAGACACTCTGTGTGAAAACTCAGGCTTTTTTTGGTCAGGTTTTTAAAATACGCCTTTTGCCTATGCTTCAGGGTTTGCCTACTGTGACAGCTGGGGAAAAGGCTTTCTGCCAGGTCCCTGCTTACTGCTTATATAAACAATTTTAGTCACCCCCAGATCAGGCACATCAACACCATTTTGGCAACACAAATTCACTCAATTTTATGAAAGAAATATGCCAAGCAGTGTGAGCAATTCACTACCCTGGCTGCCCTCCTGGAACCAGGTGGCTAACTAACCACAGGGCCTCAGGGGATTTCCATAACACGCCTCTGAATCCTGGGGTTCCTTGAATGTCAGCCTCGTAAGCTGGGGACCTGGGCTCCCGTTGGTCCTGGCACTAGGCCTTGATAGCATGAGACACCCTGGCCAGAATCTTGCATCTGGGGAAGATTTCAAAAGTTTCAAAGGCAGCACTTTAGTGCTTTAATGTGTAGGAGATCCCCAAGATGTAGGGTTGGGACGGAAGCTTTAGCTGTTCAGGTTACTTTTTTAACTTCCTGAAGTCAAGTAGGTTACAGAGGTCACTTATGCAAGAAGCATCAAAAGCCACGCTTTACTTGAAGCTGAAAAGCTCAGAGCATAGAAGAATTTCTAAAACCTGAATGTCTAACTTCAGCTTTTATACGTGAAGTTTGTGATTATGCCAAATATCTGAATTTTAAAAAGTACCAAATTTATGTAAATATTGAGTCCAAATTATTGAAGGCAATTGGTTTGCATAAATGTTATACTATTTTATTAAATTTAACACTTCTTTGATTGCAAGAGCTTTATTTTTTTATGTGTCATTATGAAGGTTCTTCCAGTCATAGTTATGATACAGTGCATCGCTGGTGGTCTTACGGGAGACATAAATGGGTTATATCACCCTCCACTTAGAAATTTCTTTCATGTTATTATGAGAGATTTGGTAATTTTATCTTCATTCATTTGCAGCCTGTGTGTGTATGTGTGTGTGTGTGTATTATAAGGCACAACTTTAATTATTGCAGATATTTGCCTTTCCTTTCTTAGGTACTATAAAACATTGTTTTGCTAGAAATACACAATTGCAGTTATCCTAACAATCCAACTCATGTCTCACTGCTGTTTCTATACCTTTTTTCTTTTGGTGTTTCATTACTGATCTTGTAAACATTTTTAGAAGATGTTAAATGTTAAATGGCAGAAAAACTCAACACTTACATCAGCAACAATTTCAAAGTAATATGAATCCATGTGATGAATTTCACACATGCACAGTATGAAAGAAAATATACTCTAAATTTGGAAAAAGGTTAATTGCTTGACTTTGATAGAATGCTAAAACATTTTTCACTGTGGTCAGGTATCTCAGTGATTAAAGCTTTGTCCCAATATGCCAAAGCTGCAGGTTTGATCTCCATGGTGGAAGACAGTTCCCTTTGAGTTCAAACTCACCTCATCTTTGTATCTTCCAATTGCAAACACTTGTTGCATGCACATCCACTTTCTGCCTCAGGGTCTTCTATTTGCACTTCTTGGTCTACTCACCAGTGCTTGGACGATAACCTCTCCCCACGCCTACCACACCCCTGCCCACTGAACACCTGGAACCAATGGAAAACTAATAATGTCCTAGGCATCTGACCTTCAATAAAGGAGGAATTCTGTATGCTTCTCAGAGCCAGTAGAGTCCTCTTTGGAGGCACCTTTACCTCCTATGAGGGACTATAATGATTTCTCTTACCATCCCCTCCCTGGGATTATCTCCAAAATAAACTATTTGCACTCAAGCCTCTCTCGGATTCTGCCTCTAGCTAAGACAGATGAGACCTAGTCACTATTGACCTTAATTGGATTCTTTTAGGGGAATGTAAATTATCAACGTATATTTTTGGCTCATTGCAAGTGATAAAGATTCAGATATTATGTGGCTTTGAAGGACAGTGATTTTTTTAGTCTGAACAAAAAGATAAGTGTTATGATTCTCTGGCACAACATTAATACTAATGTCATGCCTATATTGCTGCATAGAAAGTTAACTAACTTAGCATTTACATTTCTTCCACAACTGTTCTTCAAAGTCTATCTTTCTGTTGATTCCCTTATTGAGTTAAATGAAATTTGACACATACTCACTCTCTGTATGAGACATCTTAAAAAAAAAAAAAAAAAAAAGGCAATGAACACTACATCATGACTATTTCATGGCTGAAAGAGATTGAAAAATACTTCTCAATATAAGATTCTTTCTATTTTCACATATATTACAATACAACTTGTATTTCGTTAGGATAGTGGTTTTCAATTTTTTTTTTAACATAAAATTACCGAGAGTTGTTTCCAAAATGTAAATTATTAAACCTTGTTAACTGGGATTCTGATTGAGCATGATCAGGATAAGAATCAAAAATTAACATTTATAATCAGAAGACAGATATTTATGGACATCACTTTGAGAAACCGGTTTAGTGCCCCTGGAGAAAAAGCATCTTTGAAAATAATTTTTAAACACCTGTGTGCAGATTAATAAATAGAAACCTCATGTAATGGGTGAAAAATATGAAGGGATTAAGAATTAAAAAAATGTTAGTTACAAAGTAGTCACAGGGATGTAGTGAGGGAATATAGTCAATAATATTGTAACTATATATAGTGCCAGACAAGTGTTAGATTTACCAGGGTGATGTCTAATCACTGGGTTGTTCACCTGAAACTAATATAATGTGTACATTAACTTAAATTGAAAAATAGTGTTTGTCTTTTTTAAAGAAAGAGACCGCATTTAGATTGGAATTGGGAGAGCAGGAGCTCTCGCATGCTATCACTCACCATCAGCTACCCTATATAGGAAGAGACGTACTTGCCATCTCCAAAAGGAAAATGTTCTTCTACTCTCCTAGTTCAGCAGGGAGGTTTCTTCCTGGCTCAGCAACTGCTCAGCCAATGAAAAGCCACTTCAAACTACTAGTTTCCTCCAAAAGAACTGTGTTTGCAACACACCGTTCTGAATTCCCCCTTCCTTCTATAAACAAACATTTCTTTTCTTTGTTCTGGACTTGTTCAATGTTCATCATTAAAAGGCATGTCTCAAATTGTAACTCTCTGTTTTCCTCGAATATACCTGTTTTGCTGGAGAAACATCTGGCTATTTGCTTAAGGTCAACAGTTATTTATTGTCTTCCCTTCCACTAGCATTAAAAACAGGGAATAAGGGAAAGGGAGAAAAATACAGACAAGCAACATAACTTTCTAAACTCCTTCAAAGAGTCTAATTTATGAATGACATGAAATTTTGATAATAAAGAATTATCCTTTTTGAAAAATAAAGCATCATTTTCTCATGTAACCCTTGAAAGAAATATCTAAAAAAAATGTTCAGAATTTGATGAAAAAGTTAATTTACTAATTCAAAATAATTTTACATATTTGTATTCCTAATGTGAGCACTTTTATTTTTCAGCTCAAGGTGTCTCATTTCTTACATTCTATTTCCATATATTGTACATTTTTGTTAATTGTGTAGTAATTTCTTTAAACCACTGAATTTAGACCTTAATAACTGACACACAGGTGCTAGGCAAAATTGTCCAGTTTTGCCAGTGCTAACATCTATCTTTGTCATATTATTTGAGTATTTCATGTTTTGTCCTTTCACAGAAATGAGGGAATAACAAAAATCAAAATGCTGATAATATGTTTGGAATAGAGATGGTAGTCATTTGGTGTGGTACAATCAAAATGTGGTCATTTTTTAATTTTTTTAAGAGAGAAAGGGGAAGGGAGACAAGCAGAAAGGGAGAGAAATCAATGTATGGTTGCTTTTCACCTGCCTCCAGCTACGGACCTGGCTGGGGACCTGGCTGGGGACCTGGCTAGAGACCTGGTCATGTGCCCTGGCTGGAAATCGAACCAGTAACCTTTGGGTTCACAGGCCGGCGCACCTTATCCACTATGCCACCAGCCAGGGCCCAAAATGTGGTCTTAATGAGAGGATATTGGACTTTGCAGGCGGAGCATGTTCCCGTATGAAAAACAATGAAGCAACTTTGAGTATTTGAGTATCAATACCAAATGAAAACTAAACTTAGGGATCCAATAAAAGAAAGTCCTTTAGGTTCTTGGTTGGGAGTCTTGCTATAGATTCCTTTGAAAAAAAAAAAAGGTCAACGTCCATATTTCTCTTAAGAACTTCCCTAAAACTTTCGAATGCTAATGTAACCTCTTTTTAGGGTTTTCTTTAATCATATCCTTTTATAAGATCGTATTTTGAAATATCGCACCCCTTATAAGGTATTTGCTGCTCTTCTCTCAACTTCAGGCAGCTGAGAGGGCTTTCTAGAGACACTGCTTCACATAGTTACCACGGAAAAGCAACTCAACACTTCTTTTGGGTTTCAAAATAGATTTTTGAAATCTGTAGCAGAATGAAGGCTGAACTGCAGGAACTAAGGTCTTGCAAACCAAAGGCTGGCATGCAAGAAAAATGAACTATTTTTCTCTTCCTCCCATATCTCCTCTTTCTTCCTCTTTGTCCTTCTCCTTTTTTCTCCATCCCGCTGGGAAGAGAGAATTAAATGTAAGGTCAGGGAATGAAGCACAGCGAATGTGTCACTGAGATTCCTGATTCCTGTGTCCCCTCACCCTCTTTCCAAGGGCAGCTTGCAGAATCAGCAAGTAAAGTGACCTGTGCAGCACTTTCCATGCAACACCAGCGAGGCAATGGGCATTGCCCAATAACTAATGAGCACTTACTTACTATCTACTCCACATATATTGACATCTTTAATCCCAACAGCTTGTGGGCTATTATCATATCACTACTTTATGATTAAGTCACAACTAATAATCTGAGAAGCCAAGATGCAAACACAGGGGGTCTGGATCCAGAACCAAGGCTTGTTCCCTCCCCCAACCCACACATAGCCCAAAGATGACAAGCAGTTATAAGACATAGAGGTATCTTAGGAGGTCCAGAGAAGGCTTCCACACACAGGTCTTCAGAGCTCCTCCAGCAAGGCACTGAGAGCTTACAAAACTCCCACTCCCACTCCTTACAACCAATCTATGTCTAAGGGCTCAGTTGTATCAAGAGAGCGTCTAGGGATACGGGGCATTGAATTTGGGGAAAGGAGGATGCAAAGTAAATATTCTGACAAATGCCAGAAGCCCCTAATACCTGTAACCCGCCCACAACTTTCTACCCATGAAGGCAGCTTCTAGAATTTAGATAGCACATTATGAAAAGGGAAGGGAGAAAATCCGGGTTCTATGCCAGAACTGACCATGTAAGTCAGATATGATTTAGTTTACCTAGAACTAAGATGTTATATTTTTGCCACTGGGCAGAACAGGTACCCATGATATACATTAAGTCCAATTACTGAGATGTCAGATGACATGTTTTCAGTTATTGAGATGTCAGACGACATGCTTGCACACCTGAAGATCAAAATATGTGCTAAAAACGCCATATTACCACCCATTGTGTGGCCCTCAGGAATTTAAAAGCAAAGAAGCAAACAAAAACACCAAGAATTTATTTATACTTAGGGTATTTCACAATGAACTTGACTCACCAGAAATGGAACCACCCCCATCCTCGTACCACACTTATTCTCTGACTTAAAAAAGAAAAACTCTTTGCAAGGTTTTGGGAACAAACTATGTGTGAAGTGAGCATAGTAGGCGTACAATGACTTCAGTCCATAAATACAGTATCTTGTATTGTTTTGGGGGTGTACAGAGTCCATGTCATATACATTAATGCACTAAATCATGACAATAGCTCCATGAGGTAGGTATTATTGAATTTACAGGTGAGGTACCTGAGACTGAGAGATTAAGTAACATGTCCAAAGAAACACAGCTTGTGACAAAACTAGGACTTCAACCCAGGCCCCTCTGATACACACAATTTTTATATCTATCACATACTATAAATAGGCTAACTTATTTAGCTCACCAAGGGAAACTGAAACATTTGGTCGTTAAACATGTCTTACCATTTTTTCCCTTGAAATAACTTGGAAACTGATTTTTTGACTGATGAACCTGGTAATCTCTAAGTAGATGCTGGTGATTACTCAATTTTTATAAAATTACCCTAAATTTCAAATTATGCCCCACCTTTAACAGTTTTTCCCAGCTTTTCAAGTTGGGGTCAACATAAAATTTAGCAATGTATAACAGCATAGGACAAAAAACATCCACTAGAATCTATTGCTGTTGGCACTTCTAAGATGCCATGCCCATCTCAGGCATCTGGAGTTAAATACATGAATATGCTGACTTTAATGAACAATAATGCGCAAGCTGGTATATAATAAGCATTGCATTAAAATATCACATACATTTGTAATAAAAAAAAAGCAGATAGTTACTAGTAAATATTTTGGATTTATATAATTTTCTTGTTGACAGAACATAAATGGCTCAAACATTACCTATCAGATTTATTATAGTTAAACCCTATTTCAAAAAAAGGTTAACCCAAGGTCAAATACACTAACATAAATATTTTAGTACACCTGTAATATTAAAACCTGCCTTTCTGATCAAAAGACTAACTTTTAGGTTTTCATGCTTCTTACTCTTTAATTTCAGTAGAGAAATGAACACTTTTTCTTACTAGTAAAGACCAGGTTGTTCGTAAAGCAGCATGTTGACTGATCTGATAATATAGTAGGGAAATGTTAAGATAGCACTTCCTGTGATTAAATGAAATAAACTTGATCACACAATGAAAAAAAAAAAAAAAACAAAGAAAGAAATCAACACAGGAAAGAATGATGTATTTGAGAACATTTTTAATAAATAATGTGACAAAATTACTTTTTCTGATTATTGAATTTTCAGTATGCAAAATTATGGCTAAAAATAAGAGGCTTCTTACATGAACATAATGAAAACATTAATCACATGGATTGTTCCCTTAGTACCTCACACCCTTTCTATGTCACTTTCCAATTATCTAAGTGAACACATTTAGTTTTTGGTGAATACCAGCTTTCATGTGTGTGTGTGTGAGTGAGTGGTTCAGATTTGTTTGGCTTTGCTTTCCAGTGGGTCAGGCCTGATACCTGTGTAGAATAAGTGTACAATTTTTTCTTCAAATAGCACCAATTATAAAGTCAATGAAATTTATGTAACAACAAAAAAGGTTCATACAAATCTACAGAGGGCATCATTTGGCAATCCAAAGCACATGATGCCTTTACTTGAGCTTGTAAGGAAATCTTGTAAGTTTTAACATTAGCCACAACAAACTTAAACCTCTTTTTCTTTAAGTTCAAGAAAAGTAAGAACCATTGGGTTTACGGCCCACAAAAAAGTATGCACGTTACTTCACCATCTGTCATCATTCAAATATTCCAAATACAAACATAGAGCATTAACAAAACAGGTTAAAAACGCTTCTCAACATTTTTTCAATAAGACAAAAAAGGTTAATAGTTACAATGGTTTACAAATAAAGTTTAGTGATTGTGCTTTTAAAACCAAAAAAAAAAAAAAAAAAAGTTTAAAAACAGTGCATTACAAAAACAAAAATCAAACTTCCTTAAGTGGCACTTCTGAAAGTTGAACTGACACTACCAGAAGAAACTCAGGCCAGTTAAGATATGGATGTCCTTATTCAGTTGGTCATTTAAAAACATCCACTTGTTTGTAATATGCATTTATAATTTTTTGATTGAAAAATAGAATAAGGTTTTTGCTAGGCTTACTTAGGACAATGACTAGACAACCAGAGATCCAACTGGCTTACCCCTACTTATCCAAAAGGACATTTCCAATAAGAATATACTTTAGTGATTGAAATGAAGATGAATAAAGTACTGCCAGGGTTTGCAAAGAGTATATATTTACAATGTTTCTACCCCATTCAAATTGATGTGGTGCTTCTGTGTTCGCTATCTTTTTATTTTCTCCCAGCAAAAGGGTGGTATGAAAAACTGATTTTAAAATCATGTTAAAATGAAGGGTTTTAATTTGCATTAGCAGTTGGTTATAGAAAGAATATATCTTCAGAGCCCTTGGCATGAAGTTGATTAATCAACTTTGTATCTTTGATCAAGGTTTTGCTTTAAATTGGCTTGGTCTATAAGCAGTGCAATGCCATATCTCAGGGGGAAATGCAAAAGAACTATTCTGTTCTCTTCTGTTGGATGATTACTGAAGCAAGAAGTTAAATGCTTCCCTTGCTAGAAGTAAGATGCCATGGTTTGTTCCAAAAGTGAGGGGAATAGGAAGCTTCCTCGTAGGGATAAGGATCAAAAAACAACACTAAATCCCAGTAAAAATTTAAAGATGGTATTCCAATAAGAGGAATAAAAACGACAATTTGTACACTCTGATTGCACTGAACATTTTATCTGGCGTCATGTGTCATCAGACGTGAGACATCTTGAGTGATAATTTTCACATTAGATCTCACAAGCCTCTCTGGTTGTCTTCAGCTTTCAGTTTCCTGTAAGAGATAAGTTATTGTTAAATATAAAAATAAATCTTAGAGTATTACCTCATATTTATATATGCTTTTATTTTATGGTTTGTGTTTCGTCATTCTTTCACTGGCATATATTGAAAATTGCTCATGGCAACTAAATAATTTGTCAACTTTGGCTGGTTTTGAAAGCAAATCCAATACTGTTGTAATAAGCATCAACTGTGTCCCACACAGCATCTGTGTTGGGGGTGCAGTGCTGGGGAAAGAGGGGTAGCAGGAGGCTGAGTTCTCTACTCCTCCAATCATAACTCAACTTTTCTGGTTTTACACATTGGAATTATGTATATACTCTCATATCCATTCCACAAAAGGGCTCTTCTACTTCAAATAACCCCAAACAACAAAAACAATAACAAAACACTTGAACTACTCTAACAGTATTTGCAGGAGGAAATTCCAACACAGAAGTACGTATATCTTTGACTCAAGAAATGTTCTCCTTGCCCTGACTCAGTGGACTCAGTGGTTTGGATGTCAGTCCACAAATTAAAGGGTCACTAGTTCAATTTCTGGTCAGGGCACATGCCTGGGTTGCAGGCCAGATCCTCGGTTGTCCATGGTTGGGGTTGTGTGAGAGGCAACCAATTGATGTTTCTTTTGCACACTGATGTTTCTCTCCCTCTCTTTCTCCCTCCCTTCCCCTCTCTCTAAAAATAACAAAGAAAAAGAAATGTCCTCCTCTATCTGTGAAGGTCAGTGTCAAGTATTAGGTTCTCATTTTCAGAAGATTGGAGGTGCAAGACAGTTGGGCAAATCAGCCAGATTAACCCCAGTAATCTCTAGGGTGGCAGATAACACAGGGAGAATATCCTTACGTCATATAACCGTCACCTTACAGGGTTTTTATAACCTACAATACTATGAATTATAATTATTTAGTTCAATAGCTCTTTTTCTTCTTTATAAAAAAATTTATTATTTTTAGAGTGAGGGGAAGGGAGACAGGCAGAGAGGGAGAGAGACATCAGTATGTGGTTGCCTTTCACCTGCCTCCAGCTATGGACCTGGCTGGAGACCTGGCTTGCAACCTGGTTATGTGCCCTGACTGGAAACTGAATCAGTGACCTTTGTGTTCACAGGCCAGTGCCTTATCCAGGACCCAATAGCTCTTCTTACTTAACATGTTTGTCATATAAATTTCTTATCAGAATACCTGTAGATGAACAGAAACTCAAGATCTAAAAATAAAGTGTTATTACCATTTTAAAAATCTGGAACACATTTCAATAAAATAATTATATTTTCAGAATTATAGTTTTTGGCATCACTGACATGAGGGTTTGTGATAAAATAATAACATTTCTGTAGACTGATGATGTTCCTAACTTTGAGGCTGATATAATAACTAGTTTAATGCTGGGAAATGAAACAAAGTTTCAGATACCTCTAATTCTTCATTATTATCTTCTCCTCTTTCATATCCTCCAAGAACTTGCATTTCTGCAATATTTCTTCGACCTACATTTGCTTGTTCTCTTTGTCTGCTTCCTGATCCCCTTGATGACATTGAGCTCGAAGAACTAGGATCTCTGGGATTATTGGATGTCGGAAAAGTAGGTCTACAGTAAGGTAGAATATCCTCTGTGTAATAAAATATAATAAATGCATATGAGTACCATTATACGTTTTCATTCTATAATGTGTCACTCTGGTCTCTCACTCTGAATGGGAAGCATCAGTGTTTTTGAGGAATAAATGAGGACATTTTAAAACAATAATGAAAAAGGCAGCATCAGCTTTTGAAAATGAAAATAACAAACCTTGCTGTTTTCCTCATAGTGACTGGGATTCCTCTCATAAGTTCTTTTCTACCTCAAACTTACTTGAAACCAACATCTTTAAAAGAGGTACTCCAAACCTGGAATCAGACACGGCTTCCAGTTCTATTCTTCGCTATGTGATCCTGGATTGTGTTAGGTTTTAGTTTTCATCTTTCTAAAAATGTGGTAATAGTCTCTATACCCAGAGGAGCTTTTAGTGTTGATGTGGAAACAGAAGAGATAGTAAAAATCCCTTTGTAAACTATGAGAAATTGTTATAAAGCATTGGCAGAAATAGAGCCCAGTCTCCTTGAACTACCAAAAGAAGTCAAGGTTCAATTCCCACACACCAAGATACTAAGCTCCATTTTAACATATTTACATTGTGGAATCCTGAATCTCAAAAGCCTTCCATTGTTGCTACCTTCAAAAAACAAGCCACCCTAGTTTACTGCCATATCCTGAACCTCTGTCTCCACCCTCCTTTAAATTTGGTGCTGGGCTTCAAGAACTAGAACAGTAACAACAAACAATGCTCAGAGCAAGAAAAAGGAAGCAAATTACCAAGATCAGAGCAGAATTAACACAGAGACTAAAAGCACAATTCAAAGGTTCAACAAATCCAGGAGCTGGTTCCTTGAAAAGATAAACAAAACTGACAAACCATTAACTAGATTCATCAAGAAAAAAAAAGAAAGGACCCAAATAAACAAAATCAGAAACGACAGAGGAGAATTCACAACTGATACCACAGAAATAACAAGGATTGTAAGAAATTACTACATACAACTATATGACAAGAAATTTGACAACCTGGGTGAAATGGACAAATTTCTGGAAGCGTTTAACATACCAAAACTCAATGAAGAAGTAGAAAGCCTAAATCGACCAATAACAACTAGAGAAATTGAAGAAGTAATCAAAAATCTCCCAGCACACAAGAGCCCTGGACCAGATGGCTACACAGGTGAATTTTACCAAACATTTAGAGAAGAACTAACTCCTATCCTCCTCAAACTATTCTAAAAAACCCAAGAAGAGGGAAGACTCCCAAACTCTTTTTATGAGGCCAGTATTATTCTAATCCCAAAACCAGGTCAAGACCCAACAAAGAAAGAAAACTACAGGCCAATATCTCTGATGAACTTAGATGTGAAAATTCTCAACAAAATATTGACAAACTGGATCCAGCAATATATTTAAAAAATTACACACCATGGCCAAGTGGGATTCATCTCAGGGATGCAAGGATGGTTCAATATTCACAAATTAATAAATATAATACACCACATAAACAAACTGAAAGACAAAAAACATATGATCATATCAATAGATGCTGAAAAAGCATTTGATAAAGTAGAGCACCCTTTTATAATAAAAACTCTAAGCAAGATGGGAATAGATGGAGCATACATCAACATAATAAAGGTCATATACAAGAAACATGAAGCTAACATCATACTCAATGGGCAAAAACTGAAAGCCTTTACCTGAAGATCAGGAACAAGGCAAGGGTGTCCACTCTCTCCACTTCTATTCAGCATTGTTTTGGAAGTTTTAGCCACAGCAATCAGATAAGAAAAAGGAACCAAAGGTATCCAAATTGGAAAGGAGGAAGTAAAACTGTCATTATTTGCAGATGATATGATAGTGTACATAGAAAACCCTATAGATTTAAAAATCTACTTCACCTAATGACTGAATTTGGCAAAATAGCTGGATACAAAGTTAATATCCAGGAATCAAAGGCATTTTTATACACCAACAATGAAACATTAGAAATAGAAGCCAGAAAACAAATCCCATTTACCACAGCAACAAGAAAAATACTTAGGAATAAACTTAACCAAGGAAGTAAAGGACTTCAGAAAACTACAGAACACTGAAGAAAGAAATTAAGAAAGATACAAATAAATGGAAGCATATACTATGCTCATGGTTGGGAAAAATGAACATTATTAAAATGTCCATACTACCCAAAGCCATCTACAGATTCAATGGAACCCCTATTAAAATACCAACGTCATATTTCACATAATTAGAATATTTACAAAATTCTCATGGAGTCCAAAATGAGCCTGAATAGCTACAGCAATCCTGAGAAAGAACAACAAAGTAGAAGGAATCACAATACCAGATATCAAGCTATATTACAAAGCCATAGTAACCAAAACAGTCTGGTACTGGCACAAAAACAGATAAACAGATAAATGGAATGGAACAGAGAGCCCAGAAATAAACCTAGAACTCTAGGGGGCAACTAATATTCAACAAAGGAGGAGGGAACATAAAATGGAGTGCAAATAGCCTCTTCAACAAGTAGTGTTGGGAGAACTGGAAAGGCACATGCAAAAGAATGAAACTAGATCACCAACTTATACCATACACCAGAGCAAACTCTAGACGGATAAAAGACTTACACATAAGCAGTGCCACCATAAAGCCCCAGAGGAAAACATAGGCAAAAAAGTTGCAGCTATCCCACGCAGCAAAATTTTCACCAAAATATATGCCAAGGCAAGGGAAATAAAGGGGCAAATAAACAAATGGGACTTCCTCAAACAAGTTTCTGCTCAGCCAAAGAAAATATCAAAAAAATAAAAAGGGAACCAACCATATGGGCAAACATATTTGCCAATGATGCCTCAGAAAAGGGTTTGATCTCCCAAATATACAAAGAGCTAATACGACTCAACACCAGGGAGACAAACAACCCAATTAACAAATGGGCAAAGGACCTGAACAGACACTTCTCCAAGGAAGACATACAAAGGGCCCACAGGCACAGGAAAGAATGCTCAAAATCACTAGCCATCAGAAAGATGCAAATTAAAACTACAATGAGATACCACCTCATACCTGTCAGAATGGCCATCATCAACAAATCAACAAACAAGTGCTGGAGAGGATGTGGAGAAAAGGGAACCCTGGTACATTGTTGGTGGGGATGCAGACTGGCGCAGCCACCATGGAAGACAATATGGAATTTCCTTAAAAAACTAAGAATAGAACTGCCCTATGACTCAGTGATCCCACTGCTAGAATTATACCCAAAGAATCCTGAAACACCGGTTCAGAAGAACCTATGCACCCCTATGTTCATAGCAGCACTATTTACAATAGCTAAGTGCTGGAAACAACCTAAATGCCCTTCAGTGGATGAATGGATCAAAAACTTTGGTACATTTACACAATGGAGTTCTATGCAGCAGGAAGAAAGAGAGAACTCCTACGATTTATGACAGCATGGATGGAACTGGAGAGTATCATGCTTAGTGAGATAAGCCAGGCAGCAAAAATTAAATACCACATATTCTCACTTAATACAGGTGACTAATGACCAAACAAACAAGCAACAAAACAGAACCAGAGACATAAATACAGGGAACACACTTTCAGTGTGTAGAGGGAAGGAGGTGGGGGAGGAGGAGTAGGAGGCAAGGAAGGGGAACAGTTTAGTCAAGGAACTAGCATCAATGACCCATGGATACAAACAACAAGTGGGATTGACTGTGGGGGTGGGGAACAGGGAGATCAGAGTGGGGAAACTGAGATGAATGTAATATAACAATAAAGAAAAAAAAAAAATTTGGTGCCGGGTCAGTTGATATATCCTCCAACCTCTCATTTCTCTCCAAATCCCATTGATTCTAACCTTTTGATATGGAATACATGTCTTCTACATGTAGTTTTGCTTTCCTCCCCTAAGTACTTCATCTACTGTCCATAATGTCTGAACGAAATCTGGTTTCTACCCAAATTCTCTCCAGAGAAAGAAGAAAAAGCTTGTTTCTAGCTAACACCAGGTCTAAGTCACTGCTTCCATACCCCTGTTCTCCTTCTCTTTCTGTTTAGTCCTCCTTAATGGCACCTTTCTCCCATAATACCCCCTACAGTTTTCACTCCTGATGCAGACTTCTGACTTGCTGAGGCTTCAGAATTCATGAGGACCACTTCCCCTGCACCTTAGCTTCATAGCACCTGGTCTCCTGTAACCTTCATCTTCTGCCCCTGTTTCAGAAGCTTTCTCTCTATTGACATTAGTTTTTGACAAACTACAATATGATAAAATCTTTCTCTTGCTAAAAACTTTCTCCTTAAGCTTGTGCTCTACATAAATCAATACCTCTTTCTCTCCTCACTGCTCAACAGAACTTCTTGAAAAGTAATTTGAACTCATTATTGGTAGATGCAACTCCCATTCACTCTGTGCCCCAGTGAAATCTATTTATGAACACATCACTGCAATGAAAAGAGAAAATTCACTCTTGACTTTGATAATGCTAACCATGCTTCAGTTCTTTCTCTGCTCCTCTCACTGCCCTTAACCTGGAAGCCGCTATTAATTTAAATACTCTATTAGTTTATGTTCTTCCTTCCTTCCTGGGCAGACTTCTGTGGGTTCTTATGCAGTGCCACTATTGATACCTTGCAGGTTCCTACTTTTAGCCCAGTATTTGTGTGTGTGTGTGTGTGTGTGTGTGTGTGTGTGTGTGTGTGTGTATTCATTCCGACTTACTCTGGATTATTTCATCCATTCTCAGAGACTGAAACTTTAAGAGTATAACTTACAAGAGTTATACTTTTTGTACTGATATATAACAGGTCATCAATAATGAGTTTTGAGTGAACAGATGAGTGGCTTCAACTACTATTTATTGGGATGAATCATTCATTTATATTTCCAACTCTTGAACTACACCTTGACTTTTAGGCTGCTACAGCCAGCTCAACGGAACATTTCCTCTCGAGTGTCCCTCAAACTCAACATGTCCAACATTACTTTCATCATGCTCACTTTCCTGAGATTTCTTATCCCTCTGGATTACAAAATGTAGCTAATTGCATCACTAACCATTAAGAGACTAAAAACAGAAAATTGGAATTATTTTAGATCTTTCCCTGCTGTCCAACAACCTTAGAGGTACCTTTCCACACATACTGAAATGCAACAGGTAAGGCTGATGAATTTTCACTCTAAAAAGTATCTTGGATTTTCCTTCTCACTGATGATCCCTGCTCCCATAGCCTGGTTTATACTCTACATCTCCTGTAGAGGGTTGTAAACATCTCATAACAGGTCTCTGCCTTGTGAGTTATTCCCCTCTACACCATCTTCACTTGGCTACCTTCCTCTTTTAAGAACTACAGGCTCTCTATGACATTTACCTGAAGAGATTCATCCATACTGTCTAGTGGTACTGGACTTCTTAGAGTGTCTTCAGTGTACCTCAACATTTTTCATGCTGACTTTCTCTGCCAGAACAATCTATCCACTCTTCCCACCCAAGCTAAATTCCACCCTTCCTGAACACTTAACCTATGTATCATTTCTACCAGGAAAATCAAGAAGCCTTTTTTCACACTTCCCACAAGACTGAAATAATTGTCCCTTTTCTGGTCTATCAAGTATTACGACAACATGAACATTATACCAGTTATGAATACATCTGTGAAGCTACTGATTGCCTGTCTTCCTCTCTGACGATAAGCTCCTTGAGGTCAAGGTTCATGCTTATACATATATTTCAGGGCTAGAACAATGCTTAATAACATAGCTGATGCTTGATATAGATAAAAATATATTGAACCAATTGAAGTAAATGTCTGTAAAAAGGTCAGACATTCCAGTCTAGAAGACCACTCTCTTTAATTAAAAACATGTTACACATGTAAATCAGTGTGCCTCTTGCATTGTAAACAATGTGGACTGAATTACGAAGCTAGAAATTACAAAAATGCATAGAAATGATAATTTAATGGCACATCATGGTTTATGGTTTATGGTTTATGACTTTGGGAAAGCGAGACATATAAAATAGTAATTGGTCAGTGTGTATCAGTGCTTTCTATGGACTAGGGTTCTTTATTTTTGGATTAATGGTTCCAGTATTAGGTCTCTCAGTAGATATTTTTAGAATGCAAAGGACAACTTATTGAATTTCTGAAGATTGATAAAAATAATTTAATCTCTTTGTTCTAATTCTGCATCCATCAAGATCTTTCTGGGTTTGTAAAATCATTTCCTATAAAACCTCAACTACTCTGAAGGGAGCTGATTTGTTATGATTCTGCATCCATCAAGATCTTTCCGGGTGTGTAAAATCATTTCCTATAAAACCCCAACTACCCTGAAGGGAGCTGATTTGTGAGCAGCAAATTGGTCCATACTTTCAGGAAAGATATAAACCTCATAATTTACAGCTTGACATTTTATTTACGAATCACCACTTAGAATACAGTCATCATAAGTTGAAAGTTCAGGTCATCTTTGGACTGAGTGATAAAAATAATCTGTGTTTTAAACTTTATGTGTGGTGATGTCATCCAGCGCTTTGTGATCACCCAGTAGGGACATCTGTGTGAAATGCACAGCTTTACTCATCAGTTCTCTGCTGAATCTGTGCCTCCATGAAGAGTTCAGGTTTCTGTCACAGAACAAAGAGAAACTGTTCCGTATAGAAAGAATGTTGCTCATGATCAGGTGCCCATAAAAAACAGAACAGAGCGATGTCTAATCTTACCAAAATACATCTATTAAAATATAGTAAAGAGCTATTCTCTTCATTCCCTGTCACTTTGTCCTGACTTTGTCATCAATAATCATCTTTTTCCTGTCTCTTCTTCCAAAATGGTTTCTTTTCCTTAGTCTATAATAATGTTCAAATACCTTTTCATAAAACATTCCCACAGATTCTGCCTTCCTGCTGAACCCTTTCCCAACCTTTTTCACTTCCCAACCCTCTAAAAAGGAGTCAGTGCTCATCAACTTTCTCTTCCACAATTTCTACTCATTTTTACACCTTGTAGAGTCTTTTATTCTGACATCTGTACTAAAAATATTTTGAATGTCACACAAACAACATTCTGCAAAATCCATCTTCCCCAACCTGCACCCCAGGTCACCATTAACATTCCACTTTCATTTCTGCAGCATTTCATATTTCTTCCTATCTTAAAATTTCCTCCTCCATTTTTTCTAGGATACTATCCACTCTAATTTGAGTATCTTGACTATTTTATACCTCTGAATGGGTTCATCTCAGTTTCCATCACAGTGTTCTTCCTCTGCTTAACCTTTAAATATAATCATCCCTGACTAGTGGCATGCTGGAGTTGGTTCACATCTCTCAAGAGTCTATTGTATGCATCTCCTTCCAACTTCATAGTACTGACTTCCTATTAGCAGATTGAAACCAGCCATTTTGGAGCAATTACACACAGAAGGAAGTAAAAGGCTACAAATTAGGGTTTTGCTTTGTCTTCCTCCTAGAGACTTGATCGGTAAACACTAAACAATGTATCACTGCTGATAATTTGGCCTCTGTAATTCATACAATTTTCACCTGTGTTGATGGTTCTAAAATCCATTATGTATTTACAACCTTTTTCCTGATCTTTAAACTTGGATCTCTAATTTCTTACCGATATATTTTTCATCTTTGTTTTCTTGTCACTATCTTAATCTATGCAATGCTGAAATCATTCTCCCTAACACATCTATGATTTTCCCGTTTTGTCTATATTGCTTAATGCAATTACAGTTCACTAGCCTGACAGAGTCATCTAATTAACATATGAATAACTTTTAAAAACTCCATTATTTCATTTTACTTTTCCACATTCAGTTAGTCACCAAGTCCCACTGGGCCTATCACTTGAAATGCTGGTGTAGGTTGTTCTCTATTGCATAATTAATTTAATTCAGTGCTCTCCTATTTTATACCTAAATTATTTTGTAATTGTGATACCTTCATTTACTAATTCTAATCTCTTCCTTAACTATAGCATGTTGCCAGTTATTTTTCTAATACAAATTGATTATGTCATTTCTTGCTCAAAATTATTTGTTGGCTCACCACTGACTGCCTATATCATAAATCCCAAACTCTTTAGAATAGTATTTCTGGCCTTCCCAATTTGGCCCGGCAACCCTTCTAGTTTTATCTTTCACCATGTGTCCCTGGCTCCAAATATCCTATTCTTCAGCCAAACTGGAAATGAGTGTTGACCAAACATTCAGTTTCACACTTATATATTTTTTCCTATTTCCTTTACCAGTTATTCATTTCTCCCTGTTTCATCTGTTGAAATCATGTTTTTTTTTTTAAAAATACAACTCAAGTGGCATCTCTCCAAGGAAGTCTTGTATAGATTATCATGTATTAAAATGAATTGTAAAAAAATTATTTGGGCGAATGCCTATCTCCTCTATTAGAAAGAAAATATCTAAATCTTTAATACTTTTTATACAACCCCAGAGAATGTAATCGCATACCCTGCAAATATATGTTCAATCTATATTCATCTGCTGCTTAAATCAATCAGTACCTTGGATGAGATGAGTCTTTGTCGATGGAAGGTCTCGCTTTGCTGCCTTGTTTCCTCGTCCTTTTCCATCATTTTGCTGTTCCTGTGCTTCTCTGGATTCACCAGGATTTGTTCTCATATCAGCAACTTGTCTTCCATCCAGTACTTCTCTCCCCTTGTAGTTGCCTCCTTTTCGATCTGATGATCTGTCTGTCCTTGCTTCTATACAAGGGAGTTTTGGCACCATGACAGGTCGTACCTCCAGCTGTGCCTTGGATTGGACAGTGGGTGACTTCAGAGCAGGTGGTGGTACAGGAGGAGGTGGAAGATCTGAAAAAGAAACATTTAAAATACTATAAAAGTCTGCCACTTATAAAATCGCCAAATATTAGAAATATCATTGGAGTCACCTTCATCTGAAACTAGGATAATCAAAGACAATCAAGGATTAAGAAAACCAACACTTTTAACGTCTTCATTATCTAGCACAGAAGCATTGAATCACAGAGCTGTAGCTTGTAGACTGTCTAGTATTGGGGTAACTAATATGGGTATAAGTGCTATAATCCCTTCTACCCTCCAATCACAACAGGTCGTCCTAATTGATTTCAGCGTACTGCTGCTGGTCTCGGTGCACATCCTTACTCCTTCAGGCAACCGCTTCAAATTGATTGAGGTTGGCACTTGAGCTGAGGCCTATTTGCTACCTCTAATCTAGCCTAAATCCCTTCTCATTTTGTACGTACAGAGACTCAGCCACAGAGACCTTAGTTTTTTGCCCATCTCAAATCCAGATGTGACCAGAACCAGGGTTAATGCCCTTAGGTTCTTAATTTTGGACTCATTGTTCTTTATACTGTTTCATTCAATCACTTGTTTATAATCCAACATTTATTGATGGGAATCTCTCCACTTTGTATATGCAGCCGTAGGTTTTAAATCAGATGATCACTGGTATAAATGTAGGTTAGTTTCATCGGTCTGTTTCCCTCTCTATCTAGTTATAGCTATATATTAATACATTATATATAATAGAACACTATACTAGGTCTGTCCTGAAAGTATCAAGCCAGCTCAATACAATTAAAATCTTTTGAGAGGCCAATACTTTTAGTACAGACCTTGCATATAATCCAATTTCTTATATTCAAAATACAATTAAAAGTACTTAAGTATAAAAACATACATGTTATATCTAGAAAATTTGTTTTAAGTGTTGTTATCTTTAAAATTGGATAGAGATCCAAGATGGAGGTGTAGTCACTCTGCGTCTCTTCCTACAATCAAAGAGGCTACATCTACCTCGAAACTAGAGGCATCCAGAAATTCCTGAATGTAGAACTGCACGGAAATCCAACAAACAAAAGACAGAAGAAAGAAAAGACCCATCCAGACAGGTAGGAGGGGTGGGGCTGGGACACAGAGGAAGGGGTCAAGCAAGCTGGTTGCCCGCGAACTGCTGCACTGGGAGAGGCAACAGCTTCAGTTGGTGGTGCAGACAGGAGAATAGCAGGGGTCAGCTGGTGAAAAGAAAAATCACAGCAGGGGCTCCTATTAAATCTATTAGATGCTCCCAGCATCAGACCGCATCTCAAGACTCACTGTGGCAGTGATGGGGGGAGAAAAATAAAAAGCCACATTGCTTTTTCTGACTGTGAAAACCTTTGGGGGTTGGAGTGGAGGGACTGTTGGGAAGATTTCCTTTATTCCTGAAACATCCACAGACCCACCCACTCTGGGAACCACGGAAAAGGAGAGGAGCTAGCCCCATGCGGGGAGCAGGAGAAGTGCCTAAAAAAGGGGCAAGAGCTGAGCAAGCAGCATAGTCCCCTCTCAGAACCCCTCCCCCCAGCCAATGCCACTACCTGGTAAAATAGGTAGCCCAGCACTGATGAACACCTAAGGCTCCGCTCCTTACAATTAACAGGTGTCATAGCTCTACCTGAGACACAGAGGCAAACACAGGAGCCTGTCTAGATGCAGAGACAGAGAAATATGACTCAAAAAGGGGCACAAATCAAGGTCCCAGTGGCCAAACTAAACATCAGAGAAGTAGCCAGTCTGACAAATGAACAGACTGCCACAGATTGTGAAACGCACAGTTTAAAATGCTGGTAATAAAGATGCTCACAGACTTGACAGACATGCTTGAGTATGGTAAACACACAAGGAAAAAGTAAAGGCTAGGCCAAGTGAAACAAAGGAAGATATAAACAAAACCAATGGTGAAGGGAAGGAAAGTGGGGTTCAAATCAATGATATGGAACATAAGGAAGAAATAGTTAACTAGCACAGAAAGTGGAAATAAGAGTTGAAAAAAACTAGGAGAGGGTTAGGAACCTCTGGGAGGAATTTAAGCAAACCAATATCCAAATCATAGGAATGCCAGAAGGAGAAGAGGAAGGGCAAGAAATTGAAAAGTTGTGTGAAAAAATAATATAGGAAAACTTCCTAAAGTTGGCAAGGGAAATAGATATACAAGTCCAGGAAGCACAGAGAGTCCCAAGCCAGCTAAATCTAAATCAAACCACACCAAGACACATCATAACTAAAATGCCAAAGGTTAAAAAGGTAAAGAGAGAATTTTTTAAAAGATTTTATTTATTATTTTCAGAGAGAGGGGAAGGGAGAGAGGCAGAGAGGGAGACAGACATCAATGTATGGTTACCTTTCACCTGCCTCCAGCTACGGATGTGGCTAGAGACCTGGCTTGCAACCTGGTTATGTGCCCTGGCTGGGAATTGAACCAGCGATGTTTGGGTTTGCAGGCTGGTGCCTTATTCACTGTGCCACCAGCCAGGGCTAAAGAGAGAATCTTAAAAGCAGCAAGAGAAAAGGAAAGAGTTACCTACAAAGGAGTTCCAATAAGACCATCAGCTGACTTCTCAAAAGAAACTTTGCAGACAAGAAGGGCCTGGCAAGAAATATTTGAAGTGATGAAAAGCAAGAACCTTCAACAACGATAGCTCTACCCAGCTATGCTATTATTTAGCATGGAAGGGCAGATAAAGTGCTTTACAGACAAGGTAAAGCTATAGGAGTTCACCATCACCAAGCCCTTATTATATGAAATGTTAAGGGGACTTAGTTAAGAAAAAGAGAATAAAAACTGTGAACAGTAAAATGACAAGAAACTCACAACTATCAACAACATAACCTGAAATATGAAAAAGAAGGAAAACAATAACAAATCAAGCACACAACCAGAATAGGACCAGAAACACAGGTATGGGGATCATTGGGAAGGTTATCAGCTGGGAGGGGGAAGGAGGCAAAATGGGAAAAAGGTGCAGGGATTAGGAAACATAGTTAATGGGTACAAGATAGACATGGGGAAGTTAAGAATAATATGGGAAAGGGTGAATCAGAGAACTTACATGTACAACCTATGGACATGAACTAAGTGGGTGGACTGTGGGAGGGAAAAGGGGGACTGGGTGGAGGGGAGCAAAGGGGAAAGAATTTTGGGACAATAGCATAATCAATAAAATATACAAAAATGACTTACGTATTGCTTCTTAGACTTTTAAATAAGATCAAGTGTAAAATTATTCTTGTGTACCTTCTAGGGAAGACAAATATGTATCTTTATGATAGTGGGTAAGTTAATAAGAATAATATTAGTAGATTCTAGTTTTTGGTTATTCTGGCTGTGGTATGAAAGATGCATATTGAATCCAGGAGGTCAAGAGGTTGTTTAATAGTTCATGTAAATAACAGCAAGAGATAGAACTATATTGGTGGCTGTTTGGATGGAGAATAGATGTCTTCGAGAGAGATGAAGAAGAAAAATCATTATTATTTAATTTTCAATGGTATATACTAAAGGAGAGAAAGGAAAGAACCTAGGATGACTTTTAGAATTTTTGTCATAGCTCACCAGGCAGCAGAGAGGAGAAATGTCGCTGAAGATAAGGAATGCAGGGATGAGGCAGGGATGTTTAATGAAGGCACACCATAAGTTCAATTTTAGAAAAGTGAGTAGGAGGAGCCTTTGAAGTATTCAGATAGAAATGTCCAATAGGTTGTACATAAAATCTGAATATCAAGAGCAGCCAAAACCACAGATACAGAGACTTGGGAATTGTCAACATAGTTATATGTTGACATGATATGTAGCTCTGGCTGGTGGCACAGTGGGTAAGGTGCTGGCCTTTGAACCCAAAAGTCACTAGTTCGATTCCCAGCCAAAGCACATAACCAGGTTGCAAGCCAGGTCTTCTGTCATGATTTTAGAAATGGTAACATTTTTATATTTAGAAAGGAATGCCTATTTATTTATAGAATAAATTAACTGAAAACTATTTATAAAGTATCTATTAAATGCTTATTAATATTAAAAAATTAACCATAACAATTAAAATAAACACATTTACATGGTAAAAAATTTAAACATTTGTAAGGACTTGAAATCCTCAATATTGATATACAGGCATAATAATTTTGAATAGTTTTTAATAGAGCATTCCAGAAATCATTTATTCACATAATGCAGAGCTGCCAAGTCAAATAACACCAGGGAGCACCATTCATATCTGGAATTGTGTAAAATGGCCACATATGGAATCATATACCTAGTGTAGTGCCTGTCTGCCAACTGAAAACAAGTACCATACTCTAATATATAGTCTTCCTTTAAAGTTAACATATATAGAATTTCACTCTTTTTCACTGACAGTATAGTTGTATACATTTCCCTGTACATGCAACTAAATCCCCCCTCTTTTTTTTGGAAAAGTTCATATAATAACATTTTAGGAATATACCACTATTTTTTCAGTCAATTCCAACAGAGAAATATATAGGTTGTTTTTAGTTTTTTTCTGGATATTTTACTATTATTGACAATGATTACTATCATTTACATATACCAGCATGAGCTCTTGAATATTAAAATTATGTATTGAAAATTCTTACTATAATAGCAAATTAAGGGTTCTAGGAAGCTGCAGTTTTAACACAGTGTTTATCATTCTTATATTACTTAAAAATGACTTCATCCCTTTTTTGTTACACATGTAGGTTTAAATTTTTTGAAATTAATTTTCTTTTGCTATTACATGCTAAAATGAAAAGCATTCAAAGTCACTGTATTGATGTTTGAAAGCAGAAAAGTTGAGGTACCACCTTATTACCAGGTGTTCTACTCAGGACTCCATTATTAAAAGTGGTCACACTTTTACTGGCGTTTTTTTGTTGTCATTAATTTTCATGGCTCACCATGCTCTGTTTTCATATAAAATAGCCTCAACACTTTCTCTAAAATAGTGGCCAAAGTGCAGCCAACATGGGGGAGGGGGAAAAAGGGGCAAAGAAGGGGATTAGTTTAGTCAAGGAACTAGTATAAGTGACCCATGGACATGGACAACCTGTGGTGACTGACTGTGGGAGAGAGGATAGGGAGGGTGGGGTACAGGACAGCAAAGGGGGGAAAATGGGACAAATGAAATATAACAATAATAAATTGATTTTAAAAAACCCAAACCAAGAAACAATTCATGTTTTCAATTTTGTGCACTTCTGTGTAGTGTGATGAATTGTCATGCTGTTTTCCTCTTCAAAAAAGGAAAAAAAAAAAAAAAAAACCCAAACGACAAAGTACAGCTAACAGCTACTACTAATATTTCTCAGTTCTACAAAATCAAGAGATTTTAGTCTTATAACATACTTCCATTGTCACTAGTGCCTGACTTTTCTCCTTCACTTGTTAAAAAAATAAAATTTTAAAAAACAATGCTTGCCCTGGCTGGTAGCACAGTGGGCAAGGTGCCGGCCTGCAAACCCAAAGGTCGCAGGTTCAATTCCCCAGCCAGGGCACATAACAAGGTTGCAAACCAGGTCTCCAGTCAGATCTGTGGCTGGAGTCAGGTGAAAGGCAACCATACATTGATGTCTCTCTCCCTCTCTGCCTCTCTCCTTTCCCCTCTTTCTAGAAATAATGAAATAAAATCTTAAAAAAAAAAAACAAAAAACAAACAATGCTTAAAAAAATGTACTATCATGAAAGTCCCCCATCTGCTACTTATTTCTTAAGAATTACTGAAAAGAGAGAATTAGAAGACAGATTGTACTTTGTTGCTCAAAGACAAGAAACCCAACCAGATGAGGAGTTCTGAAAGTTCCAACTGAGACTGTGACTCACAATGGAGAAGGGAAAAAGTAATTCTGAGCATGTCTGGGAGCACAGAGAGTGAGAAGCTACAGCCTCATTTCTACACTACCTGCCTTCCATAAACTTAAGCTGGATTGCAAATACAGTTATGCAGGAAGTGATGACTGCCAGTAGCAACAAATAAAAAAATGTCTGGGCTTAACAGAATCAAAACTGATGATTAATACTGTCATAACATGATACAAAGTCTAGGTAATATATGTATGACGCTCAAGAAAAAACCTATTACAAGATGTTATATATAGGTGCTTTGTATAAAAAAGGTAGAGAAGAAGAGAACCAGAGAATCCAATAATAATATTAAAAGTTCTAACTTCCTGTCTACAACTGCAATTCTACACTTGATCCTAGCCAAAAGGCTGAGAGGCAATATATAATTGCAATTCCATGTTGACACAGTGATAAATAGTACTTTCACCCAATCTATGCCACTAATAGCTCAGATTTGATTTAACAAATGGGATTGTGGACCTGATATATATATATATATATATATATATATATATATATATATATATATATATACTTTTTCTATAAAGATGTAAACACTATTCTTTATAGAAGACCCTCCAAACACCACTATAGTACATACAGAGTAGTATGTAGGAATATGCACATGCAGACAGTTCTGCTGCATTAACTTGCTATGGAGATCCAGCATGCCATTTACTTAAATGTTTCAAGTCCTAAGACCTTGTAATTAATGATAAATCAAGTCAAAGTAACATCATTCCAAAGAGGGTGGTGAATTTATAATTTATGAAAAGTGGGGCTAGAGAAATAATGTAGATTTGGTTTTCAAATCAAGTATGCAAATGTACCGGAAAGGGTTGAAAAGACGGGGTGGGAAGAATCTATTAGGAGGTCCTAGAAATGTACTTATGCTAGGTTTTACTCAATAAGATGCTGGCTGATAAATATTTATACATTCCTATCCTACCCTGTATCCAGGTTAAACTTGTAAGTGGGAAATATGAAATAAATAAGTTACATTCTGCCTGTCACTGTGACTATAGCATGGAGCACTTGGCTCTGCATTGGGTACTGCCTGGGTGTTAGGAGGCCTAGTGTTTACCCACAGAGCAAGGTATGGCCACAATGCCACTGCTCAGGGGTTGAAGGGTTGTTAAGGGGTGAGCTGTGTCTCCTCAAAATTTGTATGTTGAAGTCCTAACCCCTGTACCTCAGAATAAAACTGCATTTGGATTTAGGGTCTTTTAAAGAGGTAGTAACGGTAAAATGGGATCCTTAGATGGGATGTACTTCACTCTGACTGGTTTCCTTATGAGAAGAGATTAGGACACATGTATACATCAAGGAAAGGAAAGGTAAAGACACTGGGAGATGATGGGTATCTATAAGCCACAGAGAGAAACCTCAGAAGAAATCAACCCTGCCAACATTTTGGTCTTGGACTTTCAGCTTCTCAAGCTGTGAGGAAACCAAATTGTGTTGTTTAAGCCATCCAGTGTATGGTATTTGGTTATGGCAGCCTTAGAAAACTATACAGAGCTGACTGACAAGAATCATTAAAAATTACTTTTCGTCAGCTCAGACACAGCCAGTCTTCTCTATAGGTTATAAAATTCTGCCAATAAAATTTATCATTTAAACAAAATTTTCAAAGTCAAGATGTTATAAATTTAAGACTGAGATATCATATTCTGAAAATAGTTCACATAAAAGTCTATTAATGATAATCAAATCCATCATAGTTAATATATTTTAATTATCATTAAGCAAAAAACAAAATATCCTCCATGTTTTACTAATACATTTAATTCACATTTTAACAGTTAGTAGCTCTTTAAGTTCTTTTTTCCTCCCTCCTTTATTTTATTTTATTTTTTTTGCTATTTGCACAAATTGTGTTTGTCATTGAGTTTCTTCGGGAAATGGTCTGTGAATATTTGATTTAAAAAATGCAGTACAAGCCCTGGCTGGTAGCACAGTGGATAAGGGCCAGCCTGTGAACCCAAAGGTCACTGGTTCGATTCCACAGCCAGGGCACATAACCAGATTGCAAGCCAGGTCTCCAGCCAGGTCCCCAGGTGGAGGCAGGTGAAAGACAACCATACATTGATATCTTTCTCTCTCTCTCTGCCTGTCTCCCTTCCCCTCTCTCTCTCTCTCTCTCTAAATAAATAAATCTAGTACAGCCCTGGCTGGTTGGCAAAGTGGATAAGGTGCCTGCCTGTGAACCCAAAAGTTGCTGGTTCGATTCCCAGCCAGGGCACATAATTAGGTTACAAACCAGGTCTCCAGCCAGATCTATAGCTGGAGGCAGGTGAAAAACAACCATACATCATGTCTCTCTCCCTACCCCCTCTCTAAAAATAATAAATAAAATCTTAAAAAAAAATACATTGCAGTAATTTGAGAAAATAATTTCTCAGAAAATTGCTTTTGTTTCAATGTTATACCACTGTTATCAAGAGTAAATGCATTTTTTATTTGATGTTTTAAGAAGTATATGCATTTACATCATTTTAGTCAATCAATATGTATTATGCAATATGTATAAAATATCAGTTTTGTTATATTGTTTGTATCCAATCAAAAAGCATCTAGAATTAAACTTAAGACTTGTCAGACAATAAACATAACTGAAATAAATGGTTATTTAAATGCTAAAATTATGTGAAACCTAAAATGTTAAAAATAGCTTTAGTCATATCTTCATTTCATTTATTTTTATGATTTTGAAAAATAAAGACTTGCTTCTACACTATAGTATATGCTATGATAATGGTGAATAACCACTTATGAAATAAATAAACTATTAGAACTCCAAAAATATTTCAAGTTAACTTCTTAGCTTTACAAATATTTCAATATATTTCTTTATTTTTTCTGAAATAGATGTGAGAAACACTTGGGTGCTTCATCATTCAGTTTAATGGTTATTATTCAGGGATCAGTTAAAAGCTACATTTAATTATTAAACAGCCTGAAATAAGTACTACAGAATATGAGACTATAGATCACAATTTTTAAGCACAGTGCAATTTATAATTGTGATGCTATACCCTTTAACTTGGCATGTTACATTATTTACAGCATTAAACAAATCATTCCTCAATTCTAGAAGCCTCTCAAAACAAGTATAAATAAGAGGCAGAAAGAGCTACACAAACTGTAGGCCAGATTTCCTTCCTTCTATATTCAGTTTTGATGTGTTTACATCAAGGTTTGCAGTTTGACCAGTTTTTCAGTTAGGAGCACCTCTTCTGTAGATAATAAAACTAATAGAAGAGCTATAAAACTTGCAAAATGCCATTACAGGGGTCCCATAAATGTAAAACTGCCAATAGAGTTTGGGGATTTACACCAAGTGTTTGTTCCCTGACAGAGGCAAACATGCACAAAGCCACTGCAATAACCCTTCAAAATCAGATACTATTCTGTCAGCTCAGTTTCACTGACAAAGGAGTCTCGGGCAGAAGCCAGGAGGCCCAGGTGCGCTATGTCGTGCCAGTATGCGATGTTGTCTAATATCAGATAGATGTGAGTGAGAGAAAATACTCCGAATAAAGCAGAGATAATAGCATGGACAGCCACTCATTGCAAAATTGCTTGCGTTCATCACGCTGTGAGCTTTGTATTAAATTCTTTCTGTCAAGTGGCAGGAATCACACGAGAAGTGCCTGAGAAAACCCTGCATGTAACCTTGGATAAGGATCTATAATATCAGGCTTTCATATGATAATGGCAAATGATGCCCTTTTTTGAAAAATTGCTGACTGGTAATGAAAGTCCTAATCAGATTGTGGTGGGGGAGGACCAGGAGGTGGGAGATGCTGCCTGCAACCTCCTTCCTTCTTCCCTGTCCCCTTAGCAAATTTAGCAAACTTGACAAGTGGGTGAGTCTGAGAGAATTTATCTTATGTGAATTTCCAACAAAGCCCTTGGGGTTGTTTTAGAAAACGAGCAGGTGGTTTAATAAATGCAGGGCTACCTAAGGCACTTTCATTAAAGGCTTTCTTCAGAAGACATCACTATGTTGACATTGTTCCTCTGCACCCCTCTCGGGAATATAAGCCTTACCTTTCTTCAGTTAAGAGTCCACAGTGTATGTTTACGTGAAGGCATGGAGAAATAAGTTTCACTTTGCCTCTTGGTGCACAAACTAACTGTTTGTAACACCACTATAGCTAGAAATAATATTCTTATGAGTCCATTGGTTTCTATTTGAATGCACAATTCCACACGGGGTAAAATGAGGACACTTTGGAAGATTTATCAGTGGATCTGATGAAGGTTGATCCTATGCCATTACTTCAACTACAGTAATGTCTCTTCCTTTGCTACTACAAAACAACATTTTAAAAATGTTAGAATAGCCCTGGCTGGTGACATAGTGAATAAGACACTGGTCTGCAAACCCGAAGGTCATTCATTGGTTTGATTCCCAGCCAGGGCACATAACCAGGTTGCAAGCCAGGTCTCCAGCCAAGTCCATGGCTGGAGGCAGGTGAAAGGCAACCATACATTGATGTTTCCCTCCTCTCTGCCTCTCTCACTTCCTCTTTCTCTGGAAATAATAGATAACATCTTAAAACAAAATGTTAGAGCTACATATTATTTTACTTTCTGAAAAACCAATCTATTAGAAAACCAGTAAGGACTAGAAATGCCTGGTAAGACATGGAAGTTGATCATTCCTATCAAGATTATGAGGTTCACTGGTAATGAAGGTTTAATATAATTTTTAACATCAGTGGACATGTTTTCTAGTCACAGAGAGCCGGGGTAAACCAGTGAGACTAATGAATATTTTCATCATTTCAGTGGACGTACCATCTGTGTAGGCTTCTCTGCGCAGGTGTCCTGGCTGGTGTTTCTGTTTCTTGGCCGGTCTGGCTTTCTGCATTACAGCAGCGCTCACGTTGCTGTCCGTGGAAACAGGACTTGTGGGTCGAGGGCACTGGGATGCATGGAAGTGTCGGCGGCCTAAGAAAGAACATCAGGGCCAAGCTCATCAGTACATTTTAATGATTAATAATAATAACAGTAACATTATGACTATTATAGTAGAGTAATATAACATGATAACTGGAAACATCCATACTTTTTAAAAGGTCTTAAAATATTTTAGCAAATAATATGACTTTTGATTCTCTGCTTGAGTTATCCACTGGGAAAAATACTCTTAAAAGCATTTCAGGCTTTTTAAAAAGAGACTTCATTTTTTAGGGAAAAAGGGAGAGAGAAAAGGTTGCTGTGAAAGAGAAACATCCATCCATTGCTTCTCGCATACCCTGAACTAGGGACTTGGATCCCAACCCAGGCACATGCCCTAACCAGGAATTGAACAGGCCAGCTTTTGGTTTGTGGGGCTGAGACCAACCCACTGAACTAGACCAGTTAGGGCTAGGTTTGTTTTTACGTTCTTTTGTTTTTCCCACAGTACTTTTATCCTGTTAAAGTTCACAATACCTATTTATTAAAGAAAAACATTCCAATTATTTTTGCAATTAACTTCACGAAAGTTATTGTTAAAATATATGTTAATTAAATTCTTGCATAATATACTCAATGTTGTTTTCTCAAGAGAGATAGCCAGAGTCCTTAAGAAATTAATGTTCTAAGTATGAACAGCACTAATTACATCTTCTATTTTAATTAAGTATACGAGTATGTTTGTTATTCTTTGAAGGCAAATGCCAGATATCTTAATATATTCTCCAGTATTTTTTTCTTAAAGTGTGCTGAAATTACGCTAAGTCACACATCTAATTAGACCTGCCAAAAATTACTTACACTCCTTTTTTAGCACAAGAAAGTAAGTTGCAAATTCTGTATATCTACCCTTCAGAGACTTCTATGTTTTTGGGTGGTGCAGAGGTGGGTTTTGTGTAGAAATACACCTCACAGATATGGTAAGTTTGGTTCTAGACCACTGCAATTAAACAAACATTACAATAAATGGAGTTGTAATATTTTTGCTGGTGGAGGGCCTTGCCTTCAATTTGTAAAAATACAGTATCTGTGAAGCATGATAAATTGAACCACAGGAAAATGAGTTACACATGTACTTGGTTTGGAGAGACACGATTCACTGGTGCCAGGGAAAACTGAATTTGCTAATCAGATGAGGTGCACTTGAGTATGCTCAGATTCTCTGGGTGTCCTACGGAGATGCTGTATTACAATGGCATCCAACATTTACTCCATAATGGCCATGGGGATCTCTGGGCCCTGTACTTGACCCTCACTATCTTGGTTTCTAGAAATCCCAGAAACACAAATTCAGAACTTTCTGTTGTAGCACAAGAAACTTCAAACAGACTTGACAGCATGTTTTTATAACTTTAAACAGGAGAATCCACATATAGTGAAATCAACACATTTAAAGATTCTAACTGAAGCATATTATAGACAAGCGAGAAGCAAATGTGATAGGATTATACATTCATATTAAGTCATATGATGAACAGTATCTTTTCCTGAAAGGAACATTTTAATTGGCAGAGGCCGATGTACATTTAGTTCACTATAATTAAAACCAGGAGTGCCACTAAATTATAATAAAATACTAAACCAAACTCTCTTTAGATGATGAAGTCTATTAATGTTACATATCCATGAAAAAAGAGAATTTCGATTGAGTTTGTTGGGGAGTGGATGGGTGGGGAAGGGGACAGAGGGGAGTAAAAAGGGGATGGATGTAATACAACAACAATAAATTAAATTAGAAAAAAAAGAGAATTTGGTTGACACTGAACCCATTATTCATTCTATTGCATAAGATCATCTACTGCTTGTAGACCCTGAGGCATACAGTCATTTACAGATGAATTATCAGTATATTTCTGTGTTTTGCTGATTTAATGAACTGAAACACATCCTTAAATGCAATTCAGAAAGCAGTAGTTTGCTATGCTTAATTTCATTTATTTTTTTTACAGAAGATTAAAAAATAAGGAGAAACAAATGTTATGTATGAAGTTAGAATGCTACTTATTTATTAGATAAGATAAGTAGGTTTGCATCTTATTCAGCAGCTACTAGGGTGGAGAGGAGGGATTTTGGTTAAATATAGAGACAAATATACATTTTATAAGAATAGGTTGAGGCCCTGATTGGTGGCACAGTGGATAAGGCACCAGCCTGTGAACCCAAAGGTTGCTGGTTCAATTCCCAGCCAGGGCACATAACCGGGTTGCAAGCCAGGTCTCTAGCCAGGTCCATAGCTGGAGACAGGTGAAAGGCAACCATACATTGATATCTCTCTCCCTCTCTGCCTATCCCTCCCTCTACAAATAATAAAATCCTAAAAAAAGAAAAAGAGAATGGATTGAAAGACATTTTCTTCCTGCAACAGTTTCTATTTTTAAAAGATTTTATTTATTTATTTATTTATTGAGAGAGGGGAAGAGAGAGAGAGGAAGAGAGGAAGAGAACACCAATGTGAGAAACATCCATCAGCTGCCTCTTGTACGTGTCCCCACCCAGGCATGTGTCCACACTTGGAATTAAACTGGCAACCAACTGAGCCACAGTGGTAAGGGCTCTGCAACATGTTCTACATAAATATTATATAGAAATAACTTTATGATCCTAGTTAAACTTTCTCTGATTATATTCTACACTGATAGAAAATGACAAAAAAAAAAAAAGGCAGCCCAATACCTAAAGAGAATATGTAAAGCTACCAATGTGATAGTTATTATATTAAGACAACTAAAACAACAAAATAGCCATTATTTTTTTGCTGTGATAGTCTTTTCCTTCACTTTCTTGCTGACCATATTTGCCTCTATGCTTTGTAATTCTTGGCTACCAGAAATACACATAAAGCATGTATATGAATATGTGTGTGTGTGTGTGTGTGTGTGTGTGTGTGTGTGTGTATGTTACATTCTATAGGAATAAAAATTATGTGATAAATATATGATTCAAATTTATGTTCATTACTCATGTTATTCATTTTCTAAGCAGGGCAGAGAGTAGGAGATAAGCAAAAGTGGGTTAAAACATAAGAATGGATATATATGGTAATTAAAAACATACTACTGGCAATGAATAGATAGAAACATACACATATATGTAACTGTTTGTGTTAACTTGCAAATTATTAGATTAACAATATTTAAGTGTGGGACATATTTATGCTTGGAAATGTATATCTCTGGTAAACATCTTTGAATCTTTCCAGCTAAATTAATATTCTAATTGAAAGAATGAAGAGAATGTGAGTGGAGGAGAATTAGTCCAGTCTACAATGGTGGACTGTCCTCTCTAGATATTAATCTATTCCCCTTAAAGAATTTCTAATAAAATGGGGTAAAACAAATAATAATAAATTTTATTTTGGTGACATTTTACACCTTAATGAAACTCACATGATACAAACCTCGTTTGTATGCATACCTAAAGAAATCAAATATATATTTGTTATCACTATCTTAAAAAGGAAGACATCTAAGATAGCTCCACTCCCATTCTATATGACTTATTAAGTAAAAGTAAAACAGAAGATTTAAAAATCCTTGTCAAGAAAAATAATCAAGCTATGTCATATTCTTGGACCTTGGTTTTCTTAAGCAGACAAAAAGGAACAGTAATAAAAGTTGCATTTCCATAGAGCATAAGATTATAGGAGAGGATCAGTGCCCGATATATGCCCAAGTTGGTGAAAAGTGTAGGACTTACCAGCAGCATCCTGCATTTGGCGACGTGCCACTTTCAGACCCGCATACTCCGCGGCTGCCGCTACTGCCTGGGCAAAGTCGGCATCGGTGAAAAAAGAGCCATCAGAAGAACTGACACTGGAGCGGCCACTGGAAATGTTGTCCTCCTCTGAGGCGGAGCCCCAGCCATTGATCATGGACCCAGTGACGGAACTCTCCAGGTCCCCGACACTGGAGGCCGGGGTCTGCTCAAGGCCGCGTAACAGAAGCCTTCTGGTCTGCATCTTCGCCACTTCCATCTCGGCTTCGTCTTCTTCCTCTTCAGGGGCATCCGTGTCCATATCCGAGACCAGGGGGCCTGAAATGTAGCCGTACGTGTGCGGTGGGGAAATGGGCCGCGGGGGCGGAGGCGGGCTCACCGGCTGTCTTCTGCAGGAGGACAAATAAACAGGCCTGGCTCAGCTCACAAGATGATAAATGAACCAAGAAATTCCCAAGCACCCGATTTCCTTTTTTCTTCTGTGGCTCTAATTTGTTCAGGACAAAAACGAATGCAAATCGGAGTATGTCTCATTTTGGTGTTAAGTTGGAAGAAATTTACCTCAAAACCAGTCATTTTTAGCCAAGCTGGGCTAATGCTTTGATTCAAATTTAATAGACATACACTCAGTTGTCTAAAAGTCTCCTTATGTTTTAAAACAGGGATTAAGTTCAGTTTAAAAAGGGAAAGTAGTACTTATTTTGACATTGATGCCTGAGTATTTGTCCAAAAAGTATTGGGTTATTATTGATAGTTTATTATTACTAAGGACAACAGACACTAGTCCAGGAGCAGAGTGTTCCATAAACATAGAAACACATTCCTTTCCCTTTCCCTCATTACCACCCCTACTGTTTTAAGCGAACATTCATGCATTTTGACTACAGACAGTAGAATTTGATAGAATTACAAAATTATACCTTTAGCATATGACACAATTTCTTTTAGATTTTATCCTATTATTTTTAAAAATGGCTATAAGAGCCAACAGCAATTTTTCTCTGAATTACTAGTTTCATTGAAAGTGATCAGCTATTTTCAAGTCTATTGCTATTAGCATTTTTTCACTTATCGCTTAAAGTAATTATTCTTGATGTCCTAGAATTAGTTAAGGACCAAAGCTGAGGACAAAATAAGGCAATATCCTACCATTTAAATTCACAGTTACCCATACTGTCCCAACCATATCTCCACAGAACTGGAAAATGAATTAAAAGTGACCCTTCAACCATATCCAACACCATCACCCACAATGAATATAAGATGACTAAGAAGGTCAAGGACATTTAGACAGTAGAAAGCAAGGTTTATGGAAAGAAGTTATTCTCAGAATGGGAAAATCCCAAGAGATTAACTCTTAAATTAGGAAAAGTGCCTGAAACAGGAAAGAGACACGGTGATTGCTAGTCAGATGATGGTTTTGTCAGTCACTTGCTCCACATCTGCAATGCAGTCTAACAAGGTCAATGAGAGGCCCCAGGGGCTGAGGACAACACCTCATCAATTTTGTGCTCCTGAGAAGTGAAGAGAAAAGATTCCATGTAAGTGTGCCAACCTGAGGGCTGGTGTTGGAGGGCAGGTGATGTTAGGATTTAGTGTCACTTACTGACCCCCCCCCCCTTTGGTTGGGCGGGTAGAATATATATGAATGCCACTAACTGGTAGTCCACTTGACGATGTGGCTAAATTATTCAAGGACTACACATGCTTAGAGATGCTTGCTGCCCAGGATTGGGTTCTTCACCAGTGGAGTTAGTTGGTACTAGCCCTCTGTCCTCACCATCTTTATGAAATTCATAAAGCAGGACAAGATAAAATAGTTGTTAGGGCTAACCAAGGAAAGGACTGGATCCTCATCCATTTGCCTTTTTATGTTCCCTCTGCTTTGCCTCACACTTAGGACAATGCATCTGAAAAGGGAGAGGAGGGAAGTGCCTAAAAGCAGATGATGCCCCCTTACTCCAGGCCACTGTATCCAGACAGCGGCAACCTGCGAAGGGCATCTGGAAGTGCACAATTACGGTCTTATAATTCATAGGACTGTGTCTTCAATGAAAAGAAAGCATACAAATAAAATGGTATAGGATCTGGTCAAGACTTAACAAAGGGGCCTATTAAACAGAAAAAGAATAGATCAATACAGCACAGCTTTTAGGGTAGGATAGCAGTTGTTCAAAGAAAAATGTTTTGAGCTTTTTATCCCAATGAATTGAGATACTACAATAAATATTTTATTAATACACATGTAAAAGTATTAATCATAATTATTAAAATACTATGACTCATTTATTAAGTACCTACTTTGTAACTAAGCACATTTTACAATGTTATCTCGTTTAATTCTTACAGTTTCCAAGATATTATTATCATTTTATTGATGAAGATATTAAAATTCAGGGGAATTAACTACCTTGACAAAATTCCCATACTAGTATCTATCAAATTAAAATTTAATCTCACATTGCATTTCTAAGGTCATGACCTATCTTCTAGGAACGATATTGAATGTATGTGCACACATACATACACTCATACATATATGTAATCATATACACTATTTGTATATATAGACACAGTTTTAAAATACAATGTGCTATTTTTTATTTGTGGGTGGCTTCTCATGCATCTGTGTGTGGTATTAGAAGAAAATGAAATGTGCTAAAGCTGAAGTTATTTAAGAGATTAATATGGATAATAGTTTCAATACGGAGTGTTATACACATAGGAGGAAAATCTTTGTTTAATTTGAATTGCAATAAAATACCATACTTAAAAGTCAATTTACAGTTTTTGTCAGCATGCACATCCAAAATACCACAAGAAATTTCTTTTTTAAAGACATGTTAAGCTTTTTAGTACAAAAGGGGCTATTTTGATCATCAATAAAGGGATACAGAACACCCAACTTCACTGTGAAAGGGTGCCAACATTGTTGTATTTGGTAATTCACATTCTGTGGAGGAAAACATCTTCACATTAAGCAAGGGCTGGCTTTTAACTATTACCATTCCATGTAAATGCTGTGGAAAGATAGAAAAATTTATTCAAACCATCTGTAAATAACGTAAGCCTGGGGAATGTGTGATAAATATGTATAGTTTGAAATATGTAATATATTCTATTTGAAGACAAAAAGCCATTTCAAGATCCTGCAGTCAAGCGGGACTGGCCACCAATGAACCTCAACCCTTTAGATCTGCTCCCCTTCCCCCACAGGGGTTTTGACATCTTCTGAAATAACGTACAAGTATACAACTGTGAATCACAACATTCCAGGCTCCTGCACAAATGATGTCTTCATAAACATGTTTAAGAAAAGAAGGGAATAATGATCGTAATTTATGAAGGCAGGTGTTTATAGTGTTCATCACATACCATTTACCAGGTAAAAAGACAAAAGGGAGAAAAGGTGTACCTTTGAGATTTTTTTCTGAAATTGTTGTTGCTTTAACGCTTTGTATAATAAACCACTACTGAGTTTGTAAATAGATATTTAATTTGCCTTTGTCTTTTAACTTTTTTTCCTTTCCAACTATATATTTGTCATGTTAATAAAATACATGTCCTATTCTATATATTTTACTTTTACTTTTCAAGAGATTTTTACTAAATATCAATTACAATAACTCAATAGGACTAGACACTTTTTGAAACAATATCTGTAAATAGGTTTAGTTATATTATTTTCACATTTATTGTCTGAAAGAGTCTTAAAATGTTGGTCACCTAATGTACCTAATAATAATGCATCTGAAATATGTGTCTAATTGTATATTGCAGTGTTAAAATAGGTCTAGTTCCATAATTTCTTAATATAGATGACAGTATTTATATATGTCCCTAATCAATAAACATCATGATGCTCTTCTAGGATGAGAACCTGCAAGTTGCCCATCTAGAGAGGAAATGGCGTTCTAGACTCCTACTTCTGGGGGGACCCCCTGACTCCTGCTGACCAAGAGAATGTGGCAGAAGTGAGACAACGTTAGATAATTACCTAAGTAGGTGCGTTTCTTGCCTGAAGGGACTTAAAAGTCCAGTGGAAGAGACAAACAATTAAATATGCAATGATAATGGAGTATTCACAAAGCTCCATGATAGCATGTCTAGGGTGTTGTGGAAACACAAAGACTTGGGTCCAGTCTCAGATTGGGACATTATGGAAAAATTCTATGGAGAGTATCTGCCACTTAATCTTAGATCTAAGGGACACATAAGTGTTAGCCTGAAAAAAGATAAGAAATAAATGTATTCCAGGAAGATGAGACGCATGTGGAAAGACCTTAAGGTGGGTAAGAACACTGGTCATTCCAGGAATTGCAAGAAACATAGAGTGAAGGCAACAGGAACAGTACATTGGGAGTGGCAATGGGTAAGAATGAGAAGGCACACGGGTCAGATCACAAAGGGCCTTGATTGCTATATTAAGGAACCTTGCCTTCATTTTAATGAAAACGGATAGCTATTGAGAGATTTTAAGCAATGGAGAGTCTTGATCAGTGTTGCATTTTAGGAAAAGACCTCTGCACAGTCTGCAGCGTGAAGATTAGGTGGAAGAAGGGACACAGCTAGGCAACAAGCCCACTTATGGACCATTATAATAATACAGGTGAGAGGAAGTGCCTGTCAGAAGTAGGAAAGTGCCTTTATCACCAGAGAACTGGGTATCGTTCCGAGAGATATTTAACCAGTAAAAATGTGTTGTTAACGAGAGCTTGGATATAAGGGTCTGAAGCTCTAGAAAGAAATCTGTAGAGCGAGAGCTATCTATTTTTAATGAGTGTGTCATCAGGAGAGTGGCAGGATGATGAGAAACAGAAGCCATCTACTGATGGGGCAGGCGTCCAAACAGGCAAGGCCTTGTAGAGAGGTTTCACTTAAGGACCTGACTGACATGGGAATTACAGCATGGCGTACTGTATCAAAAAGGTAGGCATGACTGAAATGTCCAACAAGGAACTATTTACATAAATTATAGCAGGCATTTGTTTTAACTGAGTAAATAAAAAGCTATGACATGGAAAAATGCACTGTTTAGTGAAGAGATTAGCTTTTAATTAATATTGTGTATCGCAAATGCAAAGCAATATGGGTATGTAGAGAAATGAAAAACAGAAAAGAATCATTACTGAGACCTTAACAGTGATTTGTTTCTGATTACATAGATCATTGGTATCTTTTTTTTTACATTTTTAAAAAGATTGTACTTAGTTATTTTTAGAGCAAGGAGAATGGAGGGAGAAAGAGGGGAAGAGAAACATCGATTTGTGGTTGCCTTTTGAGTGCCAGGTCACTGGTATTTTTGTAACATCATTCTATGTAACTTTAATCTCCAAAAATTTTCATAGTGACCATGTAGATTACACCTTTATCATAAGAGAACAGTAATAGTATTTTGGTTTAATAGGCTTTCATCTGCTTCTTATTAGTGACTGTGTTATCTTCAGCAACAATCCTAGAAATAAAATTCTTAATAACTTTCTAGATTAAAAATCATAATTTTAAAAAAGTCTGAATTTAGTCAAACAGGTTTTTAAGGGCAGGTACCCAATGCATTTCTTGGTTCTATAATACATGGCCCCGCATATTTACATGGGTATTCATCTCCCCTAAGCAAGAGGGGTGGGTCAACTTCTATTCTCCTGTTGTGTCAGATTCCATTAATCAAATACTTACTGAAGAAGGCATGGTGGAGCTCAACAACAGGAGTAAAACCTCAGATCTTCCCTCAAAGAGCTTTTAACTTAAACAGGGAAACTGAGATACAAAATGGTAAATGTTAATGCAACTTGGTAACTGACTAGTGTGATAGCAGAGCTGTGAATAGACCATTGTGAAAATAAAGAAAAGGACAGGTTCATTCTGCCAGGAAATCAGAAGAACGTTTCACGGAAGGGGTACATTTGAACAGGGCTCAGAAAGATGACAAGTGCTTGCCAGACAATCAAAGAAACAGCGTGTGCAAGACACGTCCGTGTTCTCAGTGAGGACACCACGCAAGTTGAGTGTTTTAGTGATGGCATAGGAGGCGAGAGGGGCCTGTCTCTCCTGCCAGCTGGGGAGCAGCTCTCTGTGGGCTGGAAAGTGGCCCTGCTGATCTGGCTGTTGGGGAGCTGAAGACAAATTCAGGGAATTTCCAACAGATTAATTAGAAAAGTGGATGTGGGAAGGAATTGGAAGGGAGGGAGGGAGTAAAGGGGAAAGGACTATGCAAAGCTCTGAATCCTGGGCTAAACAATAAGGCTTGACTCTGAATGGGGAATAACAGTTACAGGGCTTTCAGTAAAAGAGGATAATGTAGAGCACGGCCAAAAAAAGGCAAAAAGGAAGAAATGTAAAGATCTGTTCAAAGATATGGCAGTATTTCAAGAGACAGAAACACAGGGTCTGCCCTAGCCCTGTACCAATGAAAGCAAAGGAACAAAATCAGGAGGTATTTTGGAGTTAGACTAAGGGGACTGGAGATTAACTTAACTTGAGGAATGATAAGAAGACAACAGAAAAAAATTAAACAGTAGGATAATTAAGCTGGTTTAAAAATTGTTTTGTGATCTTTCCTATTCCTTTGGCTATTTTATTTTTAATACATCAGCCAGGCAAATAATGACTCATAATTCTAAATAAGAGAACTACACAGAAGGAGAAATAACACATTTGAAATGTCAAATGCAAAGACACAGAATTTGGTTCTGGACATGTGCAGTCTGGGATGTCCAAGTGAAAACACCATACTGTTCAATTACCAGCATGATAGGTTTGCACACTGATGGGTGATTGCTAGAATTAGTGGCGTAAACACATTGTAAGGTACAGAAATGCTGAATCACTATATTGTACAGGTGAAACTAATATAACCAACATCATATTGTGTATTAACTATATTAAAATTTTTTAAAAAGAACAAGAAAGAAAATTCACAGTGGTGCTCAATAAAAAGGGCTGGGCCAGCTGAATAAATTTGAAAGCCATCAGAATATAAGTAATAGTTGAAGCAAGTGTTGTGATAGCATAAGGGTAAGGACAGCAGGGAATTTTTGTTTGTTGAATACTTACCCTGCTTCAGATACATTATATACATTATCTCATTTATTCTCCCAACAACTTACACAATTGCCATCACTGCAGAAAGCTTAAGTTTGATAAAGATGTAGAAGCCTATAAATTGATGATTAGGAAGCTACTTCCACTAGACTGAAGGAAGCAAAAGAGTAGAGGCCAGGATACAATGGGTTGAGGTGTAGCTGGGGATTGGGAAGAGAGAAATGATTAAACAAAGTGTAGAAGGAAAGAATAACTAGGAGGAGTTACCAGTGAAAAGGAAGAGGCTGGAAAGTCAAGATAGATAAAGGAAAACCAATTTTTTATTGGTTTGATTGAAGTGGAGAGAATGACGGAAGGAAGAAGCTTGCTAAGAAAATACTGGGTGCCTACTGGAACACAGAGGGAATGGTGAGGAGACAGGCAATTGGGGAGAAGGAAAGAAGAACACTATGGTATTTCAGAGCTAAGAGCATGTATTAGACTCTCATTTGCTTTGGATAGTAGAGGCAGAGATGGCTGTTGACCTTGATAAAGAAAGGAGATGCCTTATTTGTACTCAAATTTTCATGAAATTCCATGTGTTAATAATATTAAGTTTGAATGTATGACAATCCAGCTTCCTTTTTCTCATAGGAGGAGTTTTAACTACTTTCATTTTACAAAATATATCATTTGAATTTGGTAGTAACTTCTTACTGATATAATACATTGCAAATTCTATTTTAATCAACACAATTCAAGTAGTATATACCAGTATTTGTTATTCATTCAAGAACACTGAAGGGAGATCTTCTAAGGGAAATAATACACTCAGTTTCAAATGATGTTAGGAATACAGGAAGTAATATATGTATAATATAATGTGCCAAGGGCAGTAGAAATAATACAACCAAAATCATCTACAATAAGAGAAGAGCTCAGATGATGCAATAATAGCTTTTATGTGGTAAAAATGACAAGCGAAGTATTTGTATACAACATATGTATTAGTTGGCAATGTTAAATATGTTTTAAAAAGTCTAATTCCCAGCCAGGGCACATAACCAGGTTACAAGCCAGGTCTCCAGCCAGGTCCTTAGCTGGAGGCAGGTAAAAGGCAACCATACATTGATGTCTCTCTCCTTCTTTATCTCTCTCCCTTTCCCTCTCTCTGAAAATAATAAATGAAATATTTTTTTAAAAAGTCTAACACACACACAGATTATTTAGCAACTTGGACAAAAGGCCTCTAACCTAACATCTCAATCTAAATAAAGGTACATAAAGTCAACATAAAAGGAATATACCAAACTCATTCTTCTGCAATATTAGGGAACAAATCATTCTGTGGACTTAATTTAAAAAGACAGAACTTAATTTAAAAATCTGCTTTTCACAGACCAAATGCACAAGGAAAACTAAAATACAAAAGCATTTGCCATCAATAAAATGTTACAAGATTAGTAAACCATATATTTGCTACATAATCTCCATGTGTTTATAAATGCAATTATCGTAAGTGGGCAAATATTAATGCACATTATTTTATGGTGGCAAGTTCACTGGGATCAATTAACTTAACGTTCTGGTCAACAGTATTACTTGATATGCTAATTACCAGGGTTTACTGAGTGACGATACTGGGAAAAGGCTCCTGTGACATGGAATTTACTTCATGGAACAGCATCTATAAACGCTACTTACAAGGGGAAATCACCTGATCCTAGCAAAGAAAGCAAGTGACAACGTACCTCCGGTCGGCTTGGTGCTGCATGTGGCTCATCTCCTCTGGGCAATCCTGCAACATGGGCTGGAGCTCCTCCTGCGGAGAGGGGGTCAGGGTAGCTGTGGACTGATGGCTGTAGGACACGGCAGCTGGAGAGGAAGCTGCTCCACGAACAGGGGGGGTGGGGCCGCGCTCATCCTCTTCCTCTTCTAGTTCATTTTGTTGTAAATACATCCTTGCTGGGGGCACCGGACACGGCATTTCTTGATCATAGCTAAAACAAAGTATAACGATACAGATATTAAACATTTATTATTTTAAGGATTTTATTTATTATTTTTGGAGAGAGGGGAAGGGAGGGAGGCAGAGAGGGAGAGAAACATCAATTTATGGTTGCCTTTCACCTGTCTCCAGTTAAGGACCTGCCTGGAGACCTAGCTTGCAACCTGGTTATGTGCCCTGACTGGGAATCAAACCAGCGACCATTGGGTTCTCAGGCCAGCACCAATCCACTGAGCCACCAGCCAGGGCTACAATATGTAGATTTACTTTAGGTAATTCAAGTAAACTATTTGTATAGTTAATGGAGTGTCAGCCTTGAACTGGTTTTTAAATATGAATGTTCTGGGCCACATGAAGGAGTTTATTGTTAAAAAAAAGTTCACCATCAAAAAGGCTTGTGAATTACTATATATACATTATACATTGTATGTTTATATATATATATAGTGTATATGTATATATACACTATATATATATATAATCTTTTATTTGAGGGATTACAATTTACATTGGCATTTTATAGGTTCTGAGAAGTCATGCAATAAAAAATCTAACGTACTTCTAAAATGTGTTGGATATATTCTTTCCCTCCAACTCAACATGATCTCTAAAGGACAACTCAAAGATGGTCTTCCATATGACTCAAAAATGATACACTAAACTCTAAAATGAAATTACTCTTGATCAGAGGGAAGTATATTAGAGACCAATTTATTCAATCCAATACGACTTATTTTTACTCTAAAATGATAACACCTAGCTCTTTAGCTGAGCATAAAACAAACTTGGATTGCATTTGAAATAATGAGTAAAAAACATTCATTATCTTAAATAAAATAATAAATGAAATATTAACTAATAAAATTCCAGTTATTTCTCTCACAGAATTATGTAAAAGCTCTAGATGGGTATAGGAGGTATTAAAGCCTTTGCCTTTTCTCCTACCCCAGTGCATATGGTTATTGATTAGAATGGTGCTGATTTACTGCATTACACACATTATGCTCTTGTGATTCCTCTCTCTAGTTCATTTTTCACCATCTGCTTTGTTTACCTAATCTCCGCAAAATTGAGGATCATGTAATGTTTGAATCTTCTCCTTTACTAATCCCACTGTCTTCTTTCCTTTGTCAACAAATAACATAGCAATTTCTTCATTCTTCCAAACTGGAAATCTTGTAGTATTTGTGAATTATTTCTCTCGCTCTTTTACTTCAAACTGTTCCCCAGTTCATTTCTAAAAGCTCTTTAGACTATATTCCTCTCTTTAAATCTGTCATATGTGCTACAACAATAACTTTTTAATCAATCTTTTTGCCTCCAGTCACTCTTTCTTCATTCTCCTATTGCTTCCAAAATTATTTTATTATAATATGCATCACTCCCAGGTCATTCATTTGCTCCAAAGAAATAAATGACTATCATTGCCCAGAGAATACAGTCTGAGTGCAGACAAGACATTAAAGTATTTGCATATCTGGTTTATATTTGCCTCCCCAGCTTCCACTCACTCCCTACCATGTGTTTTATGTTAGTGCCCCAGAATTCCACATCCCTGTGTGGTCCCAATGTCCACAAAACCCCTCCACTTGACTGAGAACGTTCTCATTCGTCAAAGTCAAGAACAAAAGCCAGCAGACGCGGAAACCCAGTTAGATTCAGCCTTTCCCTTGGGAGCACAGTTGTGTCTACTGCTTTTTCCTTTTTAAAACTATATCCAGCCCTGGCTGGTAGCACAGTGGGTAAGGTGCCGGCCTGCGAACCCAAAGGTCGCAGGTTCGATTCCCCAGCCAGGGCACATAACCAGGTTGCAAGCCAGGTCTCCAGCCAGGTCTGTGGCTGGAGGCAGGTGAAAAGCAACCATACATTGATGTCTCTCTCCCTCTCTGCCTCTCTCCCTTACCCTCTTCCTAAAAATAATGAAATAAAATCTTAAAAAAAAAAACAAAACTATATCCACTTATTTCATTTCAGTCCTTGTTGGCATTTTTTTTTAGCTAAAACACTAATTAATGTTGTTGTTATCATGGCCTAGAAAATGAACTTTTCAAAGTACAGCCAAACCTCATTATTTGCAGATTCCATATTTGCAAACTCATCTACTTGCTAGAATTTCTCTCTAATGGATAGTCAACAGACATATGCAGGAGGTGAAACAGATGAGCCAACCTAATGAACACATTACTGGCAGAGATCAAACAAGGTGAACACTCCACCTTCTTGTTTCTGCTTTCATACTGCACGTAAGTGTCCTTTCCGTGGTCTAGATAGTACCACATTGTTCTTGCTCTCTTTTTATTTGATTTGCATTGGTGACTTCCATGTTTAAAATGGCCCCGAAGTTTAGTACTTAATTGCTGCCTAGTGTTCCTAGGCAGAAAAAGGCTATGATATGCCTTAATGGAAAAATATATTAGCTTATTAGCTAAGCTTTGTTTAGGAATGGCTTACAGTACTGTTGGCTGTGAGTTCAATGTTAATGAATCAACTATCCATATGAAGATGTCCTTAAAAATACACACAAAACAAGAGGCTGTTTAGGTTTGAATTGGTTGACAAAAATGTGACCAGGGACTTGCAGGAATCCAACCCTGTATTTTCCCTAGGAACAAAGGTTCAATATTTGATAATTAAGTGATTGGAAAATAAAAACACAGAGGCTTTGTTTTCTGGCATAGTTGGAACTACAAAACTGTTTTGTGTGTCTGTGTCTATGTCTGTGTGTGTGTATGTGTACAGAATGAAAGAAGAAATTTTTTCTATGATAGTCACTAAAAAGACTGCACATTCAGGTAGATCTTGTAGGTTTTGTGTTTGTTGCTGTTAATTCCCTATGCTGGGTGAGTTAGGAGGTACCAGGTCCAGTTCAACAGAATTTGGAGTGTGGACAAAGCATATGAACTCTCTAACTGCTGTCATGTGGATTATTCGCACTTGCGAAATCCTTGTGAGGGACAATTCAGTCAAGTTTAAATTCCTATAGTTTTCAGCATAATGTGAGACCTAAGAACAGTTTTCAGGATACTATATTTTGTATCATAAATCTACAAAATTATTATATGAAAATTCAGAAATGTGTAACAGAAGTTCTGATATCTGAAAATCATAAAATCCTGTATATGTTGTAATTTATGTGATCTCACTATATATTTATGCCTTTATATGTAAATTGTATGTCATATAACATATATGAAATACATGTAAATTGTATATACGTGTGTTTGTGTATATATTCATGATGCATAATCTTTAAGTTTCAAAAGAAGCTTCAAAGGTACACATTCCTTTTTTTGGCAAGACTGAAGAGGATTTTTAAGTCCTGCTGATTTATCAATATTGTTTTATTTAGAGCCACGTATTTATGTATCTTAGGAATCAGTCTGACCTTGGTGATCTAGTTTAATATTTACTTATCACGGGATTAAGAACTCATATGATTCCACTTACATTTGTTCTAAAATTCCTCTTACCTTTCGTCTACAGAAATACTGTACTCCTCACTATTGCTATGAGGAGGAGGATGCGCTGGGGGAGGAGGAAGCAGGTCTGCCCAGTTCATGCCACCCTGTTTAGGTACTTTGGGTGTCCGTGCTCCTTTCTTGTGCCCTTGACTCCCTTGAAAAGAATTAAAATTCAAATATTTTATTTCCGGCCTTTAAATTTTTTCTATTATCCATGGGTTAATTATTTTCTGTAAATGTGATCTTATAATTCATATATATGGAGGAAAACACACTTCTCAAAATTTTTAAACATAATTTTGCACAACCGATGATGTACAATTTAGCTGCAAAATAAATAGCAAAAACGCAATAAAATCATAAATGAATTTCACAAGTAATATCATTAACAGTGATCTTACAGCAATTAATTGCACTATGGATTATCATCTAAAACAAATGAACTGTATATATATTTTCTAAAGTTCCTTTCCACTTTTAATTACTGGAACTTAAAATACAATATGATACAGATACGATCTATTAGAGTTCTGCTGTTGCATTAAATCACTGAATATATATAATTTGTACTTGTCCATTGAAATGTTTTAGGCATAATGAAATTACTAGGTTTTGTCAGAATGCAGGTGTAGATGAAAATAATTGCTGGAAGAACTAATATAACAATAAAAGAAGCACAGAATGATTTTTAAAAAGGGATGAAGTGTATTTAACCACTGTTTCTATAAAATTATAGCCTAGAGTAAAATGAAGTTTCTTGCATATTCTTAGAAGTTGGAAATAGCCCAATTATTCAAGTGCCCCAGTGTTCATATTTTAGATTTGGCATATTCTTTCAACATAGGGAGCTGCACATTTTAGAGTATTAATTTTAAAATAACTTGGGTCAAAAGCTATTTTGAGATAAAATGGTCTTTATCCTCCTCCTCCAATATGATACATTTTAGATACTTATATAAATTATACACAGTAATTCTATAATCGTTTTTCTTACGTGAGCCCTTAAATTCTGTGAATTAACTTGGTCTTTTCCATATTTTCTAACTTCTTTGAAATAGTTCCAAGTTTCATGGGTATGAAATAGGTCACACACGCCTTATGTTTTTAAGTCACATGGGCATTTTCAGTCAAATGGCAGTGTTTATTAAGCCAGACATTCTTGCATGGGTATGTTGCTGCACCGGGTACAGGCTGGAAGACAGGCTGTCATTGATAAGTTACGCCTGTCAGGCCTCTGCTTGTGTCCCCAGTCTTCCCTCCTGTGCTCAGTTGTCCTGCATGCAATGGCTGAGCACTTACTGGAGCTGACGATACCAGTGCCTTCCTGGTCACTTCCTGCTCCACATCCCCTCTCACCACTCCATCCACCCTCAGACCTAACATTACACATCTCCCCCACACTTCATTTGCTTGCTTCCTTCTTTCCTTAATTACTACCGTATTTCACATTTTTTTGTATCTGTGCATCAAATATTCACAGAATATGTAATAATAAATAGCAACAGAACATCAAAATCTAGGTATCAAAGCTGAGGGGTGAGGAAAGCCAAATGAATATTAATAACCCAGGGTCATATTTTCCCCTATAAGTTATGATTTTCCAAGTGGCTCGAAATTTAAAGATGAAGTGGCATAAGATGACTCATATGAACTAATATGAACGTATTTCCTATGGTTTTCACAAGAGCAGATCTTTGAGAATTTGAGATATTGATTGTTAAAAAAAAATCAAACAACATGTGGAAGTATAGATTTAAAAAATAAAGAGCTATTTCTAAGCTTTTTTAATTCAACATGGAAAGCATTCAGGGTAGAAACTACCAAGTCACTATGTCTTTAGTCAAGGAAAGATAAGAAAGTGCAAATGCCACATTCATTACAAGAGAGGGGTAGACACATTTGGCCAAAAGCACCTAGCAGCAGTTTTAGTCCAGATACGCAAAAGTGGTATTTCTACCCTGTCCTGGGGAAACATAATAGAGTCAAGATCAATTGGTTTTGTTTTCACTGTGGTGTGACTTGCCACATGTTAGTTCTAATAATGAACTGCTTTTAATTAGAAAAACAGGACTTAAGTACCAGCGAGCTCCCATCTGCAGCCCCTACCAGGAAAACAGCTGGCGAACAGCTGCAACAGCATGAAGACCACAGGGAAGAGGCCTCAATGAGGTTTCTGAGGTACTTGCAGGCTGAAGTTGGGAGGTTGCTTTATGATGCTTGGAGCAAGAATTATGGGAAGAGGGAAGTTTTCAAATGAGGCAGGTTCCTACTATACCTAGATACCAACAAGATCTCATGATATTGTCTCCAAGGCTTTCGATTCTGCTCCTTTCAAAATTGTATGTGCTTTTACAGTGTTGTTTCAAACGGTAACAGTTAGCAGATTAACTTTGTGTGCAACATTTTTTAGTTATAGTTTGGCCAGTGGGGCAGAGGTGGTGGTGGTAAGGAAGTTTTGACAACCTTTAAAGGCTACTTCATGCTTCTGGCTTCATTACAGCTCCTCAACAAGGAGGAAAATAAGCTCAATCTTTGTTACCAAAAAGAACATGTGACAGTTTAGCCAATAAACAGTCCTTCAAATTGCAGAGACAAGACCCAATATGATTCAAATTATATAGCGACAGACATGTCATATACACACATCGGTTCATTAGCATTCAGTTCATAATCTTGGAATGCACCACCTATCACAAGGAGATGTAGACTTTCTCTTTTGTTCCCCTTACTTACCAGATGTACTACTGCCCCGATCTGAACTATTGTAGGATCCTCCTGTGTTCTGGTCGTATGATTGGTTGTATGGGATAGTTGGAGGAATTGTGTCATTTGCTCGATAATCTAGACATTTTGGATAAAAAAATTAACATTTATTTTCTCTTTGGTATTTTAGTCATTTACCAACAATTTAGCTTTAAATCATCATGTTGATCACTTGCTAACATGTACGTGATGTTAATATGTGACTATTCCAAAGAAAAAGTAAAAAAAAAAAGAAAAGACCTTTACACACATCTCCCTTAAGGCTTATAAAATACAGATTCTTTGTATCCTCTTCTTTATATGAATTAGACTAAAAATAGATGTGAACAAATCCTATGAGAGACGATTTCTTCTCTTTAAATTATTTATAAATCAGCTATGACAGAAATCAGATTTGCTTAACTTATCTTAATAAATATAGTACCAAAATCATTTTAACAATAAGAACTCTGGAAAATATGTATTTGAATCATAAAATAGTAAGTAAAAAAATTAAAACTTGTCAGCAAGATTATATCTAATAAAGATATATCCATGATAAGAAAACAAAGTATTTCAATCTGTCACAGAGGCAGAAGGGAAAATCCAAATGATAAACTCACTACTGGAATGTAACAAGTAATAATCTGTCATTCTCATTGCATGCCAAGTCTTTATTATAGTTTGACATACCAAGTCTGTTTACAAGCAGTATAAACAATAAACCAGAGCTCTAAAATATTTGTACAGAGGACTGCCAGACCTTTCCCAAGTCCACAGTAAAGCCATATATGATGGAGGAATAATATAACAATAGTTTGAATTCTCACTGTAAATGCTATGACTGCAGAGCAGTCCTATTCATCTTTGTCAGCCTTTGTCATGAACTTGTCCAAGAGTCTTAATAAATATTTATTGAATTGAGTTATTATGCCAATCAAGTGTATTCTTAAACTTAGAAAAAAGGAAGATGAATGGATTATTAAATTAAAACATACAACACTAATTTAATCAAACAAAATAGTGGGCTTAAGATATCTTTTGTAATCTCTAACTGTAGTCTGTTTTATTTTTGAAAAAAGAGGTCCCAACTCAAGCCTTACTGAAATAAATCTATACCTCTAATTATCTAAAATAAAGTGTATCTTTTACCTGAACACTTGTACAAGATTGCCCAATCTATTCAAATTGGAGCAATCCCTTTTTTCTTTGTGGTGTAACTTTGCAAATCCTGTTACTAAATCCTGAAGGACTACAAAGAAATCAAATACCAGTCTCTTCAAACTCGCACATATTACAATAGAGAAACATTCCCCTCTGGCCATAAAAATACCATTCTGCTGCGACAAGTTAACACTAAACTCAATTTATTTCAGGTTCCATCCTGACAAACTTCAATCAGGTCAACCAAGGAAACTTAGGATCTAAAATCATACAATGCAGCAGTCTTAGTAATCATGTGAGGTGAGAGAGATACAACAAATTGAACCACTTCTCTAGTTCAATTTAATTATTTTTCTTCAGTTTGATATAAAAATGCCATTCATTTATATGACCATATAGAAGCAATTATCTTCCATCCTTGAGTGGAAAAATAGGATAGTCTATTTATTTAAAATGTGAGGTATTGTGCCAGTTGTACATCTGCCTTATGAATAAAAGATTGTCTGTCCTAAGCAATCCCTCACCCACGATTAAATTTAAATTAATCTCAAAACCATTTGAAAATACTTATATTTATTTTAAAATCCATTTCCAAGGTTATTGTTGTGCTAATTAACTCTTTGACACTGGAAATTTTGAGATCAACAGCACGAGAAAACCTTGGTAACAAAAGAAAGGTTTCACTTAGGAGTGCCAGCCAAGTTTCGGGAGTCTTCTTTCGGCAGAAGACTTAAGGGTAACAACACAGAAAAGGATGGAAAAGGATGGGGAGGAAGGCAAAGCGTTTCACCTTTGTTCAGCTTGTTTTGCTCCATGATGTTGTACTGAATGGGGGCCACTTCCTGCTTCTGCTGCCCTGGCGGTTTCCAGTGCTTCTCGCTGGCGTCCCCGCTGCCGTTGTTCATGTTGTTGCTGAGGTTTGACTGGATGAGCTGGGTGGTGGCATACGGAGTGGGCTGCCCTGATGGATTGACAAAACGCCCGTCCTTCAGATTTGGGCTATTGAAGGTTTTCATCTCATTGATTTTGTTACTAAGGTCCACATCACCATAAACAGTTGACTCAGGGAGCATCAGATTGGTTTGTTTGTTATCCAGTTGGTTGTTATAATTTGCTATACAATCAGCTATGTGTAATGGAGAGGAAAAGGAAAAAGTCATTCTCCATGGTTATTCGTTTAAATTTCTTTGTATGTAGTTTGCGAGTCACAGTAAAATTGTTATGCAAAGAATAAATAGGGTAAAAAAAGATTGATGAAATGGGCCACGTATTGTATTTACGTATGTTTTCTAAAGAAAACAATTAAAAGTTGAGGAAATAAGAGGGCATACAGAATTTATATAGAGACTGTGAACTAGTAGCTAGTGCTACGTAGTAAATTTGCCCAATTTAAGATATTTTTAATAACACAATTAATAGAAATCCCACCAAAATGAAATATATATGAATATCTTTATGGGTCAAATTTAAGTTTTCTAGTCTGGGGTTGTTGAACTATTTGAAGCTACTGGTTAGCTACCGAAGCAACAGAACAAAGCACGTAAGGTCAGAATCCAAACAATCCTGTAAAAGAACATGAGATTTAAATATTTTATAAAGTACATATACTCAAAAGACATGCGAAACATAGGAGTGATAGTAAATAGTACTCAGGAAATTTTTATTAGTTCTTCTCTTGGTCATAACGATAGTCACTGTAAGGGAAAGATGTTAATCATTTTTTCGTGGTTTTATAATGACACCCCAAGAATGACAATAATGATGGCAAAATGAATCATAAGTAACCAGGGTAATCTAATCAAATAAAGCCTGAAATAATAATCAATGATAGTTACTAACTCAATTTCCCACTAATTTTCCCTTGAAATAGTTGAGAATGAAAAAACTGATACACACACACACACACACACACACACACACACACGATATACAGGTCTGTCCCGAAAGTAAGCCAATGTGGCACTATAATTAAGACAGTTTGTACTTGATACTTTTGGGACAGATTATATACATAAATATAGACTATATATATATATACACACACAGATATATATATATATATATATATACACACACATACACACGTATACACACACACCCACATCCACAAACACATATATACGTATATATGTATGTACGTGTGTGTGTGTATATATATATATTTAAAACCTGCAATTCAAAACATTAAAAAAGCAGAAGAAAATAGAATCATAATTTAAATTTAGTGAAGTTACAATGGTAAAAATACCAGTATGCTATTTGTGTAGTTCACAGTGGCACCAACATGAACAGGTCACCTTGAAGGTTGGTTTTCAACCGGAGAGCTTTAAAAAATGTTGACATGGCTGCTATTGCAAATGTAAACATGAATATAATCTTAAGAAAATTTGCAATTTCTCTTTAATACTGAATTCAAATATTTGGTATTTCAATAATACATGATCAGGGAGCAGGAATATTTGATTTATCTGGGCTTTAGTAATTCTAATTTCTATTTTGTAGGTATTAAGTTCTGTGTAATAGCAGTTAAGAGATGTTATTAAAGGTCATGCAGATTTGGCAATCTTGTTTTTCTCCCTAGTCTTTCTAAATGAGTGCTATTCAACAGAACCTTCTGAGATGATGGACGTGTTCTATTCTGCACTGTTCACCACAGTAGCCACTAGCCACATGAGGCTACTGAGGACTTGATCATGACTCGTAAGAGTAAATAACTGAATTTAAATTATGTTTAAACTTAATTTAATTTAAACATAATTTAAATTCAAATAGTCACCTTCTGCCAGAGGCTACCATAATGGATAGCATAGCTCTACATATTAATTTAAATGAGTATTGTCATTTATTTCTCTCCTATAAAGTTCAGTGTAGTCTTTCTTTTATTTATAATTATGTGAGCACCTATCTATTTGGACAACTAGAATAGTGACCTCTAGAGAACACGGGCTTGGTCACATGGATATGTTATATTCATATCCATATGCATAGACTCATCATTTCAAGGTTAGAATTAAGATTATACTACGATTGTTCTTTATACTATATAACATCTTTTCTTAAATGCCATCTTCTCTTTCCCTGTTCTTTAATTCAATAGGATATTTTACTCCTATAGTAATATAATCTGACTCCTTACAATTATTTTAATATTTCCTGAATGTTGGGGTTTTTTAAAACATAAAAATAACCTGTAATTTTTTGTTAATTTCTTCAAATACTGCATACTATACATGTTTTAGCACAAAATGTTAGCAAAGTAATTTACTTATACATATTTCTGAACCTGAAACACAAAGTATAAAATAAATGTATGCATACACATTTGCAAAAGATATACATACATATTTTATATGTACAGATTCACATATATGTATGCATTTCCTCAGGATTTCTATCTATATTATAAAAATGTGATTTTAAATTTCAGTTAATTAAAAATTTTTATTACTGCTAAGTTTTAACAGCAGTAATAATAACAATTGTGCAATTAGTGCTGCAGAATTGTTATTATCACTGCTATTAAAGAATTTGGTTCATGCAAACTATAGATTTACTGACATTTTGATGTTTTATTCTCCAAATCTTGAAAAGAATTAAATAATAACAATTAAAAATATTAGCTCGAAAGAGTCTTATAAAGGTGAAAACTTGAACATAATTTCATTTTTCCTAATTTGCTTCAGATCCTACAGTTTTCATTCTCTACCCTCCCATCAGATACTGGGAAACATTTTTGTGGGAACGTGAGATGTGGAGATACAGGGATGGGAAGAATAAGCAGACTGGGTTGCTACCCAATAGTCAGCACTTGATGAAAATGTTGATCAAATTTTCCTTTCCAGCGCAGCGAGAAGAAAGGAAATTTATCTCCTTATACATAGTTCCTTACAAGCATATTTTTATCAGTATGTCATGGGCCTCTAACCTGGGCGACTGTAGGTGGTCAGGTTGCTATCACTGTTCCCACTGCCAGCTGTGCAGCAGTTGATGGAGCAGTCGTTGTGATTGTTACCAGTGTTAGGCCATGTGTCTGCCAGCCAGGGCTGTGCAGCAGGTTCACTGATGTTGAGAAGTCCTGGCCTAAAGAAAAATAATATATAGTAAGCCAATAATATTTCTTACTCAGATTTATAATGAATTCATAATTCTATTATTCTCACCAATAATTTGGTCAACTATACTGAAATTACATTATTATTTCTTTTATTTTACACACAAGATGACTGTAATGTAATATTCCGGGATGGGCTTCAGTTTCTATAACCATAACTTTGTAAGCTGACAAAGCGGTGCTTTCATTTCATTTCATTTCATTTCACAGTGTATCATTTGCAATGCCCTATTCCACCTTTTGTCACAGTGACTAAAAAGCAAAACTGAACCTATGAATATAGATACATCATTTTTAGTGTTTCAGTAACCTAAATACCATAGCTACAAAAGTTTACATTTCTTCATTTCTGACCCCTTAAAAATATCCTGATTCTTCTCACAACTTAAAAAAATGGAACAAGCATCTCACTTAAGCAACGGATCACAGTAAGAACATTTGCATATTTTTCTTCAAAATGATTATTTCAGAAATAGTGAATTTGGGGCTCTGTGACATTTTGCAGAGAGCCTCATCAATGTTTCAGTGCACAGGTTTTTAAGCTTGTCATTATTTTCTAATGGGGATGATGTAAAATGCATAAATCCCTATATAAACAAAAGAAAGCTACTGAATTAAACCTGGTAAAACTTAGATGTTCCCTATAAGAAATATTGGTGCTCATGTCTGTTTGTTGTTTTTCTTTTTTGGTGCAACAGGTATTAATCCTCTTTCCTTGTGAGTTGAGAATGCAAAGCACATCAGCAACTGTTAATGGGAGCCCTGGATCACCAGTGCCCAAGATGCTCACTGGAGGCCAAGAGAGGCAGTGCTGGCATCCTTTTCCCACACTGACGACTTGATACCTCAGCAGAGAAGGTGCTGTTGAGACCCACCACAAACAGACTGGGACTCCGGGTTCTGCAACGATTTTCTTCATGATTCCATTTAAGTACAACAGCCATGCTTGTCCTTTTATTGGGAAGCAAGAACCTGACCTTCCACTCTCCAGGGTTCTTATTCTGACACAGTCAACTGACAAATACTACTATGCAAATGATGGTGGTTTGTGAAATAATTCATTCTAAATGAAGGTTATAGATTTATAACTTCTATATCTTTCCTCATGTAAATATACATATATGTATGTATGTGTATGTGTGTGTGTGTGTGTGTGTGTGTGTGTGTGTATATATATATATATATATATATGGTTTGTTCTGAAAGTGTCAGCTGTGCAAACTGTTTTCATTATATTGACATTGGCACCATAGTTTGGGAATAGACCTTGTATGTGTGTGTGTGTGTGTGTGTGTGTAAAAAGAATGAATACTCACTCTTTGTTAACAATGTGAGGCATTGTTCTGAGGTCTTAACCAGAATCGACCCATTTAACTCTCAAAGTTTCTGTAAGGTAATTACTATTATCCAAATTTTACAGATAAGGAAACTGAGACACCTGACAGAGGTTAAGAAACATGTACATGGTTATACAAAGTGAGTGAATGGCACAGCTGGGATTCAAACCTAAGTATTCTCACTCTCTAGAATCTACACTCTGGTCTGGGATGCTATAAACATACACTTTGGAGTATAATGAAATTTCCTCAAGCCCTCAAACATTCTTAATAAAAGAAGTAGTAAGGAAAATATCTGGAGTCTTGAAATTCACAACAAAGCCGTTAAAATGGAGCAAACTTCCTATTAAAATTGTTGATAAAAACATTTCTTTGAAGCACAGAGTTGCTGAACTGTTAAAATTTAAAACATTTACATGCAAACTATAGCAGAGATATCTGGAACCTTTGAAATAAATGTTAGTTATAGAAAGTCTGCATCCATTAATCTTTTGCTTTCCTTATTTTATTCTTTCTTTAACTTAAGCCATGTGTGTTATCACTATAGAAGTTATTAAAAATAAATCTCCATATTTTACACTGTAGAGATATTACGGTATGTTTGAAGTATGGGTCAAGTAGAAATTTTCCATAGCCTGTCTTACATGTTTCAAAAGGCAAAGACGAAATTTTTATGCAACTGTGATTCCCGAATAAAGACACTTTGAAAGTTAATGTTTTGATATCAGCACAGGCCGAATGCACTTTTCATATCTACGGGTGATTTCCAACAGGAAGTAGGATTAACAACTCACATCCTGGTTCTCAGTTTGGATTTGCATTTGGAATGCTAATTATTTAGGGAAGAAGGTTAACCATGATTACCAGTTCCGATGAATCTTAAAATGTCATGTGGGTATTTCAGAGGTCTTTGAGGAAGTCAAGATCTTATGTGGCTACTCAGATAAGGGGGTTAGGGGGTCTTTTTAGACTAACAATCTCACAGACTACGTTTATGTACTTAAAATGGGCTAGTGTGCCTGAAACAGATTAAGCAACCCACAAAAAAGAAGTGAAGCAGAAGCAAAACACAGTGCTAGTTACAGTGATTGATATGGGTCTCAAATATTACATAATGTTACCATATGATATATTGCCATGTAATGTTAGTTGTTATATTTTCATGTTTACATTCTTCAGTTTTGCTTATTTCTTCCCTGTCTTAAAAAAGGCAGTATTATCAGGGAAAGGAAGACAGAAGGGTTTGCAAAAAAAAAAAAAAAAAAAAAAAAAAAAATCATCCCATTTATAGTAAGGGAATAGATTTGTGTCACAAAGGAGAACAGGGGAAAGGCACTTAAATAATCGTGTGGCAGTTACCTTCTATTTCTCTGCTATTTTTACTCCTTGTATTTTGATCACTTACTCAAAATCAAAGCAAACAAACAAACATCTAAACCTATCTGAATACCTAAACCACAAAATAAATGACTACAGGGGCTGGGGCTGGGGCAAATGGTGAGGGGGCCTGGTAGTAAGGGCTGCCTATAGGCTGTCTTGTCTTGCATTGGTAGCTTCTTGAAAGAGTTTTGAAGCTGGAATGAAGGGACAGATCTCAGATGGGCCAATGTGAAAGAGAAGCCAAGTCCTGAGCTCAGATACCCTGTCACCTCCAGTTGCTAGGAAAGGTAGTGTTGGCTTTTTCCACCTGAGGAGCCTGATTTCCCTATTCTCTTTTTATATTTTCTTTGCTTTTTTTCTGGTTGATGTTCTGCTTTTGGTTTTAAGTAGATTTTTTTTGTTTTTTTGTTTTTTTTGAAAGCTGACTGGGACAACTGAGGTAAGGAAAATGAAGAGCTACTTAATATTTCCAATATCCTCCTCTGGATTATCTAACAACTCCAGTCCTTTTTCAAGTTGAGAAGAGGTCTCTTTGCTGACCACAGTCCTCCTTCATTTTCCCTTCTGTGGGAATAAACTGATAATAATGAAAACTGGAGATTTCTAGTTGAACTTCTTTGCAGGGAAATGTACAGCACCCCAAATTTTCTCTAAAGTCATTAAGAACTGAACTTATGGTCTCTGACATTCACATTTTTTCAACAATGCACTCCTTTATTGAGATGCTTTTTTATGGTTATTGTTCAAAGGTCAACAATACATGCATTGAATTTATTGAAATAATTTGATACATTAAATATTGCATTACAAAAAGACATGCATTTAATTATTGATTAATAAATTATTTGGCCATTACACTCCAGGGGCTTACAATTGACTATGAGATGCAATGATATAGACCAGGAGTTGGCAAACTATTCCTGTAAAGGATCAGTTAGGAACCATTTTAGTCTTTGCAGCCACTTATTTTCTGTTGCATCTACTCAACTCTGGCACTGTAGTGGTAAAGCAGTCACAGACAATCTGTAAACAAATGAATGTGGCTGTATTCTTGTGAAACCTTACACACAAAACTAGAGTTGGCCCAAGGGCCATAATTGGCTGACCCTTAATGTAAACAAAATATAACTGCATGATCTCATCTTAACTGTAGTTTTTACATAGCACAAAATGATCATGGATGATCTAGTAGATGACCCTCAGAAAAATGCTAAGTGCAGGGGGACACATTCCAGGCTGATGTAGTAACACATAGGAGAATGCAACATTGGCAAATGGCAGGTGGATTGTCGGCTGTGGCATACGGAGGAAAAAAGTGGACGTGCAAAGCCACAGAGGTTGTGGGCTTCCTGTCTACTCTGAATTTGGATGATGTATTTTTTAAAGATTTTATTCATTATTTTTAGAGAGAGGGGAAGGGAGAGAGGCAGAGAGGGAGAGAGACATCAATGTATGGTTGCCTTTCACCTGCCTCCAGCTACAGACGTGGCTGGAGACCTGGTTTGCAATCTGGTTACATGTCCTGGCTGGGAATCAAACCAGCAACCTTTGGGTTTGCAGGCTGGCTGCCTACCCACTGAGCCACCAGCCAGGGCTGGATTTGATATTTTAAACATGGTGGGTTCTGCTGAAAATAGGATTTCTATCTGCTCAGAGACATGATTGTATGCATTTCAAAATATCGTTCTGGCTTCAATAGGCAAAGGGAATTCAGAGGAAATGGTGTAAGTGAAGGTAAAGGCAGGACTGCTGAGAGCTTTTGTTTTGTAACAGATTAGGCAAGAGAGGCCAAGTGCTTGAAGTGAAACAAAACAGTGATTGTGAAAGAGGCAAAATTTAGGGTTTGAAATAAACCAGTTTCATTGCCATTTTACTTTTAGATTAAAAGGTTAATTTTGTACAGTGCTGCAGTGAGCTCTCCAAATGGATAAATATTTTAGCAACTTTGTAATTTCCAGCCCTGCCATAGAAACTACCATTTGATACCTTTGTGCTCCTGCCATTATCCTGATTGGAGAATTTGGTCTATCTAGATTGTAAATCCCTTTACAGCAGAAACCAGACTTGTATTGTGTGCATGTGTGTGCACACATGTGCCCATCTGTGTCTGTGCTCATGCAGAGAGCTTGTACAGAAAATGCAGAAGCTGCTCCATAAGCACTTTTACATGCTTTGACTAAGGTGAAAACTGAAGTCCGTAGTCACGAATGTACACAGGTCGAGAGGTGGTTATATCATCAGGCCATCCAGATTTATTCAGGAGAGAATGTTCTTACGCCAGAAACTGTTTCATGAACATCCGGGCTGTGATTTAGATGGAAATCCCCTGGATTCCAAAACATGCCCTGGTCTAATTCCTGAATCAAGTGGATTTATTCCTTCTGAAGACCTCCCTAGCCTTTGGATCTTTCAGAGCCTGGCTTTGTTTCACAGGTAGGGAAACAGGAACTCAGCCACAGGGAAGAAAGGATGAGTGCTTGTTGCCACTTCTGTACAGCATTGGTTAGGGGGAGCAGAAATTTTCGTTTAAACCACATCTTGGTCATATGCTAAATTTAGTAATTTTGTATCAGATGATATAGTCCTTAGGTTCAGGAATAATACCTCACTGATTTTTGTCTCTTCCGGTAGCAACCACATTATCTATCTGTACAGAGCAAGCCAATCAGCATGTTAATTGAACCTGAATTATAAAATGGCTTGGGTTGGAAGATTTTTTTTCTTATATCTTAAGCAAGATGTCACTGTTTTTGAAAAAAGAAAAATTATTGTAGAAAACCCCAAAGCTTGGCTTTTATAACTTATATCTTATTTTAGCCCCATTAAGCTGCCTGTCACAGCAATGGGTGATTTCCCTGTGAATATATTAAAGTTCACCGAATAATAATTAACAAAAAAAAAAATCATAAATAGGATTGAGGTTCATTTTAATGACAGAGGAAAAAGCTCTGTGTTAACAAACTACCTAGATTTCTTCTTTTATTTCAACATCTTTCCCGGCAAATGGACAGCTGAACTACGCTGAATTCATAACAAGAACAAACAAACATAACCTACAATTTATAAGCAAATGCTGTGTTCAGCAGGTTTTCAAATGAACACTTTTTCTTTGATAGTATCTGTTAACTAGCTATATTTCTTAATCTTCATAAATGCCATCACTTAATTACTTTAAGTCCTTTTAATCATCTGCTAAATCAGCAAGTCTGTCTTTCCTGGTTCAAGTTCTCCCTCTGGTGGCCACTGGCTAAGGTGCAGCAGCTCCAACCAACCGTATTTGTGTGGAAGCAAGCTTGATGTCACTGCCCAGCGTGATGGAGTATTTCTGAAAGATTTGAACAAATCCCACCTTTAAATTAAACCTGTTAAGCCAAAGAGAGTGATGTCATCGAGGAAGACAAGAAGAAATAATCTGGAATCCCCCTTAGGATCTATAAAACAAACAAGATAATTACCTCCCTCCACTGCTCACAGCTTCGCCTCCTCTCTGATAAGTTACTAGAATGTTACCAAAAAAAAAAAAAAAAAAAGGGAGAAAATTAATAAACATGTTTATATTTGTATATTAAAAACCAGTACATTTATGAGTGTTTTTCTAAATAAGAATGCATTCTCCCTTTCAACTTAGAAGCAAAATTCATCACAGGAAATAGCAGATGCCTGATTTAAGTAGTATTTTTAAATCATTTTATAGGACTAAATATAAGTTACTCTTATAAATGTACCCACAAGGTTGAGAACTAAGCAAAGGCAAACCTCAGTACATTCTTACTAAACATCACTGTCACATATGTATATATTCACATCTCTTAAGATTTATATTTTGAGTTTATTATGAGAGCACATGATTTTATGAACTTATCTAAGTAAAAACTTAAATTTGAGGGAAAATCCTTTTTAGACTATTTTTCCATAAGTATAAGTACCAGTAAGACAAAGACAAATGTTAAAATAAACCTTCTCTCGCTCTATAAACAAAGATGTATGCATGCCCAGTTGTGACTATCAATTTATGCAGCCTGTTTTTATTGTGGCTTATAGAAACTCTTCATCAGACATGTATATAAAGTAAAATGTATATTTTCATGCTCTTGAAAGCATTCTAAGCTTAATGAATTATGGGTATAAAAATTTAGCCATAACAAAACAAGGTTTGCTCATAGGCAAGGGGTAAAGAAGATTAGCTTTTCTGTAAATACGGACACATTTTCTAAGAAGAAATGTGTTTCTAAAAGCTGCCAAATTCTGCGACTTAGAAGAACTCCAAACTGGGAGTCTGTGAAGGAGAGATAACTGCTTCCAGTGATTACAATAACTGGATTAAAAATGAGGAGGCAAGACCAAGACCATAGGTATATCTTTTACTAGAATGATGTGAAAGAAGAGGACCCATTTTGAAAGAAAACGAATAGCACAGAACATTAGGTTTCTGACTTTGGGAAAATGAAAAGTTTTATCTTTACATTTTGGTTACCTTCAAGAATGTTGATTCTATGGACAAGGGAGAGAAATTTTGGATGGAAAACCTGAAAGCTTCAGTTAAGGGGGAAATGCACTGTCAAGTATGAAATAATCAATAAGATCATTAACATGTTAAATCATGCTGCAGGTAGACACAAGGTGTCCAATGAAACACATGCATACAAGGCTAATGTGCAATGTGGAGTATGAATAAATAACTCCATTAAATGGATAAAAAAGCAACATCAACCATTTCTGCTTCAAATGCATGCCTGATGTGAGTAAATGAAGTATTGTATTCCATTTAAGTCCTTTTCCTCAACTTACTGCAGAAAATGAAATAAAAACAGAAACACAATAGTACAACACATGCCAAACTAACAAAGGAAAGGAGGAGGGTAAGTGCAAATATATACCTGTTGGTGTGAAGGTAAAAGACGGGACTGAAAAATCAAAACAAAATATAAACCAGTTATTAAGCTGAAGAGAGAAAGGGAACATATCACATTAGTATAAATCAAGCAGACAGCTGAACATAAAACAAATGTAAATAACTAAGCCAGTAGTTCTGACATTCTGATATATGAATAAAATGAAATCTGAGGTTAAAAAGAGAAGCTTGTCTCTACAAGCACCATTTTGAAGTGTCTGACATTCTCATCCCAAGGGGAATTGTGTTGGGTTAGCCTGTGAATGACCCTGCATTTGGTAACACAGATTCTGCTCATGGCTTTAGTACAAACAGGGCTCCTCTACTATAAATCATTTCCAAATATTGGATGATGAATTCCTAAACAAGTATTATCAGGGTTTTGCTTGAACCTTATCTAGAAATCTGCAGGTAAGTGCTTATTAAGGTGGACTAATAGGTGCACTTAAATGTTCATCATTAAGAGACAGAGATTGAGGAGAGCAGAGAAAGAAAGAAAGAAAGAAGGAAGGAAGGAAAAAAGGAAGGAAGGAAGAAGGAAGGGAAGGAGGAAGAAAAGAGCGAAGGGGAAGAAAGGAAGATGGGAAGAAAATAAGAACGGTAGACAGATAAACAGAAAGAAAAAAAAAAGGAAGGAAGAAGGAAAGAATGGGAACAAAGAGAACATAAAACCAAACTTTCACTGCCAATTTCTGACACCTTATTATATACAGTGTAATGCTGCATTTTTATCATCATAGACATTTGTGAATGGACAGAAGGAATAGGGAGTTTAAACTTTAATTTCCCTATTTCAGTTCATGTTTAGAAGCTTTGTAGAAGTAGGTTGAGCTTATATATATTAAACATATATATATATATATGTTTATATGTTTATATGTGTGTGTGTATATATATATATATATGTATGTATGTTTAATGCCACAACCTGAAAGTTAAACAATAGAACAATAACACCCCTCTGAAAACCTTCACTCCCTGCAGTTATAAATCTTAATCTAATCAATAATGCCTGAAATTGCACTGTGGACCCCAAAAGTAGCAGCCATGCTGCCCCCATTTTCCCTATCGTCTCCCATTCCTGGGTGCTGGATAATACCAGAGCTATTTCCATCTAATGTCATAGAGGGTGGATGCTGGCTTTATTTTCCAATTTTCACTGCCTGGTGAGAAAAGCAAGCGGATCTACGTTACTTCTTGAAGACTAAAGTCAGCTTTTAAGAAATCCTTAAAATACACAAACTATAACGTGGATCAAAAAGCTGCCGAAACATGTATTTTCCACTACACGTTTGAATCTGACTCTGGGATTAGGGCTTTGGGGATTGCAAACTGGAATGCTACAGCATTCTTCTACAATGGTCACTGCTTACCACACCATTTTATCTCTAGGTAGCCTAGAGATATATAATATAATATATTATATTATATTACAATATATTAAACAATATATTAATATAATATGTTAAACAATGATATTAGTTTAATAGGCAAAACAAGAACAAAAACTTCGTTGCCTGTACCTCAGTTATACAATAACTGGCCATCGTCTGCAGCATGGTAGCCTCTGTCTTAAGAACATATCGCTTTCTTTCAGTAAGGTCATTTCAGAGTCCATGTAATTTAGCTACATTAAAAAACTCAGAGCTGTAGTAACAAGTCCCCATAAAAAATTAAATAGCTAAGGTACTGTAGAAAGTAAGTGCTATGCAGGTAAGAACAGAGCGCCTGGCCATCCATGCGCAATCCGAAGGACATAGGGAAAATTGGAATGGTCCTTGTGGGCACTCCTTGCTCACTGCTTGAAGAAGAGATGAAAAGAGGCTAAGGGAAATTTTTACAGCATTTATACCAAAGGACAACTTAATTCTCAAAGCTTCCAATAATGCCATGCCCTCTTTTTACCCAGTGATGCTGGTGCTTGGTGCTGTGTGTATGGATGGGGGGACCAGGTGTGCCGGCAGAGGAAAGGCCTACAGATAACTGTCATGTGCAAGAAGGCTCACTACTACCCAGTTACACTGACTTGATGGTTTATAAAACAATAGGGCTCTTTTACATTTCTTTCTTTTTTTTTTTTTTTAAGATTTTATTTCATTATTTTTAGAAAGAGGGGAAGGGAGAGAGGCAGAGAGGGAGAGAGACATCAATGTATGGTTGCGTTTCACCTGCCTCCAGCCACAGACCTGACTGGAGACCTGGCTTGCAACCTGGTTATGTGCCCTGGCTGGGGAATCGAACCTGTGACCTTTGGGTTAGCAGGCCGGCAGCTTATCCACTGTGCTACCAGCCAGGGCCCTACATTTATTTCTTTAAAAGACTCCACTTCCTGTTTTCTTATAATTACCCGCACTATTTTTGACATAGGCAATTTAAGATTTCAGGATGCACTTTTTTTTTTTAATTACATAGAAACAGAATTATGAAAAAGTGCCGACATGGCAAAATGAAGAAAGCAGAATCAAAAGCTCACCAATTACATTTGTAATTATGTTCTCTGAGTTCTGCTTAAACAAAAGCTAGATAAAAGGACAATGATATTAGTTTAATAGGTTTTGCAGAACAAGCACATAGGCATTTGCCAGCATGCTTCAAGAACATCATTAGTAAAGGAAAAGAAATATTTCAGAAAGGAAGAGGTTTTCATGTCACATATTTAGATTTCAAGACCTTCAAGCATTAAATTGTTGTAACTACACAGTTGTATAGCCCTTTCTGGCATAAGAAATACAGGATTCCTGGAGAATTCAAGAGACTGCATTTGTATGCTAATAAGTAACCTTTGCTTCATTCAAATGGATTTTAAAACACACCACCCAACACTGCCCCCTCCCCACCCCACAACACAGATACCCACAAACCCCGTCTCTGCATTGTTTCTTGGTCAAAGGCTACTTTCTGGAAACAGGCATGCCTGACATTAGATATACTTTGTATAGTTAGATATACTTTGTATACGTAATGAGCACCAGTGCTCTTTGTGGTGCTTCTAAGCTCTCATTTTCCACTTCACTGACAGTGTACCCATCTGTAGAGTGGGCACATGCCTGAAAAAGAAAACATTTGAGGAAGATAATGCTAAGGCCAAGGTTTCGGAAGTGTATAGGGATATTCTAATCAGCACTACAAACTCTTACATTGCCATTTCATTGGTCAGGGAAATGAATTGGCCAAGACATGTGGGACATGTTCACTGAGGAAATACAGTGACACTTTCATTTTTATTTTTTAAGGTCAGTGATGATCGGGATGGGGATGTGTTTGTTTGATAATTCTCTACTTTTGCATTGTGGCAAAACAAAAGGACTGTCTTCAGTCAGGGCCCTATTGCGAGGGTGAATGTGTAATTTGTCATACAAACCAGAGCAATTTTGAGAGCAAAGGGCGCCCTATAAAAATTTAGTTGGATTAAAGACATACATTGGGAGTATCCCCTGAAAACTGGGGCTGACAGTCACCTCTGAGGCTCAGGACCAATGAATGTGTTTGGAGTGGGGAGAGGATTATCTATCTGACAGTGTTAACAAATCTCAGGGAATAAAGGATACAGATCATCCGCCTACAGCCTTTCAAGATATGTGGCAAAAGTGTCTGTGAAATACCTGGGCATATTTGGTTCATTCACAAAATTGTAAATTATAGCAGGCAAGTAAACTTTGATGGAACTATACACATATTTGTAACAAAATCACCCTCACTAACAGCATACCCGCGGTCAACTCTACAACTTTAAATATAACAATAAAAATGAACTAAAGCTCCTCTCTCTGCAACCTGAAGGACCCCATTCAGTCACACATTTAATATACACTAAGAAACGTCTATTTTATAAACAATCAGAAATAATCACAACGGTAATGATTTTTACACATAATCTCTTTAGCTTTGCAAAAGCAACAATGCCACCTTAACATTCTATGAGACAGTTCAAAGTTTGTATTTATAATGTTTGTGGCAAGGAGATAAAAAAGTTTGCTGGAGAACATAAAGCGAAAATACCACTCCCTAAGAGAACACGGAATGGTAGAACCACCAAGGGCAGACCTACCTGGGAGAAACATACTTTAAGGGAACCGAGCCTGAAGCCGCTACCCGCCATTTGCGGTGTTGCTCCTCAACATGAGTTAACATGTCGATAGCAGAGTAACATAAAAGCCCTTTTGAAAATCTGTACATATTAAAATAATTTCATACAGGACATAAATAATCATACACAATTTGCAGTCACAGATTAAGCTTGAGAGCTGTCAAAATAGTAAAGTATGAAAAACATAGGAAAGCTCATACCTTTTCTGATCCCCGCGTAGGTACTTGTCAGCCCATTTCTCTTCTTCCGGTGGCGGTAGAGCCAGACGCTGAAGACCATGAGGATGATCCAACAGGCCGCCCCGATCCCCGCGATGAACGCGGGCTGCTTCACCACGTCCGAGATCTGCTGCGCAAGGCTCACTTGGTCCTCAGGTGACACGGGGTTTCCGTGAGAATCTGAAAAGCCATCGCTTGATTAATTGGGTTTCAAAATTCAGGAAGACAATGAACTTAATAGCTTACAGGGTATGAAACTGCCATTGTTATTTTGTTAATTTGGGAACAATGGCTTCTGTTTTACAATGCGCTACCAGCATTTTTAGCTAAAATAGTTCGTGAGGTTTTTAGCAAAATTATATTCATTTTATCTATTTTAATCCAAAAATGATATAATTTTATGTTATATTTTAAAATCAATCCAGTGGCATAGAATTTTTATTTTTATTTTTTAACCCCACAAAACTCTGTAGCTCATTGCTTAAGCTTGTTTCACAGGAATGTGCTGAGACAAATATAAAAATACAATTCTAAAAAATAAAATAAGTATAAAAGTGACATACAGTTTCTCAGACTTCTCTAGGAACCCCCACTTATATGTTCAAAAAAAGGTAAGTAATAAAATTTTATTTTCCGTATAAGGCAGAGATTGAAAAAGAATGTATTATATACCCCATAGTACACACACACACACACACACACACACACACACTACATGTTAAGACTTCTTAACTGCCTTAAAAAACATTATTTGAACCTATATTCAGAAGGGACTATAAAATTCAAATTATTAAAAAACAAAGAAAAATTAAGATAATGTTACCATGAAAGAACTATAACCTTCCGTTTAAAACAATAACCACAGCCCGTAATAGATAAAGGAACATTAAATACAGACAAGAATTACCATGGTTTATGAATAGTCAAAAAAATTTATGATTTCTGATAGCTGTTTTGATTAAAAAATCAAGCATGAAGTTTAGGGCTAACAAAAGTTACTTAATTTACATTTATGTTTAAACTAAGATATCAGTTTTTCAAGTCCCCTCATTTCATCAATGTGTGTGCGTGCATGTGTGCGACTTTCATCAAATCATGCGGAGCTGTTTGGAACGTCTGCAACCAACTGGAAGCTGTCGCTCTGTTGTCAAAGTAACATCCTGCTTTGCTGGCAGTGAGTGAAGCCAGCCCAGAGGAGGGCCAGTGGGCAGAGTTCCCATTACTGTCGGCAGTTTTACATTCCTCCCACATCTGGTGAAACAAGACGATGTCTGCCCATTTCTTCAGGATGGGGCTTTCTTACAATAGTTAAATCCTTTCACTATGATAATGTTGTACGAATACAACCTGCTTTGCAATAGAAACAGTTGTTTCATACCAAAAATTCCTTTTGGTTCAGAAACTTAATTGGTATAACTCATTTTATCTGAAGAACATTTCTCAAGCAGAAGAAATCCTAAAGATTACTTTTTCTTATGACGTGATGTTGCATCCCAATCAGACACTGGCAGAGAAGTAGCATTTAATGGTTCAGGAGCCAGCCTTATAAAAATAGCACCCGTTTCACTGTAAAGTGGCTAAATTGCTATTCGTGTGTGTGTGTGTGTGTGTGTGTGTATGTGTGTGTGTGTGGTTTTTATTTATTTACTTTTCTTTCTTGAACAGAATTTGAGATTTCCTTCTACGGAGGGTCAAGGTTGAAAAACCTATTTTCACAAGCAGTCACCTGCTTTCAACTGTTTGTTGACGGAAAGTTTTATTTCATGTTCCAGACCCTTTTATCTATGGTTCTCCTAAGAGCACTTCATCTTCTGAAAGTTCGCCGAGCAGGCCTATTCTTTTTATTCTTAATACACGCTTTGTGTCTGCTCGGTTTATAGATTTCATGGTTATTTGTGCAAGGTTAAGTTGGGTGGCTTCAGATTTTATGGAGACAGCACAGAGAGGTTCCATGCAAGTGACCAGATGGGCTTCACAGAATAAAACGCAGTGTGACTAGTGCACTAAAAAGCACTCACTCTCTATCTCAGTCTTTGTCTTGCTGCAGCTGAGGTCATGTGAAGATGGAAAAAAATGGGAACACATTGATAATTTCAAGAAAACCACCTGACCCCTTAAATCCAGTGATTTAAATCTTCAATAAATAAAATCAACATGCTCCTTTTTCTCCCATTTTTTTTTTGAAACCCCAGGACTACAAGTCATACACTATAACAATAAGGAAATGATATCAACAATGTGTAGGGTTATCACAATGTGACTTATAATTTCCATTTTAACAAGTTGCTAGTAATATTTCACAAAACTGGGCAACTATCTGTGTTAAAAAGTCTCTATTTAAACTGTCCCCCCCATATCTTATGTAACCCTGAAACATTGTATATTGGGTGGAATTTTGCAATAAGTGAACCAGAAATAAACCATGAAGCTACTTCCACTTAAAAGTTGTGTATATATATATATTATATATATATATATTATATATAGGCACTGTTCAAGAAGGTGCTAAGTGTAGAAGGTAACCCAAAAAGCAAACAGAGGCCCACCACTGTGGCAGAGACAGCGAGACTGATTGGGACTCACAGCCTGGAGGTCCTGGGGAGACAGGTGCTACTCCCATCCATCTGTAATCACATGACTGAGTGCTGGGCAGCATGACACCCTCCCACAAACTACGTGTCTCCCACTTCCTTTCTGCTCACCCGGGGTCATCCTTGGAAGCTCCGTGCTAAGGGGGATAAAGCATCATCAGACTGACTCTCCATGCCAATTTGGAACAGTTACTCCTCACATCCATGGGACTTCAGGGGACTTCCCTGGTTCTGCAAGTGTGTCTATTACAGCGGCTAGTGCGGTCTTAACAATGGAACATGAGTAACAGTTTCCAAATCAAATGTAAAGTCCCTTACGCAAAGCAATCCAGTTTATTCAAAGCCAAATGTTTCTTAATTTTATTTTGAAGTAATCTGTAGGATAATATCAACATCAATACAAATACTATGTACTTAATTTATTAAGTATAACAATTCATACATCTGATCCTTTTTCATAACTTAGGAACTAACATGAAATATTAATGTTTAACTTCTAATATGCAACAAACACAAAGTTAACTACATATACTTCTCAGCATGTCTCATAATTTAAATGTTGCCTCTTAATTTCTGACCCCTTCCTCTCCTTTTCCTGTTTATAATAGCTTTTTCCCTTGCGGAGGAGCTCCGCTTAGTAACAGTGTTGTTCTGACACACCAAGATTGCAGGTTCGATCCCTGGTCAGGGCATACAAAAAGCAACCAACGAATAAATAAATGGAATAACAAATCGATGTTTCTGTCTGTCTGTCTATCTCTCTCCCTCCCTCTCTTAAAAAAATCAACTAAGTCCAATAGTATTTTGTTTGCTGTTTTTGCTGCTGTTTTAGATTTTACTTGTAACTACCTCCTAATTTGTATCTTATGTTCATGCCACGTTGCCTAGCTTAAATTTTTGTAACCCAAGATTCTATCAGGTTTTTTTTTTGTATTCACCTAACTTCTGAAGCACTGCTGTATTAAACTTTATAATTAGCATATAACCATATTTCAATGTACTTTGACATCTCAACCTATTTTTTGTTATAAAAAGCAATGATAGTTTTAAATAGACACAAAAATAGTGAATATAAACTGCATATTGCTATAAACTTCTAATACCTAGTATAACTTTTGCATGGGAGTTTATTTTAATGCAAACAACTGTAATTTTCATGAAAGTGTAAATTGTGTCCTTGTTCACTGAGGTACCTTTGGTGCTCAATTCATCATATTTGTTGACTAGATGAAAATAATTTAATAGGACAGGATTAGGAGGATACAACACGAGAGCCTGTTGCCTCAAAATTCATTTAAAATGTGCGTGGATAAATTTAAATTTAGTGGTTAATTATATTAAAGTCAAGACCATCGTATTGCAGCTACATTGCTACAATCCATATTTTATTTAACTTGCAATGGTGGTTCCACTACATTTAAAAAGAAGAGAAAGAAGGAGACAGAGAAGGAGGGAGAGAGAGAAAGGAAGGAAGGAAAGAGGGAAGGAAGGGAGGAAGGGAGGAAAAGGAAAGGAAAGAAGAAAACAAGAATAGGCCAAAGGGAAGCGTGACAGATACTCTCACACTGGATCTGCGCCAGCACTTACCTAACTGGATAAACTGAGGCTCACTCTTCACCCCAGGCCCAGCCCCTGTGCTTGCTGCCACCTCCACACTGTATCGAATTCCAGGAACCAGGGAAGGAATGACCACAGAAAAGGTGGAACCATCCACGGTCTTGTTTATATGGTAACGAGTTTCATTGCCCAAACACCAAACCTGTTGGAAGAACACAATGAATGTTAAGCTGGAAAATTAAGTTGATGCAAAGATCAGCATCGTATGGTGGTTTTAGACCTAGTTCAGATCTGTCATGAACCTAATGTGGGAAGTTTCAAAGTCTATCTTCCCTATGTTCTAGTTCTGAAAAGACTCTTCAGACAAGCCTAATGTTAGTAGGACTCTCAAGACCTTTTAACTTTCTCATATAAAGTATTATAGAAGGTGAGTTTGTAAGTTTTTGCTTGAAGACACTAGTTGCTATTAGCCCATATCATTAGAGTTAAAAGCCCCAAGAAATAGCTGAGTATATCTAGATAAAGAACAATAATGTACCTACTATCATTCAGCATTTGCATTCCTACTAAGGGCTAGGTGTGATACTAGATGACCAGATATCACAAAACAAAGATGAGGAAGAAGCTCCACCTACATCTAATAATGTAGTTCAACAGTTTTCTGGGATAAAATTACTTGGTGCTATAAGTCACATTACCTTTTCTATCAAAGCCAAGAAGCAGTTGATTTATTAAGAGACAGAGCTTCCAAATAATCTAAAGAACGTAGAATGATGTTGGTATGGTTCAGTAGATTGGGCACCAGCCTATGAATCAAAGGGTTGCTGGTTCAATTCCCAGTCAGGGTACATGCCTGGGTTGTGGGCCAGGTTCCCAGTTGGGGGTGCACGAGAGGCACATTGATGTTTCTCTCTCTTTCTTTCTCCCTCCCTTACCCCCTCTCTAAAAATGAATAAATAAAATCTTTTTAAAAAGAACCTTGCATGACCATGACTATTAAAAATATAACTAAACATAGAATTATCCTAGAATTTTACTTAGCCTATACTATGTTGAACTATTAACAATTAGAGAAAATGAGCACACTGGGCTTGTATTTAATATGAATATTAATTAACCTTTGATAACATATGAGATCATAAAGAACAACATGACTTGAAAGAAAAATGTTCTTATAAGAAAATTACTGTTATCTCATTAAATTTGATCACGACCTTCTTGATAGGAAATTATTTTCAGGAAATAAAGATTTCTGAACTACACTATAACCCTTATCTTAAATTTCACTGAAAAATTGCTTAATCATAGGGTGATTTTTGATAATGTCCAAAGATACGAATATGGTGCATGACAGTCCTTGGACTTAGTTTCCACAAGAAAATAATATGTGGAGTAGTAAATCTTTATGCTTTAGGGTGTCCTTGAGCAATAGGTGGGATTAGCTTCAAGCAGCCTGTTGTCTAAACTGTAACAGAAAATGGGATTTGAAGTACAAGAACCTCGGCATCCTTTATCACAAGGGTAAAAACCTTGAGTTTTTAATCTTTGAAAGTTAATATTATTTTAATAGAGTTTCAATGCATAACACCAGCAAATGGTCAGATTCTCTATCAGGATCTGACCATCTGGAAATAAAGAGCCCTTTGTGATCCCCGCGGCCCCCAATTACATGACACAGCTGAACCAAAGCCACAAAACTGATTTTGCACCAGTAAATCAGGTTCTGAAAGGCATTTTATTATTTTCAATTGACCATGAAGTTAAGTGAAATCCACCCTTTGGCATTTCTTTAGGAGAGAAATGAGTTTTGACTCTTAGGGGAAAATGCCTACATTACACAATTTTGCTTGAGAGCTGAGACATCACCTCATTTTAAATCCTTGAAAAATCTTTGTAACAGTTTATTTTTATGGACTGAAGCATAGTATCCTGACTGACATTCCTGGTATTAAAACTCATGAGAAGGCACTTTTAATGATTCAATTATACCAGAAGATCTAATTTAAATGATTTTAAAACAACCATACTTCACTTACGTATTTAAGTATGTTAAATACTTTTTAAAAATTGTCCTTTTAAAAGTGATTTATTTTAATAATTCATTTAAAAAATTATACCTAAAATTAAGCACAGTATACCTGGTGATTGTGGTAATTATTGCTACTCCAGAGAATATTTATGGCCTTTATTTGGGCCTTAATCAAGAGTACACATCAGAATCACCTAGAAAGATCTACTGAAATATATGAGCAGGGACTCTATTAAAATGAATGAATCAGAATTTCTGAGAATGGTGCTCAGGTTCCTATATCTAAAAAATATATATTCACAAGAGATTCTGATGTTAACATGTAATTACCTGTACAAGGTAAATGTGCTGTTCACCTTCTAATTTCAGTTTATGTCAAAGGCAGCATAAAATGTTCAGATATATGAGCAAATCTACTAAGCATCATAATTTGGCTATCAGGAACACAGGTGTCATGAAAAGTTTAAGCAGTGTCTAAAGAAATGCTTGTTATGTAACTAAAATTATTCTAGTATGTAGTGTGTTTGCAGAATTATTGAAAAAAAATGCATATAAATCTCTTTTCAATTGAGATTATCCTGGTTCAAATTCATTTATCATAACTTATCGTTAAGATTACTCCATAAACTGGAGAGTATTATGCTTAGTGAAATAAGCCAGTCAGTGAAGGACAGGTATCATATGATCTCACCCATTACGGGACAATAATGAGCAAAACTAACAACAAGCAAAACAGAACCAAGTATATGAATACAAGGAATAGGCCTTCAGTGGACAGGGGGAAAGG